>JAKSZT010054303.1:4844423-5146878 GCA_026826555.1 Tolypeutes matacus | reverse complement strand
TACCAGGCGGTTTCTGGCACAGAGAAAGTTTATAAAGACATTATTCTCCCTTCCCTCTCCCTATGCACTATTCAAAGTGTCTTTATATTTACTAAAAGTTTCAAACCTGGAATCTGGATTGACGTGAGGACTGGGGGCTACAATAGTCCTGATATGCAAAAGGTTGTGTGAATGTGGTCTTTTCCGGTCTATGGTTTTCAGCACATTCGCAAAGGCATTTTTAACCCCCCCAAACAGGTGAAAAATTGCTGGTATACATTAACTTTTCTTTCATGATCTGGCCTCTGCCTTCCTCTCCACCTGCATTACCTACCATTTTCCTCCTCATTCACGGCACACCAGCCACGCTAACCTTTCTGTTCCTCGAACATGCCAAGTTTACTGCTACCTTATAATTCTCGCTACCCCTAGATCTTCACATGATAAACTAAGCAAATTTCACTTTCTGAGATTGTCCTTCCCTGATCTCCCAATCCCCCAGTGACTTTCTGTCATATCATTGTTTATTAATCTCAGAGCATTTATCATTGATTCATCCACTTATCTAATTATGTACCAATGTCCCAGTTGAATGGACAGTGCATGAGGCAGGGACTTAGTCTTATTCACTGCTGAAAATGATGAATGTGTTATTGGAAACTAGAGGAGAGGCAACCTTTGTTTTAAAGTGGCAGAGGACTTGGCAAAGTTGAGTTCTGATGTCAGATGGAAAGCAGAATTTGAAAATGATGAGCCTGGATATTCGGTGGAGGAGGCTTCCAAGCTAAATGTGTAAAGTGTAGCCTGGTTTTTCCTTGCAGCTTATAGTAAAATGCAAGAGGAAAGAAATAAGTTGAGCACTGAACTACTGGGCACAAAGAAACCAGAAATTGATGGTTTGAAAATTTCTGAGCTTCCAGAAAGTGAGTCCCCAGAAAATAGGGCTCCATGTGAGGGTGTAACTGAACACAGATCCAGTCGGCCATTTCAATGCAAGTCAGGATTGGAGATGCAGTTATCCAGGAAGGATCTGTGGTAAGTCCTACTGTCTGATGGATTGGACCCCTATGTCATACAGGCAAAACCAAGTTTTTTGTAAGATTTATATGAATGGAATCACTGCCAACCTGGACTAAGAGGAACAGAAGAGGGACAGATGGAAGAAAAAATCACTTCAAGGGCAGAACCATGGAAGCTGAGATCTGGACTGAAGACATCTTTTTGGGCCAAGAGAGTGGGCCCACCCTTGTGTGTGGAAAGGGTGAGTCTTCCCCAAACCTGGAGAGGGAGGGCCTTCCACCCCGTTGTTCAGAGGTGTTCTCAGAGAGTGGAGCTTGTGCCCCAGGGATTGCAGAGAGTCTGGCTACCCCTTCCCCCATGCTTGATGAGGGTGGAGGCTTCACCCTAGAGTTTGGAGAGAGCTTGGCCTCTTTGTAAGCACTTGGGTGGGAAAGGGCTATGATCAGGCCTGGAGGACAAAACATCATTCCATAGATGGCTCTCAGACCTTGAAATCTAATGGAGCATGCCCTGCAGGGTTTCAGAATTATTCGGGGCCCACAACCTTTGTTTTACTTACAATTCCTCCCTATAGGAGTGGAAATGTTCTTCCTATGCCTGTCCCACCATGGTATATTAGAAGCAGATAACTTGTTCTCTAGGTTTCACAGATCCACAGAGGGAAATTGTGCTCCAGGACAGAGCACACCCATAACTGGTTTTGATGAACTCTTGTTCTAAGCATTGTTTCTGAAATGACTTAAGGCTTTGGGGATATTGTGATGGAATGAATATATTTTGCAAGAGAAAAGAACATGTCTTTTGGGAGTCCAGAGGGTACAGTGTGGACATTTGAAGCTGTATGTATCCCAGAAAAACATGTTCTTAAAGTTAACCCATTCTTATGGCTGTGAATCCATTGTAAGTAGCATCTTTCCATGAGTCTACTTCAGTTAAGATGTGGCCCACCTCAATTAGGATTGGTCTTAATCCTAGTACGAGAGTCCTTTAAAAGCAGAATGAACTCAAACATAAGAGAGAAAGCCATGGAAGCAAGAAGCTGATATCAATGAAGGTGGAAGAAAAGGGAGAGACCAGCAGATGCTACCATGTGCCTTATGTGGCAGAGGAGCCAAGTATTGCTGGCTGCCGGTCTTTAGGAAGAAAGTTTAGCCTTGATGATGCCTTAATTTGGACATTTTCCTGGCCTGAAAGCTGTAAGATAATAAATTCCTATTGTTTAAGCCAACTCTTTTCATGGTATTTGCCAGAACAGCCTAGGAAATGAAATCACATGAGTACATAGGAGGCAGTAGAATATAGTGGCAGAGAGCTTGGGCTTTGGAGTAGCCTGTCTGCTTCAAATCCCTATCAGCAATACCTACATCTAACAGGTATGACCACAGATTTGTTAATTTATTTTTCTATGACTAAGATTGTTCATTTATACAATAATTACAAAAATAGCACAAATTTTAACCAGCCATTATGAGGAATAAATGAGATAATTTAGCAAAGAACCTACTCTGTGTCCTGGCACATAGTAAATGTTCAATACTACTATATCTGGATTTTGTCTAGGTCCTTGGCTAAACTGCAGGAAATGAATTTCAAGAGCACACCATGTTGATTAGACCAGTAATTTATTAAGGTAGGGAAGGAAGAGAAATAGGAGAAAATAACAGATCATAGGTCCCAGGTAGAGAGGAAGGGGCTGAAGAGTGATAAAGAGCGCTGATTTCCAGGCTACAATTTCCCATTATAGATTATAAATGCCCAGGTTTTACTTGGGTGTTGATCCATGCAGGGGGACACGGCGAGAGCAGGGCACAGAAGTCAAGAGAGAGCAAGAGAGAGATTTGACTTTTGTGCTTGCTTTTTAAACCATTAATTATTCCACCCATTTGCTAATGGCATTGGAGGAGTCCCAGCTGTTTGTTGTTTTGATTGATTAACCCACCCATCAATCCCTTAGGAGGATCCAATGATAAGGTCCCTGGAGAATATCTGGTGCTTCTCCTGGCTTCTGGAGGAAATCTCATTCCAAATGGCAGAATCTTACGAGGGTTTTCCAGCAGCCATCTTGGGGGTACCAATGTCCACGTGGACTTCTTTCCAGGTTCCAGATCCATCTATTGATTCCCTATTTTACTAGCCTGCTTCACTACTACCCAAGCCTCCTTCAGTATTTCTCACTGAAGATGTATTATAGCTATGCCTATCACTGACTAGTGAAAAAAGAACTCATACAAATATGGCTAAATGATGACAACTTGGCAGACTGAAAGGTATAAACCAATTTATCTGTAAAGCTTCTGTACTCTAGGCAATTTAGTCCATGTCCAACAGCAATCAGCATTGTGCTTAGCATTTTCCCCATTCAGATGGATGAAGGTAGAGCAGTCAAAATTAGGGAAAAAGAAACAACCCTGAGAAGATTGATTGCACCATTATGAGCTATTTTCTGGGACCGAAATGATGTAGCTTCCATTATTTCTTTTTATGTCAGTTTCCAGCTGCAAATTGCATATAGTACATGCAATTCAGATATCTCTGAAATGAAACCTAGTTTGGAAAAGAAATGGAAACAAAATAATGGTGGATAAATACATCCATCCTGATTGGACATGAACTACAGATTATTATACTCAGTATATAAAAGGAATTCCAAGGGAAGAATATTCAGTATTCAAATTTAAACTATTGACCTAATGAACTTAAAATGGATTATCAAAATTATTTTAATAACTGGATTAGAGAAAAGACACTAAACTAAAAAGCATAGCATGTTCTAATTTCTGTGTCAATTTAACAGATGAAATAAACAGAGCTCATATTGAGGATCTACAAGCTAATCAGAAAAATGATGAACAAAGATCCATCACCTTCCTTCCCACTCAATGAACAGAGAAAAAAAACTGTAAATTCACCTTTTTATGTAAAGTTGTTATGGCTCAATATCAAAGGAATATTTTTTCACATAAAACTCTCTTTGAAGCTGCAAACTCTCTTTGAAAAATTACCTTTACTCCTATAGAAATAGCCCCTTCCATATCCAACATGCTCCCCCATTACCAACATGTGTGAATACAAATATTGAGAAAAAGTAAGTGCCCAGATGTCAGGTCTAAACTACCAAGGTATAAATATTAGATCTATAATTAATAACTATGTGATTAACTGGCAAATCTGTCTATGAGATTCCTCACATTTTAATGGAAATAATAATAGTAATTAAATCATGATATTGTTGTGAGGAATTAGTAAACTAACATGTCTGGTACATAATAAACACTGAATAAAATTTAATCTACCTTGTGCCTAAATCTCATCAAAAACGTAACTGGAAGGAAAAAAATAATTTTAACAATAATACTTGGCAGTTTCAATGTTATAGGTTAGGTTTTTTTTTTTTTTTTTTTTTTAATTTTTTTTAATTTTATTTTATTTATTTATTCATTTATCACCCCCTTGCTGCTTGTGCTCGCTGGGTCAGCTAAGCACGCCGTGCGGGCGGGCTTGCCTTCACCAGGAGGCCCCGGGAACCGAACCCAGGGCCTCCCATATGGTAAACGGGAGCCCTATTGATTGAGCCACAGCTGCTTCCCTATAGGTTAGGTTTTAAGCATTTTTTGTACAGTATCTCTTTCAATCCTCACAATAACTCTTTGAGGAAGAGGTGCAATGACTTATGCAGAGACATCCAGCTAGGGAGTGAAACAGCCAGAATGTGAAGCCTGGCAGTCTTATTCCAGAGCCTGCACTGTAAATCTATATTCACAGAAATGAATTTATTCATAAGTCATTAAAAATATTAATTGAGCATCTACTCTGCCAAATACCATTCCAGGCTCTTGAAATACAATGTTAAAGAGACACAGGGTCTCTCCCTCACAAATATTATAATTTCCATAAACATACTGACTGTTTCTCTTAAGCGTATCCGTGTCTATTTTGTTCATATAACTATAGAAAGACACTATTTCCAGATCTATAAGTCCTTATGTAGTCTAAATATTTTTTTTTCTTTTACCTTCCCCATCTGCTAAAAGGACCCATATTTGCAATTCAAAAGACTTCTACAATTCAGCACCAAGGACAGCAGAGAGGTCCCCTTGGTAATGGATATATACCTGAAGTTTTCCTTTCAGAATTCATGAAAATCTAGTGCTTCAGAACAGATTGCACCACCGGGGAGGAGGGGGGGAGTTGAAGGAAAGAAAGAAAAAAAGAGAGAGTTCAAACAGATATTAAAAATAATCCTAGAGGGGGCGGATGTGGCTCAAATAGTTGGGCGTCCGTCTGCCATATGGAGGGACCCGGGTTCGATCCCTGGGACCTCCCGGTAAAATAAAAAATATATAGAGAGAAGGCGTATGGGCTGCCAGGCTCTGTGTGCCTGTGAGCCACCAGGCCCCAGGAGCCATGCAGCAAGATGACGACGTAACAGGAGAGAGACGCAGGGGAGAGACAAGACGAGAGGCTCCAAAACCAGGAACTGAGATGGTGCAGATGGCAGAACACCTCTCTCCTACATTGGAGGTCTCCGGGATCGAATCCTGGTGAAGACTGGAGGAGGAGGATGAGAGGAGATGGCAGGAAACAGACATAGAGAATTGCCCAGCAAATGGACACACACATACACACACACACAAAACCAGCAAATGGGGAAGGGGGGGATTTAAAATGTATAAAGTAAATAAATCTTTAAAAAAATAATCCTAGAAATTATCAAACACAATTTCCTAGAATAGAGAGGAAAATTTGCATCACACAGCTAAAGCCTAGGACTATGTTCCTAGAACTAATCTGTTTATAATGCATCCCATCTCAAGTATACTATCACTATCAAGCAGAAGAACAGTGTGTACATCCAGTGACATAGGTTTTGTGTGTTGTGGCAATTTCTTAAATAGGAATCAAAGAAGAAGTTGGGTAGTCTGGTTTAAGCTCCAGAGGAATCCCTTATCTGGTCACTTAGTGAGATGTTTCCTAATATATTTGAAAGGATGGTTCAAAATAAATTTCAAGTGTTCAAAAATGTACTGAGGCGATGACTCCACAACTATGTGATGAAAATGAATGAACACATTTTATGTTTTGTACAAGGCATGGGACTGTATAACACAGTGAACCATGTGGTGGAAGATGGACTGTGGTGAAGAGTACAAATATGAGAGCATTCTCTCATGAACTATGACAAATTTACAATACCAATACACAATGTTAATAATAGGGAGATGTATGGAAAAATACACCAAATGCAAGTGATAAATAAATAAATAAATAAATAAATAAATAAATGAATGTATTTATTTCAAGGTTAGTTAGAGGAGAAACAGATGCAAGTTACTACTGCCCCTGACTTAAAACACTGAATTTCTTTAACCTCACTGAGTATGAAGATAATGTTCAGACATTATCTTCATTGGTAATTGAGTATACCAGAATTCTTTCTGGCCTATCTATGCTTATTAGGTTTGATACTGCCTAATTCTGATATCCCAAAGGAAGGTGACTCACTCACAGCAAGTATGTTTTCAGTCTCTAAGGAGATGTCTAATGTGGATGACATCATCTTGTCCGGAAGATACATTTTAGGTGGATAGTCTCCAGAGCCCATGAAAGGAAAACTTTCCATTTTCTGTGCTTCTCAAATCCCATTCAATTAAAACAACAATGAGAAACATCTTTGAAAGAAAGTGAATCTGATTCTGAGAAGAAATATAGAATGATAAGTTCAATATTCAAGGCCACATCTATTATGACTGTGCAAAGCTTTTCAAGGAAGTCCCTATTGATGTATATAAATCTTCCTCCTCCAAGGTCCTTTCAACATTAATTCCGGTTCTACCACCTACTGACTATGCTCTCACGGAAAGTTAGTAATATTCTCTGAGCCTCAGTCATCTCATCTGTATAAAGGGGACGGTTCAATTTATGATTCCTCCCTGGGGATGAGATAATTTGCCACCACATGGTATGGAGTAGAATGAAGCAGAAGCAGAGGAAATGGAGTACAGATAACTGACTCATTGAAGGGAGCAGAAATAGCTTTTTTTTTAAAGGAAAATAATTAAGGAAATTTCCTTGAAGAATGACAAGAATTTTCCATGTCACTGCCACTGAAATTCTTTAACTATCCTACCATTCAAAGTCTATGAGGTTTGGACTGGAATGTCTGGCATCAAATGCCATCTCTACCATATTAGCTACCATACCCCTTCCCTCCCAAGCCTTTACTTCTTCAAGCTACAGAAATATAGTTCTTTCATTGGAATAGTAGTTATTACTATATCTTGATGAGGAATCCAATTAGCTACTTGGATTAGAAAATAGGCAGTGTTGCATAGTGATTAGGAGTACAGGCTCCAGAGTTGACCTGGGTTTAAATCCTGATTCCACCACTCGCTAGCTGATTGACTTTGGGCAAGTTAGTTAATCTCTCTGAGCCCAGATTTCCCCATCAACAAAATGGGAAAGATAGCAATAACCATCTCAGGAGGATGTTGTGATGACTAATAGTGTCCCTAGGTGTAAAGCACTTACAACAGTATCTAGTACATATTAAGAGATTGATAAACATCAGATATATTGAGAAAACACTGAACCAGACCCAGGGTAGACTGAGTCCTTGGGGTAAGGATGCCTTTTATTTACAGCAGATGGAAGACTGAAAAGAGAGGATCATTTCTCCTCTGCAGATCTGTGTATTGTACAATTATGTCTCTATTTTATTTTCCTTAAGGCCATTCCTTCCTCAACTGGTGGCTCATTTGTGAACAGGCTTATGGGGAAGGATCACATCAAAGATATTTTGTTCTGTGTTACAATGATGTATGAATGGATGGCATTCTATGGAGGGGAAGGAGCAGGAGATTTTGTCTATAGAAGAGCAGAGTAGAAAAGGAGGCAAGAAACAAAGCCAGGTGCTCTCCTCCTAATATTTACAAATGCCAACCTGGATCTCAGCTGATTCACCCAGATTATTCTGTTTTCCTGTTGACATCAGTCCAGAGCATAGAAACACAACATGAGTCACCAGAGTGAGCAGATAATGGGCCTGGAGAAGCTTGGGACAAGAAGGGAAGAGAGACCCAGGAAGGAAGCTTCTGCTTAGGAGAGATAGGAGGTCTGGATGCCTGTTTGCTGCTGAGAGGGTTATTAGAATACTATTTCAGTGAGTGTTTGCAGGACTGTGAAGGGAACAAGATTTATTAGCATGTGTATTTTTCCATACCTCATTACACCCTATGCTACCACCATCGGGGGAAAAAACTGTTTTGCTTATTCAACAATTAGTAAAGTTTTAGCCTGCTATCCCAGTTCTTAGGATTTTGTGATGCAAATTCAGAAGAATATCAACGAAGGAGCAGACCTGGAGATTCAAATGAAAGGGCAAGAGGAAATAAAAATAAAAGCTCCAAGTGTTGGTTGTTAGTGAGAATCTGGGGGATTTCATGAGGGGAGGGCTCTGGAGCACCCATGGAGTGAGAGGAATAGAGAGGAACATTAAAGGAGATTTTTGCAAGGTGTTCTGGGTTATAAAATGGATCCCTTTCATCATTCTTCAAGAGATCCAGAGATAGTTTAAAATTCCTTTAAATTCCTTTATATTTCTAGATAGGACCTTATAAATATGACTATTCAGAGACTGGTCTGGGGCCCACTCATCAGGGTTATATATATGCACACTGACCTATAGAACATCAACCCTACCCACTAAGGACATGAATTGGGGCATGCAAGTCCCTTTACTCTATTAAAGAACTGTTGGTGACAGCAAATGGGAAAATATCAGAAAAGTTTGGGTGCATTACCGGGAATGAAAGAAAACCCCCAGTCTTTTCCTGAGAATTCCACACTATTCCTATCCCTTGTGTGTGTGTGTGTGGGGGGGGTGTTGTAGGGAAGCCAGTCAATAGATGAACTGTTTAAATTGACTGAGAGTTGACATTATGTTCCCATCATCAGGGAGCTTACCAACTCTAATGATTAGAAATATATGTCCCCTGAGACAGCTTCAGGAAAAATTAGTCCTCTCCAGTGCCCAGAAATATCTGTGCTAATATTCACAGAGGGTGGAGCTGGAATGGCGGTGAGCCCTGGGGATTCAAAGGCCAGTGTTTGACAGGCAGGGCTGGTGAAGGACCTTCACTGGTGTGAGCTGGGCCAAAGAATTGATAAGATAGGACCTTGGAGCTATGAACTGTGGCCTGGCATGGGTGACGTTGGGCTTGGATTTGGAGTTGGGACAGAAAGAGTCAGACCTGGATTAAGGAGAAAATGTGAGTGTGCCCGCCTGAAAGATGGCTGATCATTTACTATATATTAGCCCAGTACCCGCCATTCCTGGATATATGGGAAAATATCTAGGGAATATCTTTAGAAATACACATTTTTGAACCTTTCCCATGGAAATCCTGATTTGAAGGATCAAATGATTCTGGTAAAGCCTATCCATAAGCCAGAATTTGAAAGCCACCACCTAGTCAATCATAACTGTTCTCTCTCTGACCAGTCAACTAAAAAAATAAATGATTCCACTTCCCACACGCTTGCCAATAGAGAACTTTTTTCTTTTTCTTTTCCACAGTAAATTCTCCCCAGGACAAAATGAGGAACAGTCTCCCAGCCACTCTTAAAAGACCCTGCAGTCTTGGTTTATTTAAATACGCGCATCAAAAACAAAACAGAGCTTTAAGGCATGCATAGCCTACATTAAACCAGAAAATGTGTTTTGCCTCATAGGAGTCTTCAAGCAGATCTTGAGAGACACCCTTGCAGATCCGGGAATGTAGTGTTATGTCTTAAGGGGACAATGAGTGTTGAGTGGGGGGTGCAGGGAGGCAGGAACCAGAGCAAGCATCTCACTCAGTGTCAAGTAAAGAGATAATTTTCATCAAAGTTCAGGGAACAAAGGACCTGTAGTTCTCCAAGCTCAGTACAGAGGATGGAAGCAGGATCCACAGAGATAGGCTCATAGCTTAGGAACATGAGATCCATGGGCTTAAAAGTGCCAAGTGGAAAACAGCCAATGCAGGAGGCTCAGTCCTTGATCTCTGTTGACTGGTCAGAGAAAGACCATCTCTGATTGGCAGCACAATGGTTCCCAAATGCCAGTTCCTTGACATCAGAAGTAGCCAAGTAATTAGTCTAAATATCAGATTCCCAGGGCTTTCCCCATGTATGATTCTTGCCATTTCCTGTCTTATTTAATACTAGTCATTCATTCAGTCCATAAACATTTCTAAAGTGCCTACTATGTGCCTGCTAGTCTGTTAACTGTAGGAGGACAGGAGGTGCCTCTGTGTAGCACAATGTCTATAAACAATATCCATTCATTTGAGAAAAAAATGTAGTGAGGGCCTGTTCAAGTGTGATCCCTACATCAAGGGGTTGAGAGTCTAGTGGGAGACAAAGCCAAGGGATCAATAAATTATAGTAACCTGATGTATTAGTCAGCCAAAGGGGTGCTGATGCAAAATACTAGAACTCTGTTGGCTTCTATAAAGAGTATTTATTTGGGATAGAAGCTTATAGTACAGGCCATAAGGCCTAAGTTACTTTTCTCACCAAAGTCTATTGCCACATGTTGGAGCAAGATGGCTGCCAACGTCTGCAAGAGTTCAGGCTTCCTCTTAAGGCTCTGTGGTCCCAACTTCTTCCAATATCAGCTGTAGGCTGGGATAAGTTTCATCTCTCTCCTGGGGCTCATTTCTCTCTGGGCTCAGCTGCTCTGCTCTCTCCACAAGGCCAGCTGTAGACTACCAGGCTAATGGCTTGTCTCTCTTCCTGGGGCCTCTCTCCTTCCTCATGTATCTGCTTCTCTGTGTGTTTACTTCCCAGGGCTCCAACATCAAAAAACTCCAACTAATTCTTCTGCCTTGTCGTTTTCTCTCTAAGTCTCCACCCACCAAGGGGGCAGGGACTCAACATCCTACTAACGTGGCCCAGTCAAAGCCTTAATCATAATTTAATCAAGTAAGAGTGAAACCTCTGAATCCAATACAATCTAATGTACCCAGAGAAACATACCAATTTACAAACATAAACCAATATCTATTTTTGGAATTCATAAACAATACCAAACTGCTACACTTGACAAATGTTTTAGCAACATTTATAAACACTTCTTACCTACTAAATGCATCCTCCACACACGAGTCAGAGAGATTACCTTAAAACACAAATCCAACCAGCCTGTTGCTAAAAGATCTTCAATAATTCTCCAGAGCCTGTGGCACTTATTCCCAAAGAGGGGTATGTAGAATCCATGTAGATAGATATTTGGGGGGAAAAGTTTTCATGGTCAAATAACCTTGGAAGATTCTAGGATAAACTGAATGAAATGAACTGCTTCTTGAGCGCAGGGTTTATCAGAAACTGTATGAAACCAATATGCTTTGTAAATCTCCAAAAGGGGGTTGATAGTATTCATCACTTTTACATTCTTATTTGACTTTTTGGTCCAACTTGAAGGACTGGTGTTCAGAGGAAGAGACTTAGGGAAATTCTGGCCTATAGGATTGTGTGAAGCTCCATGTTATGACATATGCAGTCCCTCGTGATCTCTTCCCCAAGCCTCTGCTCCCCACTCTCCACCTTACACTTTAATAAAACCAAAGTGTTTCTTACTTCCAGCCATTGCTCAGGCTTTTCCCCCTCCTTTTTCATTCCTTCAACCCCTGCAATTTCTCCCAGCACACACAGAGTTTGCCTGGAAGACTCATACACATCCTTGAAGATTCATCTCAGAAGTCATGTCTGCCAGAAGCCTCGGCTGTCCAGGTGCCCATTCTCCCCAGTCTTGCAGGGCCCTCCCCATGCTCCTGCACGGTACTCAGTGTGCTGTGCTATCACAGCCTCTAGACTGAGAGGGAGAGGGAAGAAGTCCTTGGGAGCCCTTAGCTATTTCTGATCTCCTATACCAGGAGATTTTCTGAGTTTCTTCCCACTCTGTTGCTGAGTTCCAGCAGCCGCAGTCCTGGGTCCACCCATAGAGCCCTTTTTCTATCTCGGAGGTCAACCAGGTAAAGATCCTCCTCCAAGTATCCTGATTGGTTTGCTCACCTCCTGATGCACGTGTTGTTTTGGTTGCCTGGCAACAAGGTGGTAGAGCCTGCCAGTTCCCAGAGGAGCAAAGAATGAGTGCACAGAGATATTCATGCTGGGAGCAGTGGCCACAGCCAGAAAGTGCTCTTCCAATCCTGCTGATAAAGCAGCCTAATGGTGATACTTGGTGGAAAGAATTCCATTCTGGAGGTGGCAGAAAAATGTCCTGCACAACCCCAGGGGAAGAGGAGGAACTTAATCCCACCTGCCCATACTGAAGAGATCCTGTCATAAAAAAAACACAAGCACAGGTGTGCGCTTTAGTATCACTGATAAAACATCACCCTCTGCTCTCCTCCATGTACCAAACACCTGTTCTCTCTGTTTCATCCGCCTTTAAACGTGCATACCAGGTCTGGATTACAGGACAAGTCATATAATTTGGCCCAGTTGAGCCCCATGAGCACCCTGCAAAATAGCCAGAACCTCAATTCAGTAGAGAAGGGAATCTTTAGAAAGGTTAAGAGCAGTGCTTTTGAAATAATGTTGATCTGTGCTCAATTCCTAGCTCTGCCATTTATAAAGTATGTGGATTTGAGTAGGTACCTTAATTTCTCTAAGTCTCAGTTTCTCCATCTGTAAAATGGGGATATTAATACCTATTTCAAAGTGACATTGAAAGAATTAGATAAGACGATGGAGGTTAAGTACTTTGCACAGAGGCTGGCGGCTGAGAAGTTCTCAAGAGGTAAAGGTGGGATTTGAACCGGGGTTTCCGGTAATGCCAAGGCAAAATGTTGCCACTACTCCATTTCTCCTTTGAAAGGAAAAGCTATAAAATGTTTTCTTTCACCAAATATTTATGAACTGCTATGTGACGGTGAAGAAAATTATACCAATAGCGTTTTATAGGCCAAGAAATACTTTCGCCTGCATCCTCTCACTTAATATGATGGTCACTTCTCTGATAGCTGGGTGGAGATGGTTTTGAAGAAAGCAATTTTCTGCCTCTGAAGGTTAAGTCCTGTTCTCAGGGACTTGAGAGCCAGGAGAGAGGGTCCCATCCTCCAATGCAAAGGAACCAGCTCCAGGGGAAGGCGGCTGTGGGAGCTGATGGAACTCAGAATCCAGGCGGGCTGAGTCTTAAGAAATGCCCATTGGCTGGTCCTCCTCTTTTGTTTGTTCTGCCCAATCAATATAAAGGACTGGAAACAGCACTCTTTGTCTCTGAGCCCAGTATAGAGAAATCAGTATGTCTGGAGTTTAAGCTGAATCTGTTCTTGTTGATGACAAATTAGGAATACTTGGGAAACGGATGTGTCTCAAGTGATTGGGCTCCCGCCTACCATATAGGAGCTTCAGGGTTCGATTCCTAGGGCCTCCCGGTGAGAGGCAAGCTGGCCCATGCAGAGTGCTGGCCTATGTGGAGTGCTGGCCTGCAGGGAGTGCTGGCCTGAGCGGAGAGCTGGCACAGCAAGATGACGCAACAAAAAGAGGCACAGAGGAGAGACAATAGGAGATGCAGCAGTCCGGGAAGCTGAGGTGGTACAAGAGATTGAGCACCTCTCTCCCACTCTGGAAGGTCCCAGGATTGGTTCCCGGTGCCACCTAAAGACAAGACAAGCAGACACAGAAGACACAGAGAGCAGACAGCGAGTGCAAAACAATTGGTTTGGGGTGGGGGTGGGGGAGTAAATAAATAAATCTTTAAAAAAAAAAAAAAAAAGAAATACTTTAAGCACCCTCTTCACTGCTTCTCCCATCCCCTCAGACACACACACAACAAAATTTAAACAGTCTTCTAGCTCCTGTCTCGTCTCAGCTTAGCATACCTGGACTGAGTGGGATCTTAGAAATCTTCCCTCACTCTCTCTTCCATACCACCCTCAACTTCCAATAAACACACACACTTTGCATTGGCCCCAGAGACACCTCTGGACCACACGAGGGCATGGGGAAGTACAGTTAGAAAACCACTGACCCGGTCCAAACCCCTCATTTAAAGAGGAGGAACATGGACCAAAGGGGAAGTGACTCCTTAAGATCACACCCTGACTCCCAGTCTAGTGCTCGTTCTTTTGCATAGCACTAAAAATAGAACCTTTATTCAAGTTCCAACTCTAAAATTTTCCATTTAAAATAGCTTTCTACATTGTTCAAATTTTTTTATAAAAAGAAAATGCAAGGGCTAGGGTTTTTAATTAACTTTAGAGTTGTTGTATATGTGTATATATATACACACATTTTCTTCATTTTGCTTTATATTTTTTAAAGATTTATTTTATTTATTCCCTGACCCTCCCCACCCTCACCCTTCCACTCTCCCCACACCCACCCTCGTTGTTTTGCACTTGCTGTCTGTGCTCTGTGTGTTCTTCTGTGTCTGTTTGTCTTCTCTTTAGGCGTCACCAGGAACTGATCCTTGGACCTTCCGGAGTGGAGAGAGGTGCTCAATCTCTTGCGCCACCTCAGCGCCCTGGTCTGCTGCGTCTCTCACTGTTTCTCCTCTGTGTCTCTTTTTGTTGCGTCATCTTGCTGCCCCAGCTCTCTGCGTGGGCCAGCACTCTGCGCAGGTCAGTGCTCCATGCGGGCCAGCTCACCGCACAGGCCAGCTTGCTTTTCACCAGGAGGCCCTGGGAACTGAACCCTGGATGTCCTATATGGTAGATGGGAGCCCAATCACTTGAGCCACATCTGCTTCCCTCAATTTGCTTTATCATTCAGCAATACGCCTTGACCATTATCAGTCATATAGATCTACTTCAGTGTTTCTGGTGCTTTATAATATTCTGACTATATGGACAGGCCATTGTATGCTCAGCCATTCCCCTACCTGTGAACAATTAGGCTGTTTCAAGCAATACTGTCATGAATGTTATTGTATGGTGTGTGCCTCCTTTTGCACATGAGTGAATCTGTCTTGAGGGAAGTTTCATAGAGGTAAAATTACTGGATTATGCTATACAAGCATATCAAATTTTGATAGAGCCTCAAATCCTTTCTCCAGGTATACATTGTTCTCTTGTAGGTTGCCTTGTCAATTTATTCCTTCTACATCAAAGAGGAAATGAGATAAAATATTTTCTTGATTAAATAAAACTACATGCAAAGGAGCAGATGGGTCTGGAAAACAGAGCATATCCAGAAGGAATAAGCTTGTGGGTAAATGGAAGGATTTGAAAGATGCTCAGGGTTCCATTTCAAAGAACAACCCTTGTTAGCCTGCAATGGTACCTAAAATTTCCTTCTTTAGTGGCCCTCCTTTGGGAAAAAAATTTCCAGAAGGCTCTTGTAAAAATATAAATATATTATCTTAGAAGGGTGACAGACACCATTAGCAGTCATTCAGCATGGATGAATTAGTTTAGCCAATAAATTGTAAAAACTTAAGCAAATTAGTTCACTTCTATTAGCAACAATAAGACTAATTTCAATGGTTTTGTGAGTTCTAAATAAAATAATATATGAAAAAATGCCTTTGAAAAGGCCCTGGAAAATAATAAATACTCAATATAATATAGTTTTCAGTATTTTCTCAGAGAAATAAGGGACACAGATTAGATACATTTTAAACTGGATAAATGGTTAGGATTGGAAAATTTTGGTGAGGAAATGTCCTAAATTGGTCTTTACCCCCTAATTTCAGAGGGTACTTGAGTAGTACATACCCATTATTCCAAAGTTAATGGTCCCTTCAGCCATTTTCCCAACAGCCCTAGGAGAAAGCTGTTATTATGAGGAAACTGAGGCACAAAGAGTCCCTCAGAGCTAAGAAATTCAGTGTTGAAAACCAAGCCAAGGTTTGTATAGTTTCAAAGTCCCTTCTCCTCTTTCCTTATTAGGTGTGGTAGTTTGGAGCTATGTACCCCAGAAAAACATGTTCTTAAACTTAATCCATTCCTGTGGGTGTGAACCCATTGTAAGTAGGATGTTTTGATGAGGTTATTTCTGTTAAGGTATGGCCCACCTCAATCAGGATGGGTCTGAATCCTATTACTGGAGTCCTTTATAAACAGAAAGAAATTCAGATAGAGAGAGAAAGCCACTGAGGGAGCGGACAGAAGCTGCTATGGATGGAACCTAGAAGAGAAGGGAGAGGCCAGGAGAGACCACCATGTTCATTGCCATGTGACAGAGGAGCCCAGGACCAAAGACCACCTGCAGCCAGCTCAAAAATCCCAGTTTGTGGAAGAAAGCCAGTTTCAGGAAGAAAATATCACCTTTCTTCCAAACTGACGCCTCAGATTTGGAATTCTCATAGCACCAAACTGTGGGCCAAAAAAATTCTATTGTTTAAGCCAATCGATTGCATGGTATTTACTTGAGCAGCCAAGGAAACGAAAACATTAGGCTACAGATCAAATATGAGACCTTTATAAAATTCCAAAGGCTTTCTAACTCCCCATTGTTTGTTACCTTGGAATAACTAGAGCTAAACCTCTTCAAACTAACGTGAATAGTTGAGATTATCTCCAGGAGTTGTAAGGCAAGAGACGATGGGAAGACGGGGTCCCAATGCCAGCCATAACTTGGAGAGAAGGAATGTGGAAAACAAAGCATGTGCTAGCAGCATTGAAAAGGCAGGGAACATGGGTTGAATCCCTGGGCTGCAAGGAAAGGGAGAGAAGGGCTTGATAAATATGGAGAAGTGACTCAGAACTTAACCGGCAGAGTACATGGTCATCAAGGGCATGGAATCATGTACTTCAAGTCCCTCATCCTTTATTTAACAGCTGTATGACTTCAGCAAATCAATTTACCTCTTTAAGCCTGTGTTTTCATAATCTGTGAAATGGGGATTTAGTACATACCCACCTCTCGGGGTTGTTGGGAAAATTCAATGAGCAAATGACTATAAAATGCACAGCATGGTGCCTGGCAAAAGGTAAGCCCTCCAAGGCAGCTGCCATGATGACAGTGCTGGTGATGATCATGGCCAGTATGACTCTTATTAGTCTCCAAGAGACCTGCCTGCAAAGTGGGGAGCTTCCAAGGGAGATAAGACTGGGTGCAATGCCATAGTCAGCCCCAAATCTCAAAGGGGTTGGAAGCGAGGTGAAAGAGAGAGAAGCAAGGGGAACCTATTTTGCTTTTTTTATAGCTGGCTCTGGCCATTGAGGTGGGAGGATAAGAGTAGAGGCAGGTGCCAGACTGTGTGTGTGCTGTTGCACAACCATGCCCCAAACTCCAATTAAAACCACGTAGAAATCAGAGGTGCTTAATGCTGGGCTCAATGCCTTTGGGTTACACTCCCTCAATAGCCAGAGATCAAGGGGCCTGCTTGTTTCTGAGCTTTAAATTATAAGATTTGTTTCATTTATGAGAAATTGAGGAGTTGTTAATTTGGATGCAAGTAAAATGGTTAACACTTAGAAGTTGCTAAGTGCCTGACACTGCTCTAAGAACTTTATATGTTGTAACCAACTTCATCCTCACAACCCAGAAGATAAATATTGGCTCAGAGAAATAAAGGACCCAGGATAGATCCAGTTTAAACTGCTTAATTGTTGAGATTGAAATAAAAATCTCCATTTTATAGATCCTAGGCAAAAAAGTTTGCCCAAAGTCACACAGCTAGCAAGTAGCAGAACAAGGATTCAAATGCAGACAGTCTAGTTCCAGCTGTCATATTCTTAACTACTACTTATTGTGGGTGCGGAAAAATAAATCATTTTCAGTTTTGCCTGGCTATCCCTCCAGTGAATGAATTTCATTGAAATTAAAATTGCCAAAGTTTATAGGGGGATCAACCCATGTGGAGTCATAAATATGTGGGGTTTAGGATGGAAGGAAAAAAACACATGCTGTATCCTAGTGCTGATAGCCTTGGGAAACTCAAAATGGAAATAGAGAGAAAGAAAGATTTTAATCCAAAAGAAAGCTTTGAGTGAAAATATATCTCTGGATTTCTTAATCCCATGCTGCTTCTATTCAAATGCAAGTAATACTGAGCACATGGTATCTGCCAGGCATTTTGATGTTTAAGCTTCATAACAATTCTGCAAAGCTCATTGTATTAATCCATTTTACAGGTGAAGAACCCAAGGTTTAGAGAACTGAAGAGACTTGCCCAAGACCACACAGTCAGACAGGAAGCTATGACCTAGGGATCAAAGTCCTGCTCAGAAGTCTCAATCTTGGCTGCCCAATAGTGTCACCTGGGATGTACACCAATACCCAGGCCCACCCCCTGTCAACCACTTTGGCCGGGATGGGGCCCAGGTATCAGTGTATTTTAAAAGCTCCAGAGGCGATTCTAGCATGCAGCCAGTGGTGAGAACTCATGCCTAGATGTTTTCATCACCCATCCCCCTGGAGCTGGTCCTCTTTTGGCCTCACCACAGCCGCTTCCTGATGGGTCATGGAGGTAGACATATTAGAACATTACCTTGAAAGTGACTTGATTAGCTAAAGCCTTCAGGCACCCTTGATTACAACGGAACTCCCACTGGCATCTGCCTCCCTTTAAGGGGGACTCCAAGGACTTGTAAACTTATTTTTCTGGTTGCCATGACAATACTTTGCAATGTCAGCAAAAATACTCTGTGCTACAAACAAACAAGAACAAAAGCCCCCAAAATCGTCGGCTCAGAATCCTCCTCAGCTCCAAGATGGGCCATGTCACATCTGAGCCTTTATGTATGAATTCTAGAAAAGAACCTATGGATGTTAGGAAACTCTAAATACTCCCCTCATCAGAAATGAAATGTATTGTGTCATGTTGAGGAACAGATTAATATTCCTAAATTTTCTTTTATATTTTCCCCTGCCTACTCTACCTCCCTAAAAGGTTTTTTGTTTGTGTTTTTTTTTTGAATCTAAAGAGGAAACATGACAAAAAATAAAAAAAATAAAAAAAAAATAAAGAGGAAACAGGTGAAATTGAAAAGTGCTCCGACTTTTACCTTTTTCATCAACCCTCTCTGGATAGAATCCAGACCGCTTTTACTCCTCCATCTGATAACACTTAGCATTTTACCCCTCACAGGCACATTTGCATTTGGACCTCCATTCAATCTTCAAACATAGCAATGCATGTTTTAATTATGGGAATGTTAGACACCATGGTAGGTAGGAAGTGGGAAAATCTTAAAAGAGACTTCCTATGACCTTAAAAATCTCACCATGGATGGACAACTGAACCAACTCTGCCCTTGGTGGCAGGAATGGAAAAGCCAGAGCCAAATGAAGTAGAAACTGTTCTGAATCAGGACCAAGGATTAATTTCAGCTGTCTCACTCACTAGCTGTGCTAAACAATGCCAAGCTGGGTTAAAAGCATGTATGGCCTTTGTTGTCAGACCTGGATCTGAGTTCTTACCTCAACCATGTATTATCCATGTGAACTTGGGCGAGCCTCAGTTTCTTCATCTATAAGATGAGGATACTAATATCTCCTTAAGAGGTTTGAAGGATTTAATGTATGTAAAGTACTGAGCACAGCACCTGGTACATAAAATGTGTTCAATAAACAATAGCTATTAATATTATAATGTATAAACTATAAATATAATTTGCTCTACCTACCTTGCAGGAGTATGTATGAAATGAGGGAATTTATGTGAAAGGAATTTGCAAACCACAAACTTTACAGACAAGAGAGCTTATTTCCACTGTTGTTTTTGTTGTTATATGGTAGAAAGCAAGAAAATAAGGGCCAAGGGCTTGCTCCCCTTTTCAGATCTTTAAGAATAGCAGATCTGGGTTCTTGTTTTCAAAAATGAATATCCTTTTTAACCACCACTCTCCCACCCAAGAAGTTGGTTCTTAGGGAGTGTTGAAAGAATGTATATACCTGTCATCACGCACACATCCAAATGTATGCAAATTCCTGTGCTGCATTGCTCCTGGGAGGAAGGGTCAGATGGTGCAGTGTGTTTCTTTCCTTCCTGGATCCATCAGGATTCTTGTTTCAAAGCAACAGAAATTATTTGAGCTGTTGACACATGATGGGAATTTAGCAGAGACGTGAGATCTGTAAAATAAAATGAGAGTGGGAAGCAGGGATGACGTGAAGGACCAGGCTTGGGAAAACAGCAGAAACTAAGGGAATTCTGAAGATTGGGCAACAAGATTCATAACCAAGCTTCAATCATGCTCCAGCCCTTTGGGACGCCACTGCTGCTGCCACCATCATGCTGATCAGTCTTCTGTCCATTACCTCACTCTCTATCTTTGTCACTTTCTAGAGAGATAAAGTCCCAGGAGAAGGCATCTAATTGCTCCAACTTACGTCGCACATTCCAGGCCTCCACACAATGAAAAATTTCCCCAAAAGAAATGTGGACGTATGAATAGAAAGGGGGAAGAGTTGAAACGTAGACACCAGAAATGTACAAATTGACTATGAAGCCATCGTTTGTCCAGCTCTCATTTTACTGATGAAGAAACTGAGGTGCAGACAGGTATTCAATGACTTAGTATCAGGTCCCCTGACTCCCTGCCCCATGTTCACTCTCCTACACCAAACTCTGATTTATATCACTATAAACTGTTTCTCCAGCTTTATAGACTATCTCAAAGGCCAAAGGGACTCTATAGAGAATGAAAATCTGTTTCCAGACCCTTTTCATTGCACAAGCTCAGCACATAGGAACAAATAATACTAGAATGCTGTCCAATGCATGAGTGGAGAATATCAATACTACAAAACCCTTAGTGATATATATTGAGAACTGGCTACAATGCACTGAATTTCCAATAGAAACCACAAGCTCCCCTGTATATCTAATTATCATTTTTTTCTTATCCATAGTGAAATTAAAAAATAAATAATTTCTCATGCCATAATTTGCCTGGTTTCTCATCTAAACGCGTATCCCACTCCCTGTTTCCTCATTTCTTCTTTGTTTAAAACTAATACCATTGAGGTTTTCTTTTTTTTAAAATAATACCTTAGTTTATTATGTAGGTCTTTTTTTAAACAATGTTATTTCAAATTCACAAAAATAACAGAGAAAAGCAGCTCAACAAGTAATGGAAACATTACTCCTAAAAAGTTATTTTTCAGGCACTTTTATCTCATCTAATTCCAACTGCTAACTCAATTGTTCCTCTAGTATTCAGAAAGATACACAGATGAACACAGATTAGTTCCTCTAGTGTTCAGAAAGATACACAGATGACAACATCAAGGTCTTCTTCTTATTGAAAAAGTATGAAGAAGAGAAAAAAATACTTAATCATATTCATGTCTCACAAAACCAAACTCCATATTCTTTTTTTTTTACCTTTAGAATTAATATAGTACCAACTTTGCTTGTGCTATGAAAACATTACAATGTTGTTAACTATGGTCCATAAACTACATTAGTTATATTTTTCCCATGTATTACCACATTCTTAATACCCTGTACTTAGAACCTTCCTGTATTTACATTATTAACCACAATCCTCATCTACTTCCAAAATCATTGTTATACATTCCCAATATTATCTTCCAGCCATTCTCCAACTAACAATAATCTTTCTAGACTACTCGTTTCCGTCACAATCACATCCATAAATCAACAGTGTTTGTTACACTCAGTATAATGTATATCAAGTCCTCAAGTGTTGAGGTTTTCTTAATTTACAGATTGATAAAAGAATGCCCCTTCCATTTTCCCCAAGGAACTTTCCTGTGCATGTACCAATATAGTCTCTATTTTTAATATTATTATGATATAACTCCAAATGTTAGAGTTCAGAGGGGTCTTAGAGGAGCTCTTTTCTGACCTGTTCATTTTAAAGGAAGGTAACCTGAGACTTTGAAAGGATATGCCAAGCAGGTAGAGCAAGAGCTGGCCAAAACCATCAGAGAGCTTATGCCTGGTTACTGAGTTGAGATTTCCTTGATCCTTTCATTTCCCACTACCATCATCATCTAATTTGGACATAGACAGGAAGCTTCTTGAAGGGACCTGAGGTATTGTCTAAGTCAGATGTGGAAAACAACCAAAGGGGCAAATGCAGCCCATACATTGGTTTGATTTTGCCCAAGTCTTAGCCCATACAGTCTTTTAAGATTTAAAAAAATTAACTGCCAGTTTTAAAATTGGAAATTTAACACAGCAATAGGAAATTCTAGCCCTTTAATAAAAATCAGATCTGGCAACTCAGAGTCCCTATTCCCGTAAAGTGAAAATCAACTGGAGCTGAGTAACAGTTGCCCCCTTGAGCAGGTGTGTATGCATTAATTTGCACAGCCCCCACCCCTCTCTGTTCTGTTACACCTGCCAACTTCACTCCTTACATTTCTGCCTGGTTCCATCAGTATTAGAGTTTGTGGACCTGAGCTAGTCTTACTCCCCACTAGGTACTGAGGTCAGGGAATGCTAAGTCACTTACTAAAAGGTCATGCAGTAAGTAAATGGAAGATGCTGGACAAGCACTTTCCAGTGGCTCAGTCTTGGCTCTCCTCTTTGCTCACACTCCACTCCACTCTCTCCAGATGGTCTCATATTGTCCTGGGGCTGTGGGAGGAGACTTATAACGCACATCTCCAGCCGAAGGCTCTCATCTGCACTCTAGACAGGTGCATCCAGCCCCTTACCTTGTATAAATGGCTTAACCTTTCAGTGCCTTCACTTCCTCATTCAAAATAGAGGACAGGGATAGTATGTTTCTATCGTAAGTTTACCATGAGGAGTCAATGAATTTATATATATGGAGGGAACAGAACAGAGCCTAGTACTCTAGTAGTAGTAGCAGTAGAAGTAGAGGTAGCAGTGGAAGTTGCTGTTGCTATTTCTGATTAGTAATTGGTATCTTTCCCAGTATGTCTAATAGGAATTTCAAATGTTTAAAACGTAGCTCTTGATTTCCCTCTGCCTCTAACCTGTATCCCTAGTCTTTCTCATCTTGGTAATGGCACCATTACCCCACTGGAGAACTGAGATTCTTTATCTTAATCCCATTCCTGTGGGTGGGAACACATTGTAAATGGGACCCTTTGAAGACGTTATCTGTACTTAAGGTGTGGCCAACTGAATCAGGCTGGGTCTTAATTCTATTACTGTAGGCCTTATAGGAAGAAAAAAGTGGGAACCAAGAAGAGAAAGGAGAAGACATTGACATGTAATGGGAAAGCCAAGGAACCCAAGGACTGCTGGCCAGTCAGAAGGCTATCAACCCCAGGGGGAAGCAAGCCTTCTAGCCTCTGAAGCTGTGCGCTGATGAATTCCTGTTATTTAAGGCAACCACTTAGTATTTGTCATAGTGCCAGGGAACTAAGACAAGGCTCAAGCCCAAAACTTAGGAGGCATTCTTGACTTTTTCTCATCCCCTAAATCCAATCCATCAACCTTTCCATGATACTTTCAAAATATATTTCAATCAATCCCCCTTTCCCTGTCTCTGCTGGTCTAAATGGTATGTTCCCTTGCCTGTACTCCTGCAACAGCCTCCTAACTGTCTCTCTGCTTACATTCTTTCTTTTCTAAAATCCATTCTCCACACAACAGACAGCGTGGGCTTTCAAAACTGCCATAGCCCCACTTAAAACCTTCAGTGACTTATTTGTGACCCTACAACAAAACTGAAGCTCCTCACCTTGGCCAGCGAGGTTCTGGGTGGCTTAGCTCCCATCTGCCTTTCTGGGCAGAGCTCACCTTCCCGTCGTTCAGTCCACTCCTGCCATCCTGGTCTCCAAGTCCAGCCCTGGGACTGGTGCATTTGCTGGCTCCTCTGCAGGGCTGTCTCAGCCCTGGAATAGCTTTTGTCCTTCCAGCCTTAGTTCAGCTATCAGTGCAGGGATGCCCAGAGGCCGTCTGAGGCCATCCCATTTGTAGCACCTTGCCTCACTTTTTAAATGTTTAATCATCTTTACCCTGCAGTGCTTAAAACAATCAGACATTATCTTCCTTTGCTTGCTTGCATATAAACTGACCCTCTCCCCACGCAAACTCCACGAAGGTGACAGGACTTTGGCTGTCTTGTTCTCCCGTGCTTGGTGGCGCTGGTGCCCAGCGCGTCGCCCGATACATTTGCCCAGTTTCTCCGGGCAGCCTCCTGCCGTCCCCGGAGGTCAGGCGACGTTCTCAGGGCAGGCTTCCAAGGACGCTGCACTCTTCGCACTCCCCGAGGGGCGTCTTGGACGCTCCTGGGACAGACCGAGACTTCTTACCTCCCGCGGCTGCGTGAGCCCCGCGAGAGCCCCGAGCGCCCGGGCGCGCCTCGCGGGGCGTGCAGAGGTGAGAGGCAGCGCCGGGGGCCCTGAGGGGCGGCGGGTGGGAAGGAGGGGACCCCCCGGGGGCGGGGCTCGCTGCCTCTGCCGGCGTCAGCCAATGGGCCGCGGCGGGGCGGGGAGGCGGACGGGCGCGCGGAGGCGCCGGCGCGCGGGGGGAGGCCCAGGCGGAGCGCCCCGGCCCCAAGCGATCGACGCGAGGCACCCGGGTAAGGCACCCACTCGCGCCGGCTTCCTGGAGCCTCTCACGGTAAGCCGCGCGCCCCGGCCGGGGAGACTTTATGGGTGTTCTGGAAGCAGGGAGTCCCCGCCGCCCCCAGCGGAGGTTGCTGGTGGCATCCTCGCGCCTGGCTGCGTCCCGAGCCCCGGTTCGGCGCCCCGGGACGAGGACGCGCAGAGGGGCCCCGGAGGGAGCAGAGCAAGCGCCGCGCCAGGCTTGCTCCCCGGGCTGCTGCCGCTCGGCCCCGGGGGTCGAGGGGGTCGTGCCGAGTCTGCCCGCCGGGCGCAAGATCGTGTCTCCTAAGGTTTTCGCCAACCAACGCCGGGGCCCGGGAAGGAGCTTGCGGGGAGCCCAGAACCGCAGTGGCCGGACCCCGGTTCTGCGCCGCCTTCCAGCACCTGCCTGCGGTCTTCAGACCCCTCGCGGTCTGTGGCCTTGGAGGCAGGGGACAGACTTGCCGTGGCATTTCCTATGCCGAGGCATCCTGGGGCGCAGGAGGAAATATCCTGGCCAAGCGAGGAGCAGAGACCGGCCCTTGCTACAGCGCCTTGTGTATCTATTAGACATTTACCGAGCTCCTGCCGTGAGCCAGGCAGGGTGCTAAGCCCTAGCGGGCTAAGAAAGGCAGTAAGAGGAACAGTTACATTGCGGTGTGGGGGCGCACAAGGTGGGGAGGGAAACCGTGAGGAACCAGGAGGGCTTCAGTGAAGAGGTGACCGTTGAGTGGGGACTTGAAGGTGTAGACGGATTTGCCAGGCTGAAAGCTGAGTGTGTTGGAGGTGGGAGGGATGTTGATGGGATAGCAGGAATTCCAGCTAGATTTTTATGTGTGGAGGTGAAGGAACTGAAAAAGTGCAGTGCCCTGCCCTGGGCCATCATATAAAACTAGAACATCAGATAATCAGGTCGGACCCGGGTATGTTGTGGATAGGAAATGAGCTGTCAAAGTGGCAGAGGGCTGGAGGATGCAGGAATCTTTACATGCAGCCCTAGAATATTTAGAAGGAGAGATGGAAGAATTCCACTCGGCGAGTGACTGGTCAGCTCTGTGGACAATGGGATGGAGCCTGGGGTGTCAGAAGCTGGTAAGTTGTAGTGACTGGTACTTGGCTGCAAGCACTCTGGCCCAGAGCCCTGCCCACTGACTCCTGGACCTGGACTAGGGTGGCAGGAGGCTGCTGTCCATGTGATGCTTGCTTCTGCAACCTGCAAGTCATTTTCAGATGGTTTCTGGAGACTCTGACCTCAATCTTGCCATCAGGGATGGCTCCTGGAGGGTTGTGAAGAGGGCCTCTGCCCCTCGCTTCTGATCTTCTGGCCCTTTCCGTGGCCTTGCCCTCTCCACAGAGGCCCAGTCTCCACTGTTAGAGACTGTGTCAAGTAGTGTAGTAGAAAGAGCAAATGCTTGCTGGAAGTTGGGCCAGAAAGCCACATTAGCTGTGAGCCGTGGGGACATTATCAACCTTTCTGAACTTCAGTTTTCTCATAAAAGGAAGTTATAATACCTACCTGTAGCAGATTGGATTCCCCAGAAAAAGACTCCGAGTCTCTCGGATTTGTGTGCAGAGGTTTCATGGGGAGTGCAGCAGGACTGGGCGGCGGGAGAGATGGAGCTGTGAGGCAGCTGCAAGAGAGGCCTCAGTGGATTCCGTGTGGAAGGAGGGCTAGGCCTTTGGACCCCCATGTTCCCAGCATGCTGCCCCCAGGAAGGGGGCGTCGCCTTGGTAAGGCAGCTGCCTTCAGCAGGACGATTCCTGTAGAGGGACTCAGGTGAGCTGTGAGCAGCCAGCACTCCTGGCAGCTGGGGGTGGGGGTGGGGAAATGAATGCCTTGGTCGGGGAGGAGGTTGGAGAGGGCGCCACAGCACCCACTACGCTACTTCACAGGATGGGTTTGGGAAGGAAAGGAGATAACTGATGACGTGCTTTACGCTGTGCCTGGTGCATAGCAGACCCTTAAAAAGTGTGTGTTTCTCTCACCTTCAAAGTTCTTGACTACATCTGAAAATGGAGTTTGGAGTTTGAGTTGAGTAAATCAGCTTTTGTGAGGAAGTAGCCTTTAATAGTAATAGCCACGACAACTACTACTACCTATTTTGAGTTCCTTCTAAGTATATACATTCTCTCCTAATTTTCCTTCTTACCCTTCACTTTCAATGTCACCTCCTCAGAAAGGACTTCTTGGGCCACCTTGTGTAAAGTAAGTCCCCTCTTTTTATTCTCCCTTCATAGCACGTGTTAATTTGTTTTGTTTACTTTCCTGTTGCTGGTTCCCCATCTCCGCACTCCAGGGGATCACGCGTTGCTGTGTACAAGAGCCCCGTCAGTGTTTAGCACGTTTTCCTGCATGGTGGACATGAATGAAGGGTGCATCTGCTTACCAGAGTGGTCAGGGGAGGCCACAGTGAGGAGGTGGTATTTACACTGAGACCTGAGAAGTGAGACCGAGCCAGCAATGCCAAGATTAGGGGAATAGTGTTTCAGGCTGAAGGAACAGCTTGTTCACAGACCCGCGGTGGAGGAATGGAGCCCAGTGTGACTGGAGCATAATGGATGAGTTGCAGGGACTGCCTGAGATGAGTTTGGAGAAGTAGGTGGGGCCTTGGAGGCCAGATGAGCTTGGATTTTTTTCAAAGTGCAATGAGAAGTCGTTGAAGGATATTAAATATAGGAGTGACCTGCTATTATCTTACATGTTCATTTGTCTGTTTTGTCTGCCTTGCCTCTAAAAGGCAAGCTTGGTGAAGTGGGGGTGCTCAATTGGTTAAATGAATGGATGACTTGGTTTATGTTTTTAAAGGACCCCATCAGCCTGACAGGTAAAAATGGATTACAGAGAAAAAAGAATGGAATTGTGTAACAGATTAGCAGTTAGGTGTGGTGGTCTGATTGAGATGTTGGTGTCTTGGGATAAAGGACAACAATGGAGGTGGAAGAAAGTAGGGTTTGAGATATATTGGGGAGGTAAAATTGGCAGGACTTGTTGATACATTAGATGTGGGAAACAAGGGAAAGGGGGAAGTCAAGGCTGCCCCCGGGCCAGTGGTTGAAGACTGGGTAGATGGGAGCACCACTCTCACAAGGGGTGGGGGGGACTGGATGAGGAGCAGGTTGTGGTGAGGGGTTAGAATTCGAATATTCTCTTTGGAGATGCCTGCAAGAAATTCACATGGAAATAGGCGTTGGATATGAATCTGGAGTCTAGAGCGGATGTCTGGACTAGGCATGTAAATATGGGAGCTGTCAGCACTTAGATGTCGGCCAATGAAATAGATGAGGTCTAGGGAAAGAAAATGCAGAGGAGCAAATCAAAGCCTGGCTCATTCTTTAATTTGAGCCTCATAATAACAACCTTATGAAGTAGGTGCTGTTGTCCTCATTTTCAGATGAGGGCACTAAGGCCTGAAGAAATGACTGCCCAGGGTCAGACAATTTGTTCATGAGACTCTCCTGGCTTCCCAACCTGTGCTCTTCCCACTTCGGTCTGATGCCGTTTGGAACTTCATCAAAGACCCTTTCCCCCCTCTCTCCCTCCCTTTCTTCCTCCTTGCCTTCCACAAATGTGATGAGGACTCACATGTGAGAGCACAATGCTGAGCACATGTCAATGAATGGGGTAGACATGGCTCTCATCTCACAGAGTTGAGCCATCAACAAGCTCCTGCAGCCCACTGATTCAGGGACCTTTGGAGCCCAGAGCAGGGTCATGTCTCCCTGGTGGGGGTGTGGGGAGAGACTTCCTGGA
Source organism: Tolypeutes matacus (assembly GCA_026826555.1). NCBI lineage: Eukaryota > Metazoa > Chordata > Mammalia > Cingulata > Chlamyphoridae > Tolypeutes > Tolypeutes matacus. The sequence goes on along the minus strand of JAKSZT010054303.1, from coordinate 5,118,716 downwards.
GGAAGAGGCAATCAAGCTCAGACTTACAGAAGAAGGAAAAGGAATGAGCCTGGGAAAAGAAATGATTCTCTAGAAGGATCCATGAACCCTGCTCTAGGAATTCACCATTCTCTTCATTTCCCAGTTCTGTGTGGGTTACTGGCATTTTCTAACTGTGTTTCCTGTGGATCCAATAATGCCCACTGCTCAGTGTAGGAAATAAATGAGATGAGATGGGAAGCGGCTGTGGCTCAATCAGTAGGGCTCCTGTTTGCCATATGGGAGGCCCTGGGTTCGGTTCCCGGGGCCTCCTGGTGAAGGCGGGCCTGCCTGCACGGCGTGGTTGGCTGACCCAGCGAGCACAAGCAGCAAGGGGGGGATAAATGAATAAATAAATAAAATCTTAAAAAAAAAAAATAAATAAATGAGATGAGGTATGACAAAGAGATATGGACATAATAAATGTTCAGAAAAATGTTCTCTCATTTCTCTCCTGGAGAGGAAGATTTTCTGAGTCGACCAGTACCCCCATACTCAAGACAACCTCCAAAGGTTTTGATTTGGATAGTGTGGGGTATGGAGCACAGTAATCTGTATGTTTAAAAAGCACCACAGATGATTCTGATAAAAGCAAGATTCTGGAACCAGTGTCTTAGACCAAATACTCGAGTCTTTGCTGTTATGAGGATGAAAGGGTTAAGCCCCTAGAAGCTGAATTTTGCCTTCTAGGAATTATTAGCCAATGGCGGGGCTGACTGATGATGTAATGTCTTTGCCTGGTACTCCATTGGTTAAGTGTATTGTTTCTCTCCTTTCAGCTATACAAGCAGCAGAGCTGGAGCCCAAGGGTTAATAATTCTGTAGCAGCAGATAATGCTCTCTATGGTTTTTGTTTTTTTTCCATCCCCCTTCTACCAGGTGTGAGTGTATAGCAGGGCCCAGTAGATTGTTGACCTCCTTCCAATAAACAGCTGCACCTTCCTCCCGCAGCGCTGGCCCCCTTCCGCCTCCCAAGCAGAGCACATGTCCTCCGTAGTACTACGGAGGAGGAGGAGGGGGTGGTGGAGGAGGGTGCTTTAGGGGAGACAGAGCCCTTTCAAAGTTCTGTGCTGTAGCCTCTCCTTGCCACCGGCCACTGTCACAGCCCCAGCTGCTCTGGTTCCCCTGGATGAGTCGCTAGCCTGCCACCTGCTTCCGAGCGTCCGGACCTGGTGGAATCCTCAGAACCAAGAGGTGAGCCCAGGGTTTTTGAAGAGGGGCGGGCCTGGCAGGACAGCCCTCGGGTCAGTAGGACCCTCTCTCACCTGTAGTGAGAGGGTCAGACATAGGTCAATTGCACCACTGCCACTGGCGTGCACTGTGATCTTTAGCCACACGGTCTCCCTCTCTGTGTCTATTTGCTCAAGTATACAGTGTTACAGTGAGAGGCTTGGATTTGGGCCCAGCGAGTTCGAGCTAATGGTGGCTGGGAAGCTTGCTCACCAGGAACAATAAACAAGCATGTTCTTGGTATAGCTTTTCTGTCAAATGCTTTCTGAAGATAAATACTTTTTTTCTGGAAATCTGGGGCAGGAGGGGAATAGGACAGGTTAGTGCTTCCCGAAGCCAGCAAAGGCCCTGGTCCCCTCTCTATTTTTTCTGGGCTCCTTCGTCAGTGCCCAAGGTCAGCCAGGTGGCCCTGGGTGGACTCTGGGCTGTTTTTCCAGAAACTCCTGAATGGTCTCTGGGATTTTGGTCATGACTTTTGGGGGCCCTTTGGGTCCTTAAATATACCTTAATGAATTTGAGCACTTTCCTAATTTTCCCAGGCTGGAGCTTTTTTGGGGGGTGGGGGGTGAGGAGAGTAACTCTTTGTGTTATGGGTAGGCCTGTTGTGACAGTTTTCTTGTTTCTGTTTAATGGGCATTAGAGTATTTCCTCGGCTTGAAACTGCTCACCTTGTCCAGAGACGGTCCTCATGTAAGCACATCTGTCCAGGGTGTAAATTGAAAAGAGTGGAAGTGAGGTAGGAGTAGATAAACTGGGCAAAGATGCTAGAAAGAAACTCTGACCAAATGGTAATTCAAGGAAATCTTGCATTTCATAGACTGACTATGATACCATCGCGCCCCTCTGCAACCCTCCAAAAAATAATAAAGAAATAAGAAGTTCTGCTCTTTTCATTTTTCAGAATTTGGTTCTAAGTAGGAAGAGTGGTCCTCATGTGGCCTTCCGCCTCTGCAGTCCTCTCCAGGCTTTGCCCTGAAGAGCATGTAGGTTCTTGAGCACATTACTGTGCCTTCTTGACCCTTGGTAAACCACAGAGGAGGGAGGGAATTAGACTAGCTGGATTTTAGAGACCTTCTAGGTCTGGCAGTCTATGCTTTGGATTATGATACATCTTTGGAATCGTTGAGTCCATTGATTAAGTGAGTAAAGACTGTTTGATAAAAGGATTTCCAGTGTGCATCTTCTGGTTACTGGGGGCGTTGTCTGTATTTTAGCTCATTTAACCCTCCCTACAGCCCTGGGAGTGGGTGGAATTAACTCCATATAGAGATTTAAAAATCAAGGCTGGTGGAGATTGAGTTTCTTGCCCAAGATCACAGAGTTAATAAATGAAGCTGGTATTTAAACCTGGGCAGGGGACCTCAGCACATGGCTGGGTAATGGAGCTATAGTTGGGAACCTTGTCTGTCCCTTGCTCCCTGCATGCTCTTATTTCTCCTAGAATTCATACCCCTGGCTTTAAGATAGACTACTCAGTTTACTGTCTGGGACTGTTGAAGATTAGAGGATGCTGGGCTTGAAAGGGACTTTACAGTCATTTAGTCCAGGCCCTTCAATTTAGAGCTGAGAAGATTGAGGTCCAGAGAAGCTGAATGACTTGCCCAGTGTTACTCAGCTAATCCATTGGTGGCAGGAGATGGAGACCAAGACTCCTTGTCTTAGGCTTTTGAAGTTGCAGTATTATTAATGAGTTAAAAAAAAGAAAGAAAAACTTTCAGTAACAAAGGACTGGAGTAAGGCTCACTGAACACCTACTATGTGCTTGGCATTATGGCTGGTGCCTGAGACATAGAGGAGCATACTGTGCTATAAGCAAGCACAGTATGAGACTTGGTCAGATTCCTTGAGGGGCTTTCAGGATGCAAGCTGTGTTTCATGAGGGGTCTTTCCCAATGGATGGGCTGAGACCCTGAGCCTTTCCTTCTGTGTGTGGCTGGCCTCTAATTTATGCCACTGTTAGAACACTTGCCACATGATGTGTGATCATTGTCCTCTGTCTTCCCAGTTAAGCTGTGTGTTTTCAGAGCACAGCTCCCAAATGATGAACTGAATTTTTTTTTTTTTTTTAAGATTTTATTTATTTATTCATTTATCTCCCCCTTGCTGCTTGTGCTCGCTGGGTCAGCTAACCACGCCATGCGGGTGGGCTTGCCTTCACCAGGAGGCCCCGGGAACCGAACCCGGGGCCTCCCATATGGTAAACGGGAGCCCTACTGATTGAGCCACAGCCACTTCCCATGAACTGAATTAATTGGAGGAGCTTCCTACCGTAGTGTGACACTGGGCGTGTTATTTAACATCTCTCTGTTTGGTTTTCTTACTTTTGAAAATGGGACCAATAGAACCCACCTTGAGAAGTGCTGGAACATACAGAGTTGGTGTTCTATAAATGCTAATTTATTCATTGTTTTTGGAAAGGTGTTGCAGAGAACTGTTTTTTTGTTTTTTTTCAATTTCACTTCAAATTTCTTTGCCCACATTGATAGTACTTCTGGGTACCTTCCTACAAACTCTAAGGAAACTTCATGTGGCATTACTCTAAAAGTGTTGTCTGTTTCAAGTCTTGCCCCATTCAAGCTCATCCTTGTGTCAGTTCCTAATCAAGAACCAGAAATCTGCACTTAGTAGGGAGAAATTGAACTTAATTCATTATGAAAGCACCAATAGCTGAATTAATTATTCTGAGCTAGGTCTGCTTTTACTCTGGGGGTAAGTGGAGACATGTGATTTTGTGCTTTTACTCTGGGGGTAAGTGGGGTGCTACCAAAAAAAAAAAAAAAAAAAAAAAGCAAATTTTAAAGTTTGACTACAAATTCAAAGTTTCAGAAGTTTCATCATTGAATGTTCATCTTTTGGGTTTATACATTCATCCATTCAACAAATATGGAGTTTTTGTCTTGTACCAGCATTCTATCTAGATGCGGGACATATAGCAGAAAACAGTGTGCTATAAGATCCTACCCTCATGGGTTTTATATTCTGGGGGGAGTGGGGAGGTGGGAAATGGCCATAAAACAAATATGCCATATGACATCAGTTAGTGATGACTGCCATAAAGAAAAATGAAGCAGAATAAGGGCCTGGTGGGCATGCCATAATAGAAAGGTTGTCTAGAGAAGATCGGCTATAGACTCATACCTGGCAGAACGGGAATGGAAAAGTTGGTTAGAGGAGTTGATATTTGAGCAGAGATGTGAATGAAGTTTGGAAGTGTGTTTTGGAAATATCTGTGGAAAAGAGTTCTAGGGAGAGGGAACAGCAAGTGAGCCTCAAGATAGCTAGAGAGGCTTGAAAACGGAGAGCTAGAGGAAATGTGACTAGAAAAGTACTTGGAGTCAGGTCCAGTGGGATTCATGGGCCATTGAGAGAAGTTTGGATTCTATTCTAAGTTGGAGGTTTTAAGCAAGGAGGTTATATGGTTTGACTTTTGCTTTTTAAAATTATTACACAGTAAAATTGACTTTGTTTTGTAGTACAGTTCTTGGCTTTTAACGCACATATAGATTTACGTAACTACCACCACAATCAGGATGCAGAACAGTTCCATCACCCAAACTGTCCCTCCTGCTATCTTTCATAGTCCCAACCTCCCCACCTCTAACATTTGCCAACCACAGATCTATTCTTCATTTCTATAACTTTGTGTTTTTGAGAATGTCATATAAATGGAATAATAGGGTATGTAATCTTCTGAGATTGGCTTCTTTCACTCAGCATAACAACATCTTCAAGATTCATCCATGTTTTTGTGTGCCTCAGTGGTTCATTCCTTTTTATTGCTAGCTAGTTGTCCACTGGGTAGATATTCCACAATTCATCTCTACATTCACCCTTTAAAGGACATGTGGGCTGTTTCCAGTTTTTGACAATTATGAATGTAATTTGTGTTCAGGTTATTGTGTGAACATAAGTTTTCATTTCTCTAAGGTATTACCCAGGAGTTGGATTACCTGTGAATATTTTAAGTTTACGTTTAACTCTATAAGAAATTGCCAAGCTATTTTTCAGAGTGGCTGTACCATTTTGCATTCCCTCTAATAATACATGAACGCTCCAGTTGCTCTGCTTCCTTGTCAGCACTTGGTGTTGTTAGTATTTTTTAATTTTAGTCATTCTAATAGCATAGTGTATCTCACCGTGGCAGTTTGATATTATTTGTGAATTCCAAAAAAAAGAGATATTGATTATGTTTGTAGACTGGTCTGTTCCTCTGGGTGTGATACCCTTTGCTTGTATTAAATTTAAAGGTTTTACATTTACTTAATTAAATCAAGGTTAGGGTTTTAAATTGACCCAGTCAGTAGGGCGTGATTCAGGGTTGAGTCCCTGCCCCTTTCATGGGCTATATAAATGGACACGCAATCAAGGAGTCAGAAACAGATACACGGGAATAGAGAGAACTCCATAGACATGAAAGAGGAGAAAGCTTTGATCCTGGGGCCTGCGAGAGAGCTGAGCCACTCGCCTGATAGTTTGCAGCTGAGCCCTATGCCAGCCTACAGCTGAGATCAGAAGAAGCTGGGCCCGCGGAGCCTGGAGAGGAAAGAGGAAGGCTGAACCCTCGCAGATGTTGCCTGCCATCTTGCTTCAACACATGGCAACAGAGTTTGGAGAAGAAATAAACCTTGAGTTGGACTCTTTAGGGCCTTGTAACTGTAAGTTCTACCCCAAATAAATACCCTTTTAAAAAGCCAACAGATTTCTGGTACCGTGCATCAGCACCCCTTTGGCTGACGAATATACTCGCCATGGTTTTAATTTGCGTTTTCGTGATGGCTAATGATGTTGAATAATTTTTCATGTGCATATTTGCCATCCTTATATCCTCTTTGGTGAAGTGTCTCTTCAGGTCTTTTATGCATTTTAATTGTTTTAGTTTTTCTTACTGTTGAGTTTTGAGTGTTCTTTCTGTCTTCTGGAAACAAGTCCTTTGTTGAATATGTGATTTTCAAATATTTAACATGTTTTTAAAGACTAATTCTAAATATTGTGTGATAAAAAAGCAGTAGAGGTCAGGAGATCAGTGAGCAGGCCATTGCAATAGTCCATGAGGGAGAGACGATGGTAATTTGAACTAAAGTCATTGGGATGGAAGAGGTGAGAAGTGGTCAAAATCAAAAGATCCTTTGAAAGTAGACACCTGAACCTGGTGATGGATTAGATGCAGAATGTGAAGGAAAAGAAGAGTCAAGGATGACTCCCAAACTAAGAAACTGTGTGAAGGCAGCACCACTGGAGGAGCTGGGAATTTAAGGCATGGTCTCTGTCCTCGAGTAGCGCACAGTCTGCGGGGGCAAGAGGGGATTTACTGTGAGCAGTTCACCTGGAATACGACTAAGGTGTGTGCTCTCAGAGGTCATGTGGAACGTATTGGGGGAGCACAGGTGAGCGAGAAATTACTCGGTCTAAGATTTGCAAGGCCAGTTCTCTAGATAGCTGCTTTCACTCTTTAGCATGTATAAGTATCAGCTGTGGTGATTGTTAAAAATGCAGCTTGCTGGGCCACAACCCCAGAAGTCAGACTTCTGAGGTTAGCAAGCACTACAAATCCTTCCTTGCCGGTGGACCAAACTGTGAGAAACACTTGGGGAATCTGGGGAAGACCTCACAGAAGAGGTGATGTTTGGGATGGGATTTCAGAGTTTAGCAGTAATTCTAACTTGGAGAAAGTTAGGGAAAGGGTCAGCCAGGCAGAGAGAAAATCAGGAGCAAAGAGTTGGAAGAATGGTAAATGGCTAGAGCCTAAAAGAAGTATATTTTGGATAACAATGATGATTACTGGCCAAAGTGTGCATGCGTGCTTTAGTAAGGACTGGGTCACGTGACTTTGTATGCTCAATGAGTCTAAAGCAATTGAAACAGTTCATCAGCTCCCCTGATACTAACGTGAGGGGCTTGCCATGGTGAGATGTACCAGGCAGTCCCAGGGCTAAGTGGACAGAGCTGCTCTTGTGCTGCCAGAGTTTCTTGTGATGAAGCACCTTTAAGGAAAGCTACTGCTGCACATATTGAGGGGGCGAGTTGTCAGGTAACCTCCAAAAATAGAAGAGGCAGCCTCTGCACTGAGGGAGCCAGGGTTTGGGTGTGGGGCTGACTCCTGACCTAAGGCTGGACTTCAAAACCATGGGTTTGGCCTGGGCTTCTTAGCTCTGGCTGGACCCACAGTGGACTGAGCTGCCTGGGGGTGGTGTGTGCAAAGGTTTGTAGAGGGGTGCCCTGCGCCTAGTGCCACTTTGGGTCTTACTTGAAACTCACAGACTCTGCATCTCCTTCTCCCACATCATCTGTCTACTCTTGAAGGATGCCGGAGCCACACCTTCCTGTGACGTAACAGCTGGTTTATTCCATACACTGTGTGCCAAGTTTAGTCCAGAGAACCTGACATGGATTAACTCATTCAATTCTCACAGCAACCCTATGGATGAACTGAAATTATTCCTATTTCATGATGAGCAAACGGATGTACAAAAAGGTGTAATGATAATGGCTGGCCAAGGTCACAGAGCTGCAGTAAAAGGACTGGGAGATCAGCCTCGACCTGGGTAACTGTAGCTGCAGAGCCTGTACATTTAAGCACATACCACACTAACTCTCCAGAGCACCGCCAGCATCTTCCAGGAGGAGGAAGAGAAACAGTAGTAGCACATCTAGCACACATATAAAGCTTACTGCAGACCAGCCAGTTTTATGAGTTGTTTTCAGCATTATTCCATGTAGGGAATATTTCAACAATAAAGTTTGATTATAAAGACTTTTCTTGTTTGCTTTTAACCTTTGGGTTAAAACTTTCTACTTTTACTCTTCCTTGTCTAGTTTATAACAATATACTGTATCTTTTGTGAGGTTTGAAAGAGCAACATAAAGTACTATAATAGCCTGATGCCCTTAAGAGTTGTTATATGAGACTGTTTGCCCTTATACTAAATAGCCCTGGAATACTATGTTTTTAGAGTTTCTCTGTTTTTCTCCTGCCTCCCACTGCTTCAAGCAGCCAGTGTGCTTTCATCCAGCAAAACTCTTTCTGACATATCTGTTTGGATGAAGCCAGAACAGATATATATGCCTCGCTTCCTAAGGAAGACTCAGTAGGACCTGACTGAAGGGCTTTGCTCCTTTGTATACGGTTCACATAGAGGTGCAGTCGACTTGTGGGCTTGGGGCCCTTTGACTTTTTCTTGTTTCCAGGTTCTCAGCAGTGTTGGATAGTTGAGTTTGTCTCCGATAGTGCGTAAGGAGTATGGCGATCTGGGAGAGAGAGTTTTGAACATTTCTTTGGCTCAGAGAGAAGGAGGGCATTCAGGGAGGCTTCCGGAATGAGGTAATACCTGAGCTGTGTTTTGAAAACATGAACAGAGTTCAGTAGTCTAATGGGATAGGAAGGGGCTTAGAGGAGAATTGAAGAGGATGGCATTGCAGGAAGCAGGAACAGCAGGTAGAAAGGTAGGTTGGTGACTTAGTGTTAGTGAAACATAATGCACAGGATACCATGGCTAGAGATGAAGCCGGAGGTGAAGCCAGAAGGGTCAGGAAGGGTCTCCAATGCCACATGGAAGAGCTTGGTCTTCCAGGAGCAGCTTTGGTATTTAAACAGGGGAGTGGCTCGGTCAGATGTGTGTTTTTTAAAATTGTCTGACAGTCTGTGATATGGAAATGATTTGAAGGGGATCAAATAGTATGCTGGGAGACCAGTAATGATTTGTTTCAGTGGTCCTTGCAAGAGATGACTCATGTCGGAGCTAGCTTAGAGAGATTAAGAAAATGTCACAGTATCCCTTTCATTCATCCTGACACTGCAAATAAATGTCTTTTCTCTGCTATGGGGCTACATGGAGGTGGATTTGATATGATCCCTGTTCTTAAGAAGTTTTTAATCTGGGGACATCTAAGAAACATGGACAATACAAGAGGTGGATTTATTCTACAAATATCATTTTGAGAACCTACTATGTGCCAGTCTGCTCTGTTGGTGCTGGCAATATGGCAGTGAAAAAATAAACCTCGATATCCTCTTGGGCGGCACATTCAAATTGGGGAGGGGTGGCACAGAAACAATAAAATCTTAATGTAAAATATATACTATGTATATTAGTTAGGGTTCTCTAGGGAAACAGAATCAACAGGAGACATCTGTAAATAGTATGAGATTTTATAAGAGTCTCTCATGTGACCGTGGAGATGCACAAGTCCAGATACCATAGGCAGGCTACAAACCAGGGGCTCTGATGAAAGTCCAACGTAGGTCCTTGATGAGTTTCCAGGAGACGGTGGCTGTCCAAAGACGAGCTGGGAAATTCTCTCTGAATGCTGAAATCACTTCCCCGTATAAGGCATTCAACTGATTGGATAAAGTGTCACTCATTGCTGACAGCAATCTTCCTGGTTGATGTAGATGTAATTAGATGTAATCAGCTATCTATGCAGTAAACTCACTGGTAACTGAAGTCCATAAATGTCCTTACAATTAACCCAGTGCTTGCCTGACCAAACAACTGGACACAATTACCTTGCTGAGTTGACACATTAGCCTAACCATCACAGTCCACCCCTTGTCAACTTGGCAACCATACACAGTACCTTAAACCATACTTAGTCTCTAAGTAAAAACAATAACAGACATGCATATATATATATATATATATATATATATTTCTACCTAACAATGTTCAACTCTCCTGCGTACAACTGGAAACACATTAATTCCCTACAGCATAGGGTACAAGTCCTTGGGTAATATTCACTCTTAAACGTGACATCCTTAAATATTATGACATGAGATTAATACAACTTTTCATATGATAAGGGAAAAAGTTGGGGAAGAAAACAAATTCGTTTTGTGTACATATACAATCATACTCATAATGAAGCAAGCAAGAAAGATTCATGACAATTAGAGTCCTTGTTTCTGTAACTGGTCATGTGATCGAAGTTCAGATTTATCACTACCTTCTTCCACTACCCATTCCACGTTCCCGTTACCCTCAGCAAGCACTTCAGTGGCCATGGTTCTTTGCCTGGTGGGGTGATACAAACTTTCATTCCTGAAGATTCTGGGCCATTGTTAGTCCTGCTTGGATTGGGTTGTTGCGATTTTCCATTCACTTTAATCACAGGGCATGGCAGGACTAGGAGACGCCCTAGAAGATCCCCTGCATTCCAGGCAAATTCTTCTTTACCCCTACTATGTAGATGCAGTCCTCTTTCCCCTTGATAGTCAGGATCAATCACCCCAGCCAGTACAGTAATTCCTTTCTTTGCCTGTTGATTCAGAAGTAAGAGGAGCCCAAAGTGGCCACGTGGTGGTCTTAACTTCCAGCTCAGTGGAATCATTGATGAGTTCCCTGGTGGCAGTACTCCTCCTTTTGGGACTAAAACCTGAAGACCAGTAGAGCTCAAGGTTGCAGGGACAGGAAGCAAAAATTTTCCTAGTGGGTCACTAGGGGTAATTGTGAGTGGTGCCACTGCCATTTCCACCCCTTGATTTCTGGACCCATGAATCCTGGCTATGGGAGAAACAGCACCATAGAGTGGATGCTGATTTAGAGCATACACAGCCTCCTGGAGAACATTGCTCCAGCCCTGCAAGATAATGCCACCTAGTTGGTGCCATAATTGAGTCTTCAAAAGGTCATTCCACTGTTCTATCAATCCAGCTGCTTCAGGGTGATGGAGAACATGGTAAGACCAGGGAATTCCATGGTCATGCGCCCATTCCTGCACATCATTTGCTGTGAAATGGGTTCCTTGATCAGAAGCAATGCTGTGTAGAATGCCATGGCGGTAGATAAGACATTTGGTAAGTCCATGTATGGTAGTTTTGGAAGAAGCATTGCATGCAGGAAATGCAAACCCATATCCGGAGTATGTGTCTATTCCAGTTAAAACAAATTGCTGCCCTTTCCATGGTGGAAGTGGCCCAGTGTAGTCAACCTGCCACCAGGTAGCAGGCTGGTCACCTCGAGGAATGGTGCCATATTGGGGGCTGAGTGTGGGTCTCTGCTGCTGGAAGATTGGGCACTCAGCAGTGGCTGTAGCCAAGTCAGCCTTGTTGATGAGCCCATGCATAACCTCTATCCCTATCTCCATGGCCACTTTGTTCATGACCCCATTGGGCAATGACAGGAGTGGCTAGGGAAAGAGGCTGAGTATTAGCCAGAGTGGGTCATCTTTTCCACTTTATTAAAATCTTCTCTGCTGAAGTCACCCTCTAGTGACCATTCACATGGGACACAAATAGTTTCATATTTTATGCCTACTCAGAAAGGTCTATCCACATACCTCTTCCCCGGACCTGTTTGTCACCAATTTTTCAATCATGTTTCTTCCAGGTCCCTGACCATCCAGTCAAACCATTGACAACAGCCCATGAATCAGTGTACAAATGCATTTCTGGCCATTTCTTTTTCCAAGCAAAATGAACAATCAGGTGCACTGCTCGAAGTTCTGCCCACTGGGAGGATTTGCCCTCACCACTATCCTTCAGAGGGGTCCCAGAAAAGGGCTGCAGTGCTGTAGCTGTCTATTTTAGGATGGTACCTCCATATTGTGCAGAACCATCTGTAACCAGTCCCGAGTTTTCTCTTCCTCAGTCAACTGATTGTAAGGGACTCCCCAAGAGACCAAAGCTGTGGGCAGGGAAAGAGAAGGTAACATGGCAGGGGTAGTGACCATGGGCTTTTGGACTACTTCCTCATATAACTCACTTGTGCCTTCAGGGCCCACTCAAGCCCTATCTCATATGTACCACTTCCACTTTATGATGGAGTGCTGCTGTGCACACCCAACTTTATGGTTTCGTGGGTCAGACAATACCCAGCTCATGATAGGCAACTCAGGTCTCATGGTAACTTGGTGGCCCATGGTTAAGCGTTCAGTCTCTACTAAGGCCCAGTAGCAGGCCAAAAGCTGTTTCTCAAAAGGAGAGTAGTTATCTGCAGAGGATGGCAGGGTTTTGCTCCAAAATCCTAAGGGTCTACGTTGTGATTCTCCTATAGGGGCCTGTCAAAGGCTCCAGATATTATCTCTATTTGCCACTGAAACTTCCAGTACCATTGGATCTGCTGGATCATATGGCCCAAGTGATAGTGCATCTTGCACAGCAGCCTGGACCTGTCGCAGAGCCTCATCTTGTTCCAGCCGCCAATCAAAACTAGCAGCTTTTCTGGTCACTCGGTAAATGGGCCGGAGTAGCACACCCAAATGAGGAATGTGTTGTCTCCAAAATCCAGAGACCAACTTAGAGCTGTGCCTCTTTTTTGGTCCTAGGAGGGGCCAGATGCAACAGCTTATCCTTCACTTTAGAAGGGATATCTCGATATGCCCCACACCACTGGACACCTAGAAATTTCACTGAGGTGGAAGGCCCCTGTATTTCTGTTGGATTTATCTCCCATCCTCTCTCAGGCAAATGCCTTAGCAATAAGTCTAGAGTCACTGCTACTTCTTGCTCACTAGGTCCTATCAACATGATATCATCAATATAACTGTTACCAGACTTAGTCTAGGTTCTTGACTTATGCTGCAGAAATGAATTTCAGAGCACATCAGATGAGTGAGGCCAGTAATTTATTAAGGTAGGGAGAGAAGAGAAATGGGAGAAAATAACAGATCATGGGTCCCTGGTAGAGGGTAAGGGGCTGAAAAATGATAGAGAGGGCTGAATTATAGACTACAATTTCCCATTATAGATTATAAATGCCCAGGTTTTACTTGCGTGTTGATCCGTGCAGGGTGAGAGCAGGGTGCTGAATCCACAAGGGCCCCAAGCACAGCAGCAGGGTGCAGAAGCCACAGGGAGCAGGAGCTGGGGGGCAGGATGGCAACAGGGATCAGGAACAGGAGCAGAAGGGGTGATTTGACCTTTTGTGCCTGCTTTTTAAACTGTTAATTATTCCACCCCTTTGCTAATGGCATGGGAGGAGTCCCAGGTGTTTGCTGTTTTGATTGATTACCCCACCCCTCAATCCCTCAGGTGGCGCCAATGATAATATCCCGGGAGAATATCCAGAGAATCTCTTGGGAATCTCTGGGAATCTCATACTGTGTGGTGGAAATCTCTCGAGGATCTTCCAACAGCCATCTTGGGGGGGGGAGGGCGGTTATCAGTGTCCACGTGGACTTATTGCCAGGTTCCAGATCCATCTATCCCTATATGAAGCCTGCTTCATAATGGACCAGTGTGATGTCTTGTGGGAGGGAGAGAAGATCAAGGTCCCTGTGGACATATTGTTATAGGGCTGGAGAGTTGATATACCCATGAGGCAGGACAGTGAAGGTATATTGCTGGTCTTGCCAGCTGAAAGCAAACTGTTTCTGGTGGTCCTTACTAATGGCAATTGAGAAAAAAGCATTTGCTAGATCAACAGCTGCATACCAGGTCCAAGGCCATTAACTGCCAATACTTGACTTTTATCAGACTGAGATCCTATCATCCCCATAGTGTTTAAGGATTCTAATTCCATTACAGCCCTCCCTACAGTAATATCTGGGCTACAGAGAAGAGCAATCACAGAGCTCTTCAGGGAAGATGGAGTTAGTCTTACAAATTTATTCCTCACAGTCCTGGTTAAAGATGTGTCCTCTGGACATTCCTGGGGCAGGTGGGCAGGTCTCAAATGGTAAATCCATTCTAGCATTCCAGTCTCTCTTAGCCCTTGAATTCCCTCTTCTACTATTACCAGGGCAAATCAGGCATCTCAGCCTCAGGCATGCTCAGTCATCTTTTGGTCCTTGTTTCAGTCAGCCACCCAAACAAATTGTTAGAGCCCTTTCTAACCCCTTGAGCTACAGCATTGAATCCAGAATTTCTGCTTAGTGGGCCCATATCAATAAATTCAGCAGGATTCAACTTTATATTCCTTCCACCATTATCCCATACCCTTAGTATCCATTCCCACACATATTCCCCTGATTTCTGTCAATATAAATTGGAAAGCTCATGCCATTCTTACAGAGTATAGCATTCTCCCTCCTGGGTCACACTTTGTATTTCACCTTTGTGGGCTTATTGTGAGTTTAGTCTATTAATAGGTCTTGAAGAGAAGAGGGCTGGTGGGGTAGGGAGAAGGATTTAAATGTCTTGCAAGCTACTGACCTCAGGGCATTCCTTTGCATTTTCTTCTGGTGAGACTGGATTACTCAGATTCCTCAGGGCAGGGTGGAGGCTGGGCAGTGCATGCTGGAGGATGGCCGGCACCTGCCTCAGGGCTGGGAAGAGATCCAGACTTCCTGGGGCAGGCCAGAGGCTGGGCAGTGCATGCTTCAGTTTGGCTGGTTCCTGCCTCAGGGTTGGAAAGAGGTTCGGACTCCCTGGGGCAGGCTGGAGGCTGGGTGATAAAGGGTTGACCAGGTATAGTCTCCACAGGCAGGACAGGTTTATCTGGTAAAGTCTCAGCAAAATTTAGGGTTCCCATGTTCCCACCAATATTATCCTCATCCCATATGTCTCCATCCCAATCCTCTGGATTCTACTCCTTTCTAACCAATGCCTTCACTTTAACTTCAGAAACCTTGCAGAGTTGAGATTTTAGTTTCCTTTGTTACTCTGCTACTCGCACAGTGAAAGTTTGTGTTTGATTCTCAGATATATCAAGCCTGTGGCTGCAGGAGACAAGATTTTCTTTCAGAGCACACGTAGAAACTTTCACATCATTCATGTGGTATTTTTCAAATTTGAGGACTTTAGCTCATCTCTTTCTTTTGTAACTGTATCCAGAGTATCTAGGAGGAGCCAGCCAACATCTTTATACTTTTTGATTCCACAAAACTCTGTTAAGGTGTTGAAACACTCTCACCCAGATCCTTGCCTCTTATAAGTGTGAAAGTAGAGGAGGAATCCAGTGATGATATTTTGTGTATCTCCATTGCCAAGTCATGCCATGGACTGTTAGTGGCCTCTTTCATTATTGGAAAAGGATTCATTAGTACCCTTGAGTCCAATTAGAGTAGAGAGCCAATTGCAAAACTCTCAGAACCACCTCAGACATCCCATGTTTAAGACTCTGTTCCTCAAGAACCACTCCCAGTACCAAGCTATATTAGTCAGGATTCTCTTGGAAACAGAATCAACAGGAGACATCTGTCAATAGTATGAGATTTTATAAAAGTCTCTTATGTGACCGAGGGGATGCACAAGTCCAGGTTCTACAGGCAGGCTGCAAACCAGGGGCTCCGATGAAAGTCCAGTGAAGGTCCTTGATGAGTTTCTGGGAGATGCTGGCTGTCCAAAGATGAGCTGGGAAATTCTCTGAACGCTGACATCACTTCCTCTTTTAAGGCATTCAACTAATTGGATAAAGCATTAGTCATTGCTTAACCTTGTATTACAATTAGCCCAGTACTTGCTTAGTCAAACAATTGGGCATAATTACCTGGCTGAGTTGACACAATAGCCTAACCATCACAATATGTAAGATGGTAATGGTATTTCAGAGAAAACTAAAGCAGAGAAGGGAAAAGGAGTCTTGGGAGAGGGTTGCAATTTTTAAAATTTGAATAAGGCAGTAAAGGAGGTGAGGGAACATTATAATAAATATGCACATAGAGGCTAAAACATCTCCCTGGAGGCATCGTGGTCTAGTACCTTTGAGTTAGGCAGGCCTACATTCGAATCCTGGCTCCACCCCTTACTGGCTGGGTGACCTCAAACCACCTCCTTGAGCATCAACCCTGTTCCTCATAAAATGGGATTGCTAAGAGGCTGGAAAGAGACCCTCAGTGCTTAGCCAGAGCCTGCCACAGTGGTTCTCCCTAATGGCACACGGGAATGGTGGTGACGATTCTGAAGTGCCTTCACTGGAGGCTTTATGGAGAAGGGGCCTTGTAAAGCGAAGCCTGGAGGCTTTGAGGCAGGATTTCTTGGCCCAGGACTCTGCTCTGCTGCTGTAGGGCCCTGGGATGGGGAGACAGCTGGGGGCGTCCTTCTGCAGCTCAGGATTCCTTACTCCTGTGGTTCATGGGACAGTGCTTGGCTAATCCTAGCACAGATGAGGGAGGGGGAAGAGCTGAGTTCTAACCAGACTTCTAGTCTACATTCCTAACTTAACTTTGCTGTGTGATGGGTCAGCGGTCTGCCTGTGAGCAGGTCATGGGGCTAACCGAACTCCTCCCTCCACTTCTGGCAACACGCTGAGGGCAGAGACACTCAGGGGGCCCTATGCCATGCTCTGTGGCTCTAGAAGTTCTCCAAAGCCCCCAAAGCTTGGTTTCCTTGTATCCTGAGACAGATTCCAGCAAGCCCCATGGGAAAGGGCATGAGTAGAGCTTTTTGTGATTTAAAAAAATAATAATAATAAGTGAAGGTGAAAGGGAACCTTGGTGTTTTCAAAGACAGGTCCGGCTTTTCTTTAGCAGTTTGCCCCGTGAGTGCAGCAGACACAGCTGTGTTCTGCAGGGGCTGGAGGAGGCAGCTGCAGCAGCAGGATTTCTGTCCTGGGCTGTGAAAAATCCCTTTCTCAGCTGCACGGGACAGTGCTCTGGAAGGAGCCAACACAGCTGGGGATCCTTAGGGAAAATCAGATGCAGGGACCTGAGAGCTCAGCTTCCCTCTGGCGCTTCCCTGTGCCTGTCACAGGTCATCAACCCTAGGTATCCTGCTGCTTGACTAAAGCTCAGCCCTGTCCAGAGCCCATGAAGTGGCCTCTGGTGGGGAGTCATGGAGGCCACAGGCCACAGCCCAGGAGGGGAGCAAGGAAACGGAATCTCTCTGTATTCTTTTCATCTGTCCATTTTTATTGTTTCATTCACTCATTCTTTTTTTTTCTTTATTCGGTTGGATTATTTTATTCAATCACTTCATTCACTCCATTCTTTTCCTTCCTAATTTTCTTCTTCTTTCTTTCTTTTTCTTCCCCTCTTCCTTCCTTCCTTCCACCTACTCATTCAGTGATCATTTCAGAATCTATCTGTCAAGCATCTTCTCAGGCCCTATGTCACTGTGACACAGGCAACCCCTTTCCTGCCTCCTGGGAGCTCAGTTGCTGTGGGAAGAGGGAGAGGAGAGACCAGGCTGGTTAGGTTCAGCTGCTTCCTCACTGGGCTACTTAACCTCTCTGAGCCTTTGGTGCTTCAGCTCTAAAATAAGAATAATGGAACCTTCATCATAGGATTGCTAGAAATACAAGGGAGAGTGCAGGAAAACTGCTTAGCCCACTGTCTGGCATGTGGC
Organism: Tolypeutes matacus; assembly: GCA_026826555.1. Lineage (NCBI taxonomy): Eukaryota > Metazoa > Chordata > Mammalia > Cingulata > Chlamyphoridae > Tolypeutes > Tolypeutes matacus. Next base: position 5,101,306 of record JAKSZT010054303.1, on the reverse strand, counting down.
AAGAATGCTAAAAATGCTATTGTTATTAATAGATCTGACAAGTATTATTAGAAATCATAATAAAGGAAGACAGAGAAATAAACCACTTTTCTGGGTCTGATTTTGCCTTTAAAGGTGAGACTCAAAGATACACATCTGAGTTCATCAGGTCTGAACCTCTCGTTTTATGAGGGAAGAATGGGGGGAGGTTGAATGAATTGCCTAGAAGGCTACTAATAGTGTAGAGGTGAGGGGGTGTGGAGCATGTGGGGGTGAAGTGGGTGCTGAGGGTACAGAGGTGAGGAGGGAGTGGAGGTGAGGAGGGAGTGGAGTTAAGGAGGGAGTGGAGGTGTGGGGGTAGTGGAGGTGCGGGGGCGGGAATGGAGGTGAGGAGGATATGGAGGTGAGGAGGGTACAGAGGTGAGGGGGGAGTGAAGGGGAGGAGGGAGTGGAGGTGAGGAGGGAGTAGAAGTGCGGGGGGGAGTGGAGGTGAGTGAGCAGAGGTGTGGGGGTAGTGGAGGTGTGGGGGTGGGATGGAGGTGAGGAGGGTACAGAGGTGAGGAGGGAGTGAAGGGGAGGAGGGAGTGGAGGTGCTGGGGGGTATGGAGGTACGGGGGGGAGTGGAGGTGTGTGTGGGGGGAATGGAGGTGAGGAGGGTATGGAGGTGTGGAGAGAATGGAGAGTGCAGAGGTGAGGAGGGAGTGGAGAATGCAGAGGTGAGGAGGGAGTGGAGGTGTGGGGGGAGTGGTGGTGTGGGGGGAGTGGTGGTGCGGGGGGGGGGGGTGGAATGGAGGTGTGGAGAGAGTGGAGAGTGCAGAGTTGAGGAGGGAGTGGAGAATGCAGAGGTGAGGAGGCTGCTGAAAGTGCAGAGGTGAGGGGGTGCTGAGAGTGTGGAGCTCAGACTCTGGAGCCAAACCATGTGGTCCAAATCTTGACTCCACCGCTGAATGACTGTGGTAGCTGGACAAATTACTCTCCTTTTCTGTTCCTGTTTCCCCTGAATGTAAAGTGAGGACAATAAAGGACTGTTGTTAGAATTTAATATATCAACAGGGCTAAAAGCCGTATCCAGCACATAGGAAGCATTACATAAATGTTAGCCTTTATCATCATCTTCATCATCGTTAGTCACACAGCAAGCTGGTGGGTGGTCAGAGCCCGGCCTCCTTCAGCAAATGCATGCACCAGCCTCCCCCTCACCTGCTCCTTGGCTTCAGCAGTGAGGCTGCCAGCTTCCCTAGCCTAGAAGCTGGGAAAGTATCCCATGGCTGCAGCCGAGCCTGCTGTTCCCGGAACTTTCTGAGCCAGTGCCCAGACTCGGGCTCTCCAAGGTGAAGGGGACTGCGGCTGCTGCCAGGGAATGCTGCCGAGTAGATGCCAGCCAGGTTATCAAGGAGGACCTCCTGCTGCTTGTGCCAGGAGAGCATAGAAGAGGTGGAGGCAGCAGGTATGGCATATCTTGAACACAGGACCTACGGGCCTCGCAGGGGTTGAAGGGCTGCGTCTGGAGATAGAATAGGCTGATCTAGAGGCAAGATCTGGATTTGCCACTTACCAGGTATGCACAAGTTACTGAACCCCTGAGCCTCAGTTTCTTCACCTGTAAAATGGGATTAACAATAGTCCTTCTGTATAACATAGCAAAACCTCATGTAAAATACGAATGTAGGTGATCTTGCATATATAAGACTGTTTTTACAAAAACTAAATACAAATAAACTAGAGAGAAGGAAACAGAATAGCAGCTATGTACAGCAGGGGAGGCATAGAGAGATTGAGAGGTGATAAGTTTTGTTTGGTTGGTTTTTGTTTATTATTTTTAATATTATTATTACCAGAATAATGAAAATGCTTTAAAAATGTTTGAAGTGATGAATGCACAACTATGTTATTATACTGAATACCATTGACTGAACACTTTGGATGGATTTATGCTTATTAATATGTAACAAAAAAATTGATTTGTTAAAAAAAATAGTCCCTACTTCATGAGGATGTGTGAGGGTTAATGAGATGATGCATGTAATTAGCTCAGTGCCAGAGTAAGCAGTTAGCACATGTAGCTATTATTCTTTTATTATTTAAGATTTAAGTGCTCCCTGTCTGGAGAGAGTGAAATGAATGACTAGCGAGTATGAATTGATATCTTGAGAATCTTTTAATGTGATTGTGATCATTTCAGAGGCATTAAAAGTGCTGTCTGAAGTCTCCGGAGACCCGTGTCCTGGCCTTGCCACTAATTCACTGCGTGATGAGTCTAGTCTCCCCTGATGCAAACAGGGTAGTGGGAACAGGTGTGTGTTGTCCCACAGGTGCCCTCCTTCCAGATCCATCCCTGCCAGGACACTGGGTTTCTGTAGGGTGGAGCCATGCCCTCCTGGGGCCATTCAGCAGATGTATCCCAGTGCCCACCACTGCTGGTCTGGTGTGAGGCCCCGGGACTAGAGGTCTGAGCAAGGCAGGCAAGGTCTCGGCCATCACGGAGCTCACCTGTTCATGGGGGACCAGAAATAAAACCATTCCAGAGCCAGTACTACTACAAAGAGAATGCCACAGGATAATGGAAGAAACTTGTAGTTGGGGGCTCGGACAGCGCTGAATGGAGTGGTCAAGGAAGAACTCTGGGAGGAAGTGACCTTGGGATGGGACCTGAATGACAAGGACACAGCTTGGGAAGAGCAGGGGAAGGTCATTCCAGGCAGAGGTGACAAGTGCAGAAGCTTGAGGGCAGTGGGGGTTGGGTGGGGGGTGTCTGCTAGAGGATCGAGGTTGGCTTCTTGAGAAAAAGGAAGACCAGTCTGGATGGAGGGGATGAATGAGGGGAGAGAGGGCCCTGCAGCAGTGAAAGGAGGTGTGAATTGTATTCAAAGTGCAGTGGGAACCCATTGTAGAGTGACAGCAGGGTGGCTGCTGTGTGAAGTCTTATCCTAGAGAGGCCGGAGAGGAGCTTCTGCTTTTGTCCAGGTGAGAGACGGTGGTGGCTTGGACCACAGAGGTAACCATTGGTTTGAAAGAAGTAGATGGATTCAGAAGCTGTTTTGGAGATAAAACTTGTGGGAGGCAAGAGAAAAGCAGGAACCATAGAGGATCCCCAAATTTCCAGCTTAAACAACTGAGTGGGGTTATTTACTGAGATGGGGCAGAGGAGAAATGAACAGTTTGGGATGGGAAAAATGTCAGGAAATCCATTCTGTTTTGGACATGACAGTTTAAAGTGCCTATTGACTGTGCCTTCTCTGGTTGTCAGAGCGAAGGTGCTAAATTACTCATTAGGGCAGCACCTGGCCCCCTGAACTAGTGCCAGGCAGGCCATCTGCCCAGTCCAAGCTTAGGCAGGGGCCCTGGGCAACTGAAGGCTGTGACTGAAGATGGCAGGAGTCACAGCCCTTGGCAGGGATGTGTGTTCCCTCCCTCCGTCCCTCTCTCTGCTCTCTCCCTCTTTTCTTCCTCCTACTTATTTTCCTTCTCCCTCTCTCCTTGGTCCCTCTCTCTCTGTCCCCTCTTTTTCTTTCTCCCTCCCTCCCTTCCTCTCTCTTTCTCTCCCTCCCTCCTATTAATAGCTTCATTCCAGGGTTCAGGTGACTAGCACCCCTCATTTCCCTGCCTTCTTGGCTTCCTCAGGGTCCTTGCATGCCTGGGTGAGCTTCCCAAGAGCTCTGGGAGGCAGGCATGCAACTATAACCCCTGCTTCACAGATGCAGACCTGAGGCCCAATTCCACTGCTAGTAGGTGGCAGAGAGCTGCAATCCAAACCCAGGCAACCTGGCTCCTGCCCTCATGCCCCAGGATTCCACCCCAGGTGTGTCCAGGACCAGGGCCTATGGATTGTCCACAATTCAGACTTCTGGCAGCGTCCAGAACTGTGAGACCTTAAGCTTCTTTAGTTTTAAGCCACCCAGTCTGTGGCACTTTTTAAAATGGCCACCATAGAAAACCAAGACAGAGGAGGAAGGGAAGAAGTGATGGCAGGAAGAGAAAAGAAAGTATAGGGTCTCTTGCCAAGAAGGAGGCTCCTTTGGAAGTGCCCTTTGTAAATGGGATAAACGCAAAAAAAAGTTGGGGTCAGTGCTGGCCAACTTGTGTTTTCTGAGCAGGCCCACCTATGAGACAGGGCACGGGGAACTCTGCTTGGGGGAAGATACCAGATACTACTTGTACTCTCATGTTTCCCATCACTGCCCTCCCCTGCATCCAGCCATCCTCTACATGGCACACCCAAGCCTCAGGTTTCTTGCTTTCATTTAGAGATAATCCTACTGTCCTTTTCCCAGTCTTTTGCTGAAGAGTGAGGTCTGGGCAGCCCATCCTGCCCAAAGGCAAGGATATTTGCAGAATACAATCAGATACTCATTGATATGTCCAAAGGCTCATATTTTCCCCTCTATACTAATTTTCCCCAGGAAAATCAGCACAGAGAGGCTTTCTGGATTTTCTCTGGCAGGGATTAAGGGAGCAGAGGTTTCTCAGGCCTGATTCTGGAATTGGCCAGTACTTGGGTTTTCAACCAGGAAGACAGGACATGACAGCCATGGCTCAAGGGGTCTCAGATGCTTGCCCAGGAGTTAGGAAGTTGGTCTTCCCAGATGCAACAGGACCCCAGCATGGGCCAGTCCTTGGGGAGAGGCCCCCAGACCTCAGTCAGAGGATTGAGAGGGTCTTATTGGGTTACTTGGGGCAGGTGTAATGGAGGGCTTAACAGGTCAAAGAAAAGAGAAGAACCCATGCCAAGGTCAGCCATTGGACTAATCAGAGATTTTGTGTTAGTAGTAATAGGGAATAGTATTTTGACATCAGGATTTACAAGAGCCTAGGGTACCCTTGAACCCCAATCTCTGAGTCTGAAAGAAAAGGTGACCTGGGAAACCCCAGGAGCCCTAGCCCTTATAGTGATTTTGAAAAATAAGTTACTCACCAGTCCTTTTAGACAGAGCCTCAGAAATTGCTTACAATTTTCTCAGTAATTAGAGAAAGGCTTCATTCATCCATTCATTCATTCATTCTTTTATTTACTGAGGACCTATAAGCTGCTATGGATACAGAGCTGAAACATAGATCCTATCCTCAGGGAGTCTGAAATCTAAACCAATAATCTCCAGGTTTTTTGATCACTGTATCAGGAGCCACTGCTATAACAGACAACTACAAATTCTCATTAACATATGACAATAAGCATCTGTTTTGCTCCATTGGCTGGGGGTTCACTGAACTTGGGCTTCTCTGGGTGGCTCTAGGGTGCATCTTGTGTCCAGGTCTTCTCAACGTGTCTTTGTCCTCTTTGGACCTGCTGGCCAGCCAGGGCATGTTGTTTTTGTGGCAGTGGCAGAGATGCAAGAGAGCAAGTAGAAACACTTCATGTTTCTTAAGCCAGAGGCGCAGACTGGTATATTTTCAGTCCTGTTCATGTTCCATTAGCCAAAACAAGTCACGTGGCTGGACCCGGAGTCCGTGGGCAGGAGAGTCACTCCGCTTCTAGTGAGAGAAACTGCAAAGTCACTTGGCAGACAGTGTGAATCCTGGGAGTGGTGAAGAATTAGAGCTAATAATTTCTTTACTGATTTATTATGTTCATAAAATGTACACACATTAAAAGAATGAAAAGACAAGCCTCAGACAGATAGAAAATGTTTACAAAACAAATACCTGACAAAGGACTTGTATCCAAATTAGAATAAGAGCTCTTAAAACTCAACAATAGAAAAAAAAAAAAAAAAAAAAAACTCAAAAAATGGGTGAAAGATTTGAACAGACTCCTCAGCAAAGATATAGAGATGCTGTATAAACATATGAAAAGATGCTCACCATCATGTGCCATTAGGGAATAGCAATTTAAAGCCATGAGATACCACTACACTCAGAATGTCTAAAATCCAAAACAATAACAACATCAAATGCTGGCAAGGATGTGGAGCAACAAGAACTCTCATTCATTGCTGGTGAGAATTCAAAATGATACAGCCTTTTAGGAAGCTAGTCTGGCAGTTTCTTATGAAATGTATTCAAAAAAGAGAAATTTAGGGGTGAGAGCAAGAATTGAAATGAAAAATGTTCTAACATTTTCTTATTGCACTCCAGTGTATCATCTCATCCCCGAGGGGATGAGTTTCACATTTTGCTTACCCTGGCCTTGGAGAAGTACTTTTCAAAGTGTGGGGCATAGACCAACTGCAGAGAATCATTTGGGTCATTTGGAGAGCTTGTTAAAATGGAGATTCTGGGCCCCTCTTCAGGCTTACAGAATCAGAGCCTCAGAGGGGTGAATCCTGGAAATATGTATTGTTAGAAAGTTCCCAGGTGATATGGGTGCATATTGGAATTTGGACTAGTAAATCAACAAAGCAGTAGGCCTATGATAGAGGGAAATCCAAGCAAGGCCCTAAGAATACCTGAAAAGTCAGCCCAGAGGACACTGGGGTGTTCAAGATCATCCTGAATGAATGCTGAAAAAGATGAGCTTTAAAGGAAGGGAAAGACTCTGCCACATAAAGGAGAAAACAGTTGCCCTAAGTGGAGGGGCCTGCATAAATGAAGAGCTGTCACTGAGAAAAAGTCTGTCATGTTGGGGGACCTTCAGTTTTGGAACACTGGAGCAGAAGATCAGGGAAGGCTTCCTGGAGGATGCATCAAAAGATGACTAAGATGAAGCCAGAAAAGGGGAGATGAGGATAGAATGAGAGTAGGAGTGGTCCGTTCCCAGCCAGAGGTAAGAAGTCTGGAGTTTCAAGCTTGAACATGAGGACCTTAGCTTGGAAGCCTTGGGCAGCCACTGAAAAGTTATCTACAGGAAGTGATGTAGGTATATAATTGTGTCTAGTTTGAGTGCCGGAGAGGTCAGTGGCTGAAGCTGGAGAAGGGATTAGAGTGGGAGACTGAGCCTGCAGGCTGTTGCAGTTACATGGATGAGAGATGGTCAGTGAGCAGAGGAGAGAGATGGGATTGGAGTCAAGAGACAATTAGGAGACATTTAGAGAGGAAGCAGAGAGGGCTACCAGTGAAATGGTATTTGGGGGGTTGAGATTGACTCCAGTGAAGACTGGTGGTGGTGGGGGGAAGTGATGGGTTGGGGGAAGGGGCAGAAGCTGTGAGGGAGTTGGCCCTTGGGAGAGGATCTTGCCCAGAGGCACCAGCATTTCAGATGGCCACCAGGATGGGCATCTTTCTGGCCCAACTGTGGAATAAAAAAGTCCTGCAAAGGGTGGGGCACTTATGAATAAACAATACGTGGTGGATTTCACAATAAATTAACATTTCTAAAAATCACCTTAATTTATTTTGAAGGGCCTGTCATGGGGGAGCAACCACAGAGGGGCCCAAGGTGACCATTTAACTCCAGAGACCTCAGGTCCTCAAAAGCCTCTGTTTTAGTTTCCTTTGGCTGCTCAAACAAATACCATGCAATGGGTTGGCTTAACCAGTGGGAATTTATTAGCTCATGGTTTTGAGTCCAAATGAAGGTGTCATCAAGGCAATGTTTTCTTACCGAAGACTGGCATTCTGGGGCCGGCTGCTGGCGATCCTTGGTCCTGGGCTTCTCTGTCACATGGCTAGACATACGGAGGCCTCTCCTGGCCTCTCAGTTCCCTTCCAGATTCTGTTGAGTTTCAGCTTCTGCGGCTCTCTGTGTGTCTGTCTGAATTTTATTCTTTTATAAAGGATGCTTATACTAGGATTAAGACCCATCCTGTTTGAGGTAGGCTGTACCTTAACCGAAGTAACTTCATCAAACAGTCCTACATTCAATGGGTTCCATACCCATAGGAGTGGGTTAAGTTTAAGAATATGTTTTTCTGGGGTACATACAGTTCCAAATCACCACAGCCTCCATTTGGATTTTTGACATGACCTTGAAATGAAGGTCTTGACACAGTCAGAGGCAAGCCAGCATGATTGTCAGATAACGCAAAGCTAATGTTCCAGTTCTGACTCATGCTGACTATAGAGCTCTATAAATTATTTTTGAAAATAAATCTTGCAACTATTTTGTGACTAAGACAGTTATATTTGCCTTAGGGAGTTAAAAGCTTTAATTTCTATTTGCAAAAATATTCATTAACATGGAAATTTTTGTGACCTTCATTTGACATTTCTCTATGTGAATGTATTTGGGATTGGGGGTTGGTTTCAAAGACTCTCACCTCTCTGGATATCCTCTCTTACGAAATTTCCCAAAACTATGGAGGGGAGGAGTTGGTGCAAAGAGCTCACTCTCCTGTAAATCCTAGCTCTGAAGCCCAAATCCTCCTTGTCTGGGAACACATGGGATCCCACTCATGGGGACGAGAGTGATGCCACTTACAAGAGATCAAAGCCGTGTGAATGGACCTGAACTCATCAAAGACAGTGTGAGCTTTCCTGCAGATCTGATGGGAAAAGAGCTCTGAGGGTGAAGGGCCAGAGCTGGCCTGTCTGTGATGTGGAAATGGGGTGTGCTCCCTCAGCAGGTGCATCTTTGATCTTTTTCAGGAAGCTAAGCATCTCTTAGCGTTGCAACCTGAGTGACGCAGTCTATGGTTCTAAGCCTCGCCCTGGACTCCCTTACTGCCTGTGCTCATCAGTATGTTGATGAAGCCCAGGCCATGTTGTCTCCATGAATTTTTAAACTTTCTGCGAGTGCAGAAGGGGTTCTAGCAGTTAATTGCTCAAACACTGGTTCTTAAGGGGGTATGGAAAAGTCTTTCAGCACTCATTGAAAGGCAGATGAAGGGAGAGAGCATTTATGATTCTCTATATGATTACTTGGGGAAGGGGCTCGCTAAACATTAAAATCACATATTTCTCATTATTCTGAGTTTCGTTCAACCTAGGCTTATGTGTCAGGTTGTGATAGCTACTTTTCTCTTATGTAAACATATTTAGATTTCACAAACACAAGGTGATGAGAGTTTAACTATATTCCTGTTATTTTATCAGGTTTAGTCAGTGAATATTTATTGAACCCATATTATGTGCTAGGCACTGTTCTAGATGCTTGGGATACATCTATGAACCAATTGGACAATGATCCCTGCTCTTGAGAACTACAGTCCATCAGAGGGAGCAGAGAATCAGCAATAAGCAAAATAAACTAAGTTATAGGTTATAGGTTTATAGAAGGCAATGCTGTAGAAAAAGAACAAGTAGGAGAAGATAAAGGGGATATGAAATACCAGATGGTGGCATTTTAACAGGGTGGTCAGGAAAAGACTCACTGAGAAGGTGGCATTTGAGCAAAGCCCTGATGTAAGTGAGGGAATGAGCCATGCAGGTATCTTATAGAAAGAATTTTTCAGGCAAGGGAACGGTTGGAGCAAGGGTAACTGATGCTCAGGAAGTTCAAGCATTGGAATTCATCTTCCTTTATTTTCTAAGAAATGCACCAGGCCTTGAATGTACCACTGTGGGGGATCCAGGTGTCTGCCCGTAAAACACTATGCCATCAACATATCCAGAGAACTTTAAAGTTAAAAAGCAATTCAAGTTGGGATGATAAAACTGTTCTGTGTCCTGGTTGTAGGGGTAGTTACATAAATGTGTTAAAATTCATAGAGCCTAACACCCAAAAAGTCACTTTTACTGTCTGTTAATTTAAAAGGCAAACATTTTTGAAAAGCAATTTAATGCATTATATTTTTATCTGCTCAAAGACCTGTGAAGTAGGTAAGACAGGAATTATAATCCCCACTCTGCAGATGAAGACTCTAATCTTGAAATTACTCAACTATAAGAGGCAGAACTGGAGCTCAAAGTCAGATACATTCCAAAGCGTGCTTGCGTTTAAATACTGCAATCCCTGCCACGTTGCCTCCCAAACTAAAGCTAACAACGCTGTCAGATTTTCTGGCAATGGAAAACATGCGTTATCTAAAAAGCGATCAGAATAATATCAGCTAACACAGACTGCTCGCCATGTGCCAGACACTGTTAGATACTTTATGCATATTAAATCATTTTAGTCTCCCCCAAACCCTCTAACAGAGGAGGAAACTGAGGGGCTAAGTAACTTTCCTGAGAAAAGTAGGCAAGCTGGTTCCAGGGTCCATGGGCCAAACCTTCAGCTTACCTCCCTGGTCTCGCGATGTCTAGCACCAGTGTGCTGAGGCCGTGGTGGTCCTTGGCCTGGGCTTGGGAGTGGCCTGGCACTTGAAGAGCCCCTTTTATGTAGGACTTGAGTTCAAAGTAGATAAAAGTTCATAGGGTGGGATTTGATGGCCTTTGGCATGGCCACATCTTGCGAAGGAAATATCTCCCTCCTTGCTTATCATAGTGCCCCAAATTCCACCACTGGAATAACCTTACTGGGTCTTGAAGACAGGTAGGAGGGTTACTTCAAGGCCTTATGCATTATACTTACAACTATATAATTCAAGTCAGCAGGATTGTTTTATAGGTGTGGTCGTGTTGAGGTGGTACCGATCTGGGCTGGACTTGGGCTTGGTTTCCTTTTCAGAAATTCTCTCTTGGGCTTGAATTCCGCATCTCCTATGAGCCTAGGCTTCTGTGAGTTTGACCCTCCGGGACAAGGTCCTGCCAAGACCTGATCTTGGGAGTGAGGTGTAGATAAGAGTCGGAAGTTAGGAAGATGGATTTGGAAAGGAGTCCAGGGTCCAGAGACAAACCTCACAACCTTCTCAGATTTTCTGGGATTGCATTTACATGAGTGTATGCATCTATGGTGAACTGATCAGCTGAAAACATTCCGAGATACTTTATGGCTCTCTGGAGAAGGGGAATAAATCTGGAAGATGTGGGATTAAGTAGTGTGGGGCCTTGACTGAGGGCAGTGCACGGTACTAAATCCCTCAGTCTATGGGTGTTAAAAGCTCTAAGTGGTGGTAGAGAACAGGATGAACAATTTGGCATCCTCATAATATTGTAAAGGCACAACTCCTAACAGTGGTGTCATATTACTGTTAGTTGTATAATCATTTGCTGTTTCTAAAGCACTTCTATGTATTCTTCCATTAGATCTCCCCAGTAGCGTAATGTGGATAGATAAGAATAAATGATGGTGGTAAGTAATACTAGCAGTTAGTGTGTATTGCACTCATTGTGCCAGGCATTGGGCTCTGTTACATCTGTCTTCTCATTCAGTCCTCACATCAGTTTTTTTTAATTCACCAGTATTTATTAACTCCATTTCACAGAGGAGGAAACTGAAGCATAGAGGTTGAATAAGCTGCCCCAGGACTCACAGCTATTAAGTTGGTAAGTGCCAGAGCTAGGATAGGAACTACTTGCTGCGGAAGGCCGTGCTGTCAGTAGTTTCATAGCCTCCCTAGGTATTAGCCAGGCAGTGCAGGGGGAGGGAATAAGGTGTAGGGAGGGCTGTAGGTCGAGAGGAAAGCACATCAACAGTGTGGAGCTATGGGACAGCATGACTCACGGCGAGGACTCCACGACGTATTGCGTGGCCTTGCAGAGTGGCAAGGAAGGCATTGAAGAAAACCACTATGACCAAATCATGAAAGTCTTTCCTTGTTAAGGGTGTGTCCTTTATCCTGAAAGTTGCGGGAAGCTTTGATCTGCACAGGATTGTAGTTTAGAAAGTTCACTCTGGCTGCTCCGTGGAGAGTGGATTGAAATGGGGAGACTGGAGGCAAGGAGGCCAAAGAGGAGGCTATTGTGATAGACCCGGGGAGAGATACTTAGCAGCCTCTGAAGCAAGAATGTGATGGGATGATGGAGAGGAGGGGTTGTCAACTAAAGATATTTGGGGAGACAGGATCAACAGGACCTGGTGACTGAGTAGCTGAAAGCAGTGAGAGTTAAAGAGGTGCAAAGCCTGAAATCAGTTTTAGGGCCCAAGCACGTGGCTGGATAGTGATAGAGTTCTGGAAAGTGGAGCGTAAACTCATCTGGGGATGAGTGAGGAAATGAATCTGGGGTGTCTATGAAATACCTGGGTAGAAGTGCCCTCGCTTGTATCTAAACTGATCAGTTGCTCGTCTTTCACAAAGTAGCTGGTTCCACAGTGGAGTAACTTGTTCTTACAGAGCTCTTACTGTTTGATGCAAAACTATCTCCCCTTGAATTGCACCTTTCTTCTGTCCTCTGGCTCCTCTAACAAGTCTAAGTCTCTAACCTTTTTTTTTCCCTTCCCGGTAGAGTCTACCTTCATGCAACAGCTTCCAAGAAGTAAGCTTGCAAAGTTGCTTTATAATGTGCTTATTTGTTTGTTTTTTTCTGCCCGATGTGGTCACTTCTGCCCTCTAGTGCCATCAGTGTGCTAGCACAGGGCTGTGCACCAACCGCCTATGGCATTCTATCCGAGTCTTCCTGCTCTTCTTTTCCCATGGACTTCTTCACCATAATCCCTCTCATCCCCGCCTGCCATCAGGTTACGTTTAGCTGAAGGAATGGGCCTGCTTACCATCACCACAGCGACACGCGTGAGGAGTTTGCATATCCTGTCTCTGCAACTCTAGGCCCTACGGGTTTAAATATCCTGTTTCTAAGAGTAGGGATGCTGCTTCCAAAATCCTAAAGGACCTTAAGCTAGGTGACACCTCATCACTTTGGACTCCTAGAGCGAAGAGACGAGCAGGCCAGTATAGGAGTCTCCAACTTGGCAGGAATTATTGACACTAAACATCAGGAAGAGCTAGGGCAGGTGGTGTGTTTGTACCCAGGGAATACAGCTGGAGATCATTGGTATTCCCTTTCCTAGTTTTGGTGGTAAACAGGCAAGTGCAGAAGCCATGACCTGGGAAAAATCCATGGTGACTCAAACTCCTTAGGGGTGGAGGTCTTACTCCACCAGGTAAGCCACCTGCAGGAGCAGAGTTGCTAGCTAAGAATGATAACATCTAGAATGGGTGGTGGGTGAGGATAATGAGTGTCAGTTGTAGCCTTGAAAAAAGAAGCAGGAGCAAGATTCATCTCACTACCTTCTTACTACCGTTCCAGGAAAAGAGTCCCAACAGAATCCATGGGGGGCTGCTTCCAAAACTCATCATGTGCAGTAGTTCAGTGGGCTTAGTAGATGCCACGGTGTGCCATCTGACACCCCTCCCCCCAGGACCAAACATGCATGTCCCCAGCTTTAGGATTGTTAGAGGTTGAAGTTTATCAGTACATCTCTCTGTGTGAGTTGCCCTCAGCCAAAGAAAACCCCCTTTCCCCAAGCCACACGCCTTCCTGAGGGGAAACTAGCATCCGATGACAACACTCTGTGTTCCTTACTCTAATTTGCCAATATTACATAAACTCTTTCAGAAAATAGAAAAGGAGGGAATACTCCCCAACATATTTTGTGAGGTCAGCATTACCTTCATGCCAAAACCTGACAAAAACATTACCATAAAAGAAAATTGCATATCAATATTCCTCGTGACATGGATGCAAAAATGCTCAACAAAATATTATCAGTTGAATATTTCATATTTATATATAAATGCATATAAAAGGATAATTCATTATGACTGAGTAGGGTTTATCCCAGGCATGCAAGTTAGATTTAACATTAGAAAATCAGTCAATGTAATTCACCGTTTTAAGTGAATAAATGATTTTTTTTAAAGGCAAATAATCCTCTCAATAGATTTAGAAGACAACTAAGAATACAAAGGAACTTTCGTAATCTGATAAACTTCATTTTTAAAAAAAATCCTACAGCTATCATTATAATAATGGTGAAATATTGAATGTTTTCCCCCTAAGATGAGGAATTGGGGTAAGGTGGCTGTTTTTATCATTTCTATTCAGGACTAGACTTCCTAGCTAGGATCGTAAATGAAGTAAAAGAGTAGGTTTCTTTGATTGTTTGTTTTTAGGATGTGCCAGGGATCGAAACTGGGACTTTGTACATGGAAAGCAGGCGTTCAACCACTTAAGTTACATCTGCTCCCAATGATTTATTTTTTAAACTTATTTATTGTTGTTGTTCAGAAAGGCAATAACTATATATTCTGAAAACCTGGAAAATATAGGTAATGGAAAGAAGAAAAACAAAGGTGTATAACTGCATTACCAAAATATAATCGCTGTTAGCCTTTTGATTTACCTTCTTTCCAAAGTTTTGTTATTCCAACTTTTACATGGTTGTAGTCATTCTGTACATATAATTTTGTATCATGATTTTCTTTAACATTACAACATAAAATTTTACTGTTACTGGAAACCCTTTTTAAGAACCCTTTTTAATAGTCACAGACAGTTTCACTGAGTGACTGTGCTGTAGCTTATTTATCATGTGGCTGAATGTTGAGATACTTTCCAAAATTTTGCTGGTGTAAATTATGCTATGATAAATATTTGTGCATGAGGCTTTTTCTGTAATTCAGATGATTACTTTGGGAGAGAGTTCCAGTAAATGGAAATTGTAGGTAAAAAAGAGTATGTGTATTTTAAGACTCTTAATACATATTGCCAAATTGCTTTCCAATAGGATTTCCCAAATTACATTGCCACCAGCAGCTGGGCAGGAAAATACCATATCTCTTTGCCCTTGAAGGGTGGAGGTCATTTCCACTAATGTGTTTCTTGGCTGGTTTCCAACAGGTTAAGGGGAGACAGCTGAAGCGGCCTTTGGTTGGTACAGGAGGCCCCAAGTCCCAAGACCGAGCACTCCCTGTACTGGGCAGCCTGTATTCTCAGCCTCATCTGGACAAGTCTGAGTAGGAACAAGCCATCTCCAACCACAGCCATGAATTTCCTCCGGCGGCGCCTCTCCGACAGCAGCTTCGTGGCCAACCTACCTAATGGCTACATGACAGACCTGCAGCGCCCAGAAAGCTCCACCAGCTCCCCTGCCTCCCCGGCCATGGAGAGAAGGCACCCCCAGCCCCTGGCAGCCTCCTTCTCTTCTCCAGGATCCAGCCTTTTTAGCTCCTTTTCCAGTGCCATGAAGCCAACCTCGCAGATTCCATCGGGGTCGATGGAACCTCCAGGCCCCTCCACACCTGTTGTTCAGAGGCCCAGGATCCTGCTGGTGATTGACGATGCCCACACAGACTGGTAAGCAGGAATCTGTAGGTGCTTGGCCACCTCCTGAGATGAGATGAGATGCTGGTTAATTCACCTCTTAGGGGTGAGTAGACCAGAAAAGCTTATAGAGGCTCAGGTGGTATCAGAGCCTGGCTGGAGGGAAGGGAACGGTTTACCAAGTAGTTTCTGTTGCCAGGCACCTTAAGCACCTCTTTGTGTCAGACTCCTTTAGGACTTCCACAGTCTCTCACCTGCAATTCCAAACTGCAAAAAGTTCTGAAAACTAGAAAATATTTTGTAACACATTTGGTGGCAGTGCCTGATATAAGTGAAGCTATGATGGTCTTACTTATACTACTCAGTGTGCTTATTCATATGATTTGTTGCAAACATCTTAATACATCTGATTATTGGGCACCGCCCAGACCCCTCTGGAGGTGGTATTAAATATATTGTATGTGCACCATATTTTCTTTCTTAAAAAAAAGGAAAAAATTTTAAATCTGAAATACATCTGGCAAGTTGCTTAACTTCTCTCAGTCTCAGTCCCCCTCCCCTATAAAATGTGATTATGAAGGTAAATAAAGAAATGTAGGTCCAGAGTCATTATCCAAAACCCTGGGACTAGAGTGCCTGAGTTTGCATCCTAACTCTTCTACCTAATGGCAGTCCAGCTCCACACCTGTCCTCTTTTTTTTTTTTTAAGATTTTATTTATTTATTCATTTATCCCCCCCTTGCTGCTTGTGCTCGCTGGGTCAGCTAACCACGCCGTGTGGGCGGGCCTGCCCCCACCAGGAGGCCCCGGAAACCGAACCCGGGGCCTCCCATATGGTAAACGGGAGCCCTACTGATTGAGCCACAGCCGCTTCCCACACACCTGTCCTCTTAACACCAGAGACAGGAGGAAATTTTGGCCAGAGGAGTTTTTCCTAGTATATTTCAATAATGCCTAAAACACCCACAGTTATATTAGGTCTTGAGAACAAAAATCTTTGGTATATGGAGTCCTTCTTGCCCCTTGGCAGTAAAGAGGGGAAAAATGAGAAAGTGAGACTCATTAACTCACCCAGATGTTGACTCTGCATTCATTGCCTTCCAGCCTCTTCTTAGGCAAAGCCCCACCAGCTAGTGAGTTCTCCAGGGGTAGAGACCTGATGTGTGTCAGTGTCATAATGGCAGTTGCCCAATGGTTCAGCACTGAGCACCCATTCAGTGAAAAGTATAGCCTTAGGTGCTCAGGAATAGTGGTGAACAGGTCCCTGCTCACATGGAGCCGTAGTTAGGGCATAGGTCTACACCAAATTTTTGCATGAAAGGTGATACATATCATCAGTCCAGCTGCAGGCAAAGAATTTGCAGTCCAGAGAGTAAAGCCAGATGTGGAGATATATAAGCAACCCAATCCAGGGTGAGAGGTGCATATATGGGGGGCAGAGAGTTGCATGGATGGGAGCCAGAGCAGTTCTGATAGTGGGCTTGTGGATGGACACTGGGGCTGGAGGACAAGGTTGCAGGTGTGTGTCTTCAAAGGCTGCCACATAGTAGGCACCCAATAAAAATATATTAAATGAATCAATTAATGCATACAATCCACTAAGCATTCCAGATGACTCTCTGCTATTCTATCATGCACGTGTATACTCACATTCATTCCTTAAGAGGTTAACTCAGGCCTCTAGAAAAATGATGAATAACAGGTTGGGAATGTTTCAGCCTATACTATGGAGTGGGATCTATGCATAGTTTATGTGATGGTTAAGGTAATGTGTCAACTTGGCCAAGTAATTGTGACCAGTTGTTTGGTCAAGAAAGCACTAAGCTAATTGTAATGCAAGGACATATATGGACTTTAATCATCAGTGAGTCATTGCATAGATGGCTGATTACATCTACGATCAACCAAGAAGATTGCCATCAGGATGAGTGATGTTTTATCCAATCACTTGAATGCCTTAAAAGGGAAAGTGAGTTCAGCATTCAGAGAGAATTTTCCAGCTCGACTTTGGACAGCCAGTGTCTCCTGGGAACTCATCAAGGACCTTCATTAGAGCCCCTGGTTTGCAGCCTGCCTGTGGAATTTGTTCTTTTTTTTTTTTTTTTAATTTTACCGGGAGGTCCCAGGGATCGAACCCAGGTCCCTCCATATGGCAGACGGACACCCAACCATTTGAGCCACATCTGCCCCCTGATGGAATTTGTTCTTGTGCATCCCCATGGTCATGTGAGAGCATTTTATAAAATCTCATACTATTTACAGGTATCTCCTATTGATTCTGTTTCCCTAGAGAACCCTGACTAATACAGCTTGATACCAGGAATGGTTCTTGAGAAACAGAATCTTAAACATGGGATTTCTGAAGTGGTTCTGGGAGTTTTGCAATTGATTCTCTACTCTAACTGGACTCAAGAATACTAATGATTCCCTTTCCAATAATCAAGAGGTCACTAACAGTTCATGGTATGAATTGGCAATGGAGATACACAAAATATCACCACTGGATTCCCCTACTTCCATGCTTATAAGAGGATCTGGGTGAGAGTGTTTTCAACACCTTAACAGAGTTTTGTGGAATCAAAGGGTACAATGATGTTGGCTGGCTCCTCCTAGATACTCTGGATACAGTTACCAAAAAAAGGGATGATTAAAGTCTTCAAATTTGCAATTTAAACATCGCATGAATGATGTGAAAGTTTCTGTGTGTGCTCTGAAAGAAAATCTTGTTTCATGCAGCCACAGACTTGAGATCTCTGAAAACCAGACTTAGAGTCTCATTGTACGAGTAGCAGAGTTACAAAAGAAACTAACATCTCAACCTCCCAGGGTGTCTGCTGTTAAAGTGAAAGCATTGATTGGAAAAGAGTGGAACCCTGAGGATTGGGATGGAGACATATGGGATGATAATGATATTGGTGGGGCCATTGGAACCCTAAATTCTGCTGAGACTTTGCCAGATAAACCTGTGATGGTCTGCCCTGTGGAGACCACACAATGACAAGCCTATATCACCCAGCCTTCAGCTTGCCCCAGGGAGTCTGGACCTCCTTCCAACTCTGAGGCAGGTACCAGCCCAACTCCAGCATGCACTGCCCAGCCTCCACCCTGCCCTGAGGAATCTGCCTTCCAACCCCTGAAGAGAGTAATCCTGTCTCACCAGTTGAAAATTCAAAGGAATGCCTTGAGGTCAGTAGCTTGCAAGGCAGTTCTAATCCTTCTCCTTACCCACCCCCCACTACCCCTCTTCTTTTTGAAACCTATTAATAGACTAAAATCACAACAAGCCCACAAAGGCAAAGTAAAAACTGTGACTCATGAGGAGGTATGCTATACTCTAAAAGAACTGCGTGAGTTTTCCAACTTATATATACAGAAATCAGGGGAATATGTGTGGGAATGGACACTAAGGCTGTCCATAATGGTGGAAGGAATATAAAGATGAATTTATTGGTCTGGGCCCACTAAGCAGAAATTCTGGATTCAACGCTGTAGCTCAGGGGGTTAGAAAGGGTTCTAACAGTTTGTTTGGGTGGCTGACTGAAACATGGACCAAAAGATGGCCTAGAATATCCGAGGTTGAGATGCCTGATTTACCCTGGTACACAGTAGAAGAGGGAATTCAAAGTCTTAGATTGGAATGCTAGAATGGATTTACCATTTCAGACCTGCCCACCCACCCCAGGAATGTCCAGAGGGCATACCTTTAGCCATGACTGTGAGGAATAAATCTGTAAGATTAACTCCATCTTCCCTGAAGAGCTCTGTGGTTGCTCTTCTCTGTAGTCTAGATATTACTGTAGGAACTGCTGTAATGGAACTAGAATCCTTAAACATTATGGGGATGATCAGATCTCGGGCCGGTGAAAGTCAAGTATCAGCAATTAATCACCAAAGACAAGATGGGCATGGCTACTGCAATGAAAGGCAGACTCAAAGCAGCAACCAAAAGCATCTGAGTCCCACAGAGCTATGACATTGGCTAATAGATCATGGGGTACCTAGAAGTGAAATAGATGGGCAGTCTACTAAATTCCTGCTTGATCTGTATAAGAAGAAGAGTTCTAGGTTGAGTGAACAAAATCCTAACTTGAATTACAGGCACAGAGAATCACAGCACCTTAATCAATTCCAAGATTGAGACAGTTTACAGACCTAGAGCCCATTGAATGAGGAGAAGGCCAGGTCCCTTTGGAGAAGGATCCTGTTACACTGCCAAAAATTTATACTGTTTATTTTCCTCCTCACTTTCCCCAAGGAGCTAACAGCCTTTTGTCAGAGTAACTGTGTATTTGGGGAAAGGTAATGATCAGACATTTCGGGAATTTTTAGACACTAGCTCAGAAGTGACATTAATTCCAGGAGACCCAATACATCACTGTGGTCTACCAGTCAGAGAAGGGGCTTATGGAGGTGATTGATGGAATTTTAGCTCAGGTCTGTCTCACAGTGGGTCCAGTGGGTCACTGGGCTCATTCTGTGGCTATTTCCCCAGTTCCAGAAAGCATAATTGGAATAGACATACTCAGTAACTGGCAGAATACCACGTTGGATCCCTGACTTGTGGAGTGAAGGCTATTATAGTCGGAAAGGCCAAGTGGAAGCCACTAGAACTGCCTCTACCTAGCAAAATAGTAAATCAAAAAGCAATACCAGATTCCTGGAGGGATAGCAGAGATTAGTGCCACCATCAAGGATTTGCAGGATGCAAGGATGGTGATTCCCATCACATCCCTGTTCAACTCTCCTATTTAGCCTGTGCAGAAAAGAGATGGATCTTGGAGGATGACAGTAGATTATTGTAAACTTAACCAGGTGGTGACTCCAATCACAACTGCTGTCCCAGATATGGTTTCATTGCTTGAGCAAATCAACACATCCCCTGGTACCTGGTATGCAGCTATTGATCTGGCAAATGCCTTTTTCTCAATTGCCATTAGTAAGGACTACCCAAAACAGTTTGCTTTCAGCTGGCAAGGCCAGCAATATACCTTCAGTGTCCTACCTCGATAGTCTCTCCCTCCCACAGACATCACACTGGTCCATTATATTGATGATAGCATGTTGATAGGACCTAGTGAGCAAGAAGTAGCAATGACTCTAGACTCATTGGTAAGGCATTTGCATGAGAGAGGATGGGAGGTAAATCCAAGAAAAATATAGGGGTCTTCCACCTTGGTGAAATTTCTAGGTATCACTTGTGTGGGGCATGTTGAGATATCCCAAGCTGTTGTATCAGGCCCGTCCTATGACCAAAAAAAGAGGCACAATGCTTAATTGGTCTCTCTGGATTTTGGAGACAACACATTCCTCATTTGGGTATGCTACTCCAGCCCATTTACTGAGTGACCAGAAAAGCTGCTAGTTTTGATTGGGGACCAGAGCAAGAGGAGGCCTTGTGACAGGGACAGGCTGCTGTGCAAGTGCACTACTACTTGGGCCATATGGTCCAGCAGATCCAATGGTGCTGGAAGTGTCAGTGGCAAAAAGAGATGCCATCTGGAGCCTTTGGCAGGCCCCTATACGAGAATCACAGCACAGACTGTTAGGATTTTGGAGCAAAGCCCTGCCATCCTCTGCATCTAACTGCTCTCCTTTTGAGAAACAGCTTTTGGCCTGCTACTGAGCCTTAGTAAAGACTGAATGCTTAATCATGGGCTACCAAGTTGCCATGAGACCTGAGTTGCCTGTCATGACCTACCAAACCATAAAGTTCTGTGTGCACAGCAGCACTCCATACTAAAGTGGTAGTGGTATATATGAGATACGGCTCGATTGGGTCCTGAAGGCATAAGTAAGTTACATGAAGTGGCCCAAATGCCCATTGTCACCACCCCTGCCATGCTACATTCTCTTCCCCTGCCCACAACTTTGGCCTCTTGGGGAGTTCCTTACAATTAGTTGCCTGAGGAAGAGAAAACTCGGCCTGGCTTACAGATAGTTCTGCACGATATTCAGGTACCACCCAAAAGTGGACAGCTGCAGCACTGCAACCCCTTTCTGGGACATCCCTGAAGGACAGTGGTGAGGGCAAATCCTCCCAGTGGGCAGACTTCGAGCAGTGTACCTGGTTGTTCATTCTGCTTTGAAGGAGAATTGGCTGGAGGTGCATTTGTACACTGATTCATGGGCTGTTGCCAATAGTTTGGCTAGATGGTCAGGGACTTGGAAGGAACATGATTAGAAAGTTGGTGACAAAGCAGTCTGGGGAAGAGGTATGTGGGTAAACCTTTCTGAGTGGGCACAAAAACATGAAAATATTTTTGTCCCACATGAATGCTCACCAGAGGGTGACTTCATCAGAGGAAGGTTTTAATAATCAGATGGATAAGATGACCCTCTCTGTGGCTAATGCTCAGCCTCTTTCCCTAGCCACTCCTATCATTGCCCAATGGGCTTATGAACAAAGTGGCCATGGAGGTAGGGATGGAGGTTATACATGGGCTTCCCCTCACCAAGGCTGACTTGGCTACAGCCACTGCTGAGTGTCCAATCTTCCAGCAGCAGAGACCCACATTCAGCCCCAGATATGGCACCATTCACTGAGGAGATCAGCCTGCTACCTGGTGGCAGGTTGATTACATTGGGTCACTTCCATCATGAAAGGGGCAGAGATTTGTTTTAACTGGAATGGACACATAGTCCGGATATGGGTTTGCATTCACTGCACACAATGCTTCTTCCAAAACTATCATCTGTGGACTTACTGAATGTCTTATCCACTGCCATGGCATTCCACACAGCATTGCTTCTGATCAAGGAACCCATTTCACAGCAAATGATGTGTGGGAATGGGGACACGACCATGGAATTCACTGTTCTTACCATGTTCCCTATCATCCTGAGGCAGCTGGATTGAAAGAATGATGGAATGGCCTTTTGAAGACTCAGTTATGGCTCCAACTAAGTGGCAATACCTTGCAGGGCTGGGGCAATATTCTTCAGGAGGCTGTGTATGCTCTAAATCAGCATCCACTCTATGGTGCTGTTTCTCCCATAGCCAGGATTCATGGGTCCAGGAATCAAGGGGTGGAAATGGCGGTGGCAACACTCACAGTTACCCCTAGTGATCACTAGGAAAATTTTTGCTTCCTGTCCCTGCAGCCTTAAGCTCTGCTGGTCTACAGGTCTTACTTCCAAAAGGAGTTGTGCTTTCACCAGGGAATACAATGATTCCATTGAACTGGAAATTAAGACTACCACCTGGCCGCTTTGGGCTCCTCATGCCTCTGAATCAATAGACAAAGAAGGGAATTATTGTACTGGCTGGGGTGATTGATCCTCACTGTCAAGGGGAAATAGAACTGCAACTACCCAATGGAGGTAAAGAAGAGTTTGCCTGGAATACAGGAGATCCTCTAGGGCTTCTCCTAGTACTGCCATGCCCTGTGATTAAAGTCAATGGAAGATTGCAACAACCCAATCCAAGCAAGACTAACAATGGTCCAGAATCTTCAGGGATGAAAGTTTGGGTCACCCCACCAGGCAAAGAACCACGGCCAGCTGAGGTGCTTGCTGAGGGTAACGGGAACATGGAATGGGTAGTAGAAGAAGGTAGTGATAAATATGAACTTGGACCACATGATCAGTACAGAAAAGAAGACTGTAATGTTCATGTATATTTATTCCTTGTCTGGTTATAAGATTGTTTATGTTCATAAAATGAATATCTTTGTTTTCTTCCCTTTTTCCCTTATCATATAACATAAGTTGTATTAGTTACATGTCATTACATTTAAGGATGTCAGGTTTAAGAGTGACTATTACCCAAGGACTTGCACCCTATTCTATAGGAAATTAATGTGTTTCTAGTTTTATGCAGGACAGTTGAATATTGTTAGGTGGAAATAAATATATGTATGTCTGTTATTGTTTTTATTTAGAGACTATGGTTTAATGTGATGTGTATGGCTGCCAAGCTGACAAGGGGTGATGGTTAGGCTAATGTGTCAGCTCAGCAAGGTAATTGTGTCTAGTTGTTTGGTCAAGCAAGCACTGGGCTAATTGTAATACAAGGACATTTATGGACTTTAGTCATCAGTGAGTTCATTGCATAGATGGCTGATTACATCTACAATCAACCAAGGAAATTGCCACCAGGAATAGTGATATTTTATCCAATCCATTGAATGCCTTGAAAAAGGGAAAATGGTTTCAGCATTCGGAAAGAGTTTTCCAGCTTGTCTTTGGACAGCCAATGTCTCCTGGGAACTCATCAAGGATCTTCATTGGAGCCCCTGGTTTAAAACCTGCCTGTGGAATTTGTACTTGTGCATCCCCACAGTCAGGTGAGAGAATTTCATAAAATCTCATACTATTTACAGATATCTCCTGTCGATTCTGTTTCCCTAGAGAACCATGACTAATACAGTTTATAATACATATGCAATTCATAGCCAATGTTACAGTATATTCCATAGGTTCAGATGTCAGTTTTCACTTTCCTGCCAAGAAATCACTCTATTTTATATGATTTGGTCATGTGAATTGCCTGTTATGGTCCAGTCTGGATCATCTTTGGTGTGGGAATGTCAGCTTCTCACTTGAACGCTGTTAATGACATCTTGTTTGTCTCAGCTTATGTATTTATTTATGTAAAGCACTGTCTTTAGGTTCTGAGCTTAGGGATTGATTTCTGCAGAGGCATTGCTTCCAGGAACTCTTCCTTTTATAATGCTGCTGCCCATTCCACCCGATAATCAAAAAATGGCTGCATGACACTCACAGTACTCTTTCTTTAACCCAACACTCAACCTAGATTTTGAGTGTTCTCTGCTGACTGTTATTCCTGGCTAAATCGGGATTTTCTGTGTCATGGTGATAGGATGTATACTTAAAAGCCCATTTGTTATGAAAGCTACTTCATGCATGGAGGTTGAACTTTTAAAAAAATGGCAGGATGGTACAACAGTTAAGACTACAGACTTTGGGACACAAAATGGTAGAATAGGAAGCTTTACTGAGCACTCCTTCCAGAAGAAAAATGAATGAGCTGGGGGGAAAAATTGGAATTAACTAGGTGGTAACCCTGGAATCAGATTGGACATTTAGAACAACTATGGGATTGTCAGAGATCTTAGCTTTTGTAAGTGGAGGGAGCACAAACAAGCAGCTCCACAGCCATGGGTATGAAAACAGTGGCAGCTTCAGAAATGTGGCTTGGATTCAGGAGTGGCCAGCTGGGTCCAGGACAGGCAGAAGAAACCTCATCCTTCAAAAGTTGGGGTTGGAGATCAAAGTTGGTATGGGGAATTCCTGAGGCACCAGCATGGACTTGGGCCTTGGTTTCAATCCTCTGGGCAACAATGACTCCCAGCCCCCCACCAGTATCTACCAGGATGTAAAGAGCCAGTATACCTTATTTTCACAGGTTTTCTTTCTTTTGTGTGTGGGTGTTTCCTGGTCTGGCAGATCCCCAAGGACCAGCACTGATAGTGGCCTCAGTTTTGGCCCTCTCAGTAGCAAGGCTTCTAGTCTCCCACCAGCATCCACCAGGACATTATGGTTGGTTTTCTTTATTTTTTTCATTTTTGTTTGTGTGTGTGTGCTTCTTGGTTTTCCAGATGTTTGAGGGGCCAGCACCAATGCTAGCCTTGGTTTCAGGCCTCTAGACAGCATGGTCCTCTGGCCTCATATGGGCATCTACCAGTATGCAAAGAGCTAGTGTACTTTTTTTTCTGGTTGATTTTCTTTTTTCTCTATTTTGTCTTTTTTTGGTATGGTAGATTCCCAAGGGACCAGTACAATTGCTGGTCTCAATTTTAGCCTTGACAGTAGCAACTTGAGGCTTCCCACCAGCATTTCCAAGAGATTTGAAGAGGCAGAGCACTGTTGTTGTTGTTTTCTGTAGGTATTTTATTTTTCTGTTTTTCTTCTCCCTCTTGCTTTCTTTCCTTTTTTTTTTTCTTTTTTTCTTTTTTTCTTTCTCTTTTCTTCCCTTGGTCTGGTGGATTGAGGAGTAGGCAGATTAGATTTCCAGAGTGACCACAACATAATACTCCAAATCTCCAGTTCTCAACAAAATATTATAAAACATACAAGGAGTCAGAAAAGTATGGTCCTGTCACAGGATAAAATGAATTTGATGGAAACTATCCCAGAGGAAGTCCTAATCAAAGATCTCAGATCAACTCTCTTAAAGAGGATCAATGAGCTAATGGGAAACATGGACAAAAAACCAAAGGAAATTTAAAACACAATATATGAACAAAATGAAATTTTCATTAATGCGAGAAAAATTATCATTACTCTCTCATTATAATAAAATTATAATTACTGTTCTCCAAATAGAAATTCTGAGGCTGAAAGTACAATAACTGAAATGAAAAACACAATAGAATGGTTCAACAGCCGATTGAAGCAGACAGAAGAAAGGATTAGTGAACTTGAAAATAAGACAATTGAAATTATCCAGTCTTAGGAGCAGGAAGAAAAAAAGAATGGAAAAAAGTGAACAGATCCTGGAGCCATGGGAATCCCAGTGGGTTCCGTGTAATATTTTAGGTAATCTAAGCACCTCTTGAAATATATGTATATATATATATATATAAATAACATTTTTGTAAGCAAATACACATATATGCATATATATTTATATATCATTTTACAAATGTTTGTATGTATTGTGAGAATTTTGATTTTTACCCATAAAAAAAAAAAATGAAAAAAAAAAAAAAAGTGAACAGAGTCTGAGGAACTTGTGGGATACCATCGAGTATATCAATATATGACTCACAGGAGTCACCAAAGAAGGAGAGAGAGAAAATGGGGGCAGAAAAAATATTTGAAGAAATAATGGCCAGAAATATCCCAAATCTGATGAAAGATACAAATATAAGAATTTCAAAAAACTCCAAAAAGTATAAACTCAAAGAGATCCACACCAAGACACGTTATTGTTAAATTATCAAAACTTGAAAGAAAAAGAGAGAATCTTGAAAACAGCAAGAGAGAAGTGATGTGTCACATACAAAGGATCCTTAATAAGGTTAACATTGATTTCTCATTAGAAGCCATGGAGGCCAGAAGGCAATGGAATGACATGTTTAAAGTGCTGAAAGAAAAGAATTTTCAACCAAGAGTTAATATAGCCAGCAAAAATGTTCTTCAGAAATGAGGGAGAAATTAAAACATTTCCAGATAAACAAAATCTGGAGGAGTTCATTCCACTAGACTTGCTTTGCAAGAAATACTAAAGGTAGTACTTCATGTTGAAATGAAAGGACACTAGAGAGTAACTCCAAGCTGTATGAAGAAATAAAAACCTACAGTTTAAGTAACTATATGGGTAAATACAAATGCTAGTATTATTGCATTTCTCATTTGTAACACTTTCTTTTACTTCTTATATGGCTCAAATTTCAAATGCACAAAAATAATCATAAATCTTCGTTATTGGAAACACAATGTATAAAGATGTAATTTATGAAAAGAACAATATAAAGGGAAAGGACAGAGGGATATAAGAACAGAATGTGTTTAGGCTACTAAATTTAAGTTGGTATCAATACAAATTAAATTGTAATAGATTTAGGATGTTAAATGTAATCTCTATAGTAAAGAAAATATCTAAAAAATCTACACAAAAGGAAATGAAAAGTGATTCAAAATGGCTCATTTCAAAAGATCATCTAAACAAAAAGGAAGACAGTAATGGAGGAAAAGAGGTATATAAGACACACACAAAAATTTAGCAAAACGATAGAAGTAAGTCTTACCTCGTCAGTAATTACCTTAAATGTAAATGGATTAAACTTTCCAATCAAAATGCAGAAATCAGAAGAATGCATAAAGAAGCATGACTCAACTATATGCTGTTACTTTAAGTAAAAAATGGTTACAGTACACAAAGAATGACATATATTGATAAAAGAGCCAATTCAAAAAGAAGATATAAAAATAAAAATATATATTTATATATAAAAAGAGGGACCCAAAACCTATGAAGCAAATATTGACAGAATCGAAGGGAGAACTAGACCATTCTACAATAATAGGGAGATTTCAATACTGGATAGAACAAATAGACGGAAGGCCAACAAAGACATAGAGGACATGAATAACACCATAAACCAACAAGATCAAACAGGCATATCTAGAACACTTTACCCAATAGCAGCAGAATAGACATTCTTTTCAAGTACACATGGATTATTCTCCAGGATAGACCATATGTCAGGGCATACATTTTAAAATATTACAAGATAATACAAAGTAATTTCTCTGACCACAATGGAATGAAGCTAGAACTCAGTAACAGAAGGAAAACTGGAAAAGTTGCAAAAATATGGAAATTAAACAGCAAACTCTTAAACAATCAATAGCTGAAAGAAGAAATTACAAAGGAATTTAGAAAATACTTAGAGATGAATGAAAACAAAAACATAACTTACCAAAACATATGTGATGACATGAAGGCTGTGCTCAGAGATATATGAATATATGAATAGCCCTGAATATCTGCATTAAAAAAGAAAAACAATTTCACATCAATAACCTAACTGCATCTTGAGGAACTAGAAAAAGAAATACAATGTAAACCTAAAGTTAGTAGATAGAGTGAAATAATTAATATTAGAGAGGAGATAAATGAAATAGAGAATAGAAAAACAATAGAGAGAATCAATAAAACTAAAAGTTGGTTCTTTAAAAAAATCAATAGAATTAGCAAAACTTTACCTACACTGACAAAGAAAAAAAGAGAATAGACACATAAATAAAAGAAATTAAAAGTAAAAGAAACTAAAATGGTGACATCACTACTGCCACTACAGAAATAAAAAGGATTATAAGGGAATATTATGAACAATTGTACACCAACAAATTAGACAATCTGCATCAAATGGAAAAAATTCTTAGAAACATGCAAATTAGCTGAACGGAGTCAAGAAGAAATAGAAAACCTCAACAGGCCCACGATAAATGTAGAAATTGAATCAAAAATCAAAAACTTTCCACCAAAGAAAAGTCTAGGAACAGATAACTTCACTGGTGAATTCTATCAGACATTTAAAGAAGAAGGCCAGCATCATTCTTATATCAAGCCTTATAAAGATATCACAAGAAAGAAAATTAAAGACCAATCTTTTGAACATAGATGCAAAAATCCTCAACAAAATACTAGCAAACTAAATCTAACAGCACTTTAAAAGGATTATACACCATGAACAAGTGGTATATTTCTCAGAAAAGCAAGGGTTGTTCAACATACAAAAATCAATCAATGTAATAAACCACATAAATAAAACAAAGAGAGAAAACCATGATTATCTCAATAGATGCAAAAAAGGCATTTGACAAAATTCAGTACCCTTCCTTGATAAAAACACTCAGAATATGAAAAGGAAAGACATATATAAAAAACCCACAGCTTTCACTCAAAGGTGAAAGACTGAGAGGCCCCTAAGATCAGGAACAAGACAAATATGCCCACTTTTGCCACTGCTGTTCAGTATTGTAGACAAGAGAAGGAAATAAAAGGTATCCAAATTGGAAGGAAGAAATAAAACTATTTCTATTTGCAGATGACATGATCTTATATGTGGAAAATCCAAAGGAATCCACAAGAAAATTACAAGAGCTAATAAATGAGTTCAGCAAAGTGGCAGGGTACAAGATCAACAAGCAAAAATCAACTGTGTTTCTATACATTAGTAGCAAATAATCCAAAGAGGAAATTAAAATAATTTTATTTGCAATAGCATCTAAAAGAATAAAATATTTGGAAATAAATTTATTTAAGGGTGTGCAATATTTGTGCCCTGAAAACTATGAAACACTGCTGAAAAAAATTAAAGAAGACCTAAATAAAAAGCAAGACATCCCATGTTCATGGACTGGAAGACTTAATAATGCTAAGATGTCAATGATACCTAAAGCAATCCCTATCATAATTCAAGCAACCTTTTTTTTGCAGAAATGGAAAAGCCAATTCTAAAATTTATATAGAATTGCAAGGGACTCTGAGCAGTTAAATAATCTTGAAGAAGTAGAAAAAAAGTTAAAGGTTTCACAGTTCCCAAGTTCAAAATTTAACTACAAAACTACAGTTATGTGTATGTGTGTGTGTTACTAACATAAGGATAGGAAAATAGACCAGTGGAATATAATTGAAAGTCCAGAACTAGACCTATGCATCTATGGTCAGTTGATTTTGGGGATGGGTATCAAGTACATGCAATAGGGAAAGAACCATTTCTTTAACAAATGTTGGGAAAACTGGATATCCACATGCAAAGGAATGAAGTTGGATCCCTACCTCATACCATATACAAAAATTAACTCAAAATGCATCAATAACCTAAATATAGGAGCTAAAACCATGAAACTTTAGAAGATAACTTGGACAAAGCTTCATGACCTGGGGTTCTGCAGTGGATTCTTAGATATGATACCAAATGCACAAGCAACAAAAGAAACAGTAGATGAATTTGACTTCATCCAAACTAAAAACTTTTGTGCATCCAAGGCTGTTGTCAAGAAAGTGAAAAGACAACCTACAGAATGAGAGAAAATAGTTGCATGGCATATATCTGATAAGGGCTTAATATCCAAAATAGATTTATAAAAAAAAAAACCTTTACAATGCAACAACAACAACAACAACAAAAACAACCCAATTAAAAATGGACAAAGGACTTGAACAGACATAAGCATATTTTGAATATTTGAATATTCATATCTGAATATTTGAATAAATGCTCAACATCAGTAGCCATTAAGGAAATTCAAATCAAAACCCCAGTGAGGTACCACTTCACACCCACAAGCATAATTGTTATGAAAAAAAAAACCCTAACAAAACAGAAACATGTTGGAGAAGATAAGCATTGGAGAGGATGGGGAGAAATTGAATTTCTAGTACATTGTTGGTGGGAATGTACAGCCACTGTGGAAAGCAATAGTTAAGTGTAGAATTACCACGTGACCTGGCAATTCCACTCCTAGGTATATAACTAAAAAAAGTGAAAGTCCCAGACAGATACTTGTTCAAGAGTGCTCATAGCAATATTATTTACAATAGCCAATAGGTGGAAACAACCCAAATGTCCATCAACAAATTAACAGATAAAATGTGGTACACACATAATGGAATATTATTCGCCCATGAAAAAAATAAAATTCTGAGACATACTGCAACATGGATGAAAACTGAAAACATTATGCTCTGTGAATTAAGCAAGACGCATAACGACAAATATTGTATGATGTCAGTTTTATAAGATAACTAGGAATAGCCAATTCTCAGAGTCAGAAAGTAGATTAGAAGTTATCAAGAGATGAAGGGAGAGGGAAAGGAGAAGATTTTACTTAGTGATATAGAATGTTTGTAAATTTAAATTAATTACCAAAAAAACTGCAGACTTCAGGGCTGGGCTGTGGTCAAAGCCCATGTCTACCTATAGTAGCTATATGACTTTTGGCAAGTTACTGCACTTATTTGGGGATAATATTAGTACCTACCTCATAGAATATGTAAGTTGGGCTAACATCTGGTTAATATATATAAAGTGCTTAAAATGTGTCTGCTGGACACTCTTTAAGTGCTAGTTAAGTGCTACTTAAGAGTGCATTACAATTGCAGACTATTTTGATCCTTCCTGTGCAATGTTAATCATCTCCTTGACAGCAGGCTCTTGTAGACATGCCTATTTAATCTCTTCTTGCCCAATATTGGGAAAGCTAGAATAGGATTTACCCCATTGTGCTAGAGTTTTCCATTGGCCACTCTCCGCTGCTAGCTCCTGGGTGGTTCCTATATGGCTACAGTGTAGGGACTCAATGAATGAAGTGGAAATGCAGTGAATGGCCTCAACCAAGTAATATTTGAATTTTGACTTTGGTCTTCAGTGTCTCTAATCCAAAGGAATTTTAGGTTGTGCCCACTGGTGGGTTGGGGTTGGGGGGGGTGGGGCACTTCTGGCCAGAGGAGTTTCTCCTCCTATATTTCAATTATGCCTCATCTGCTCACTGTCTTAGCTTTCCAGGGCTGCTATACCAAATACCACAGACGGGTTGTCTTAAACAGCAGGAAATTGTTTTCTCACAATTTTGGAGACTAGCTATCCAAAAGCAAGGTGTTAGCAGGATGCCGGTTTCTCTGAAGTCTGCACTGTTCTGGTGGTGGCTTCCTGGAACAGCTCAGAATCTACCTCTGTCCCATGGCCACCTGTCTCCTTCTGTCTTACTCCTGCTGTGTCCACATTTTCTCTGCTTACCAGTATTCTAGTCATGTTGGGTTGCAGCCCCCCTGATTCACCTTAACAATGGGATCTTTGTAGATCCTATTTACAGATGAGCTCACATCCACAGGACGGGGTTAGGACTTGGACATGTCTTTGTGGGGGTGTGATTCACTCCATAACACACTTAAATTAAGTCTTGAGAACAAAAATCTTGGTAAAGAAAGGGAGAAGTGAGAAACTGAGACCCATTCAATTGAGTGTTTGTGACAGAGACTTCCTACTCACAGACACATCAATGTCTCATATAGAATGCCATCCTAGATACTTCACTAATTCCCTAACTCTCTGAATCTTAATACATTGCCAGCTTTCTCCAGATTGATGCTGGCTGCCTTGGAATGCCCGTACTTCCCTGAAGAATTTCTGAAGGCTGCCTGTCCCCACTACCAGGAGCAGCCAGCAGGTGGCAGTCCAGACCCACAGTCCCTGGCAGCTCTGGCCAGAGGCGGGTCAGCCCTCTCCCCAGCCCTGACACCACTGTGAGAACTGGTTCTGGAAAGGAAGAGTCCTCCACAGGAAGAAGCCAGCTCTCACAGCCCCATTCTTCCCTCTTTGAGATGATAATGAAGCAGGGAGAGGACCCACTGTCTGGACTGAGCGTGAACCCACCCAGGACAATGCTGCCTTTTCTACCCTTCTCAGCCGCAGACACTTCTATCTTCCCATTCCTGTGCCAGGCTCTTCCTGCAGAATCAGGTTTCTTTGCAGAGTTTGCTGAAACCTTGCACTCTTCCCGTCTCTGCAGATGGCAGCTTGCAGTCTCTGAACTAGCCTAACAAGACAATTGGATAATGACCAGAGCTCTGGAGGGAAAGACTTTTCATCTTTTGAGGACAAATGGAGGGTACCAAAGCCCCCTTTGCTGGGGAGAAGCAATCATGGCCAGTATTTTAGAGTACCACCTGCTAGGGAGTAGGGGAACTTGCTTTGCCCCTGGAGGGGAGCCTGGCTACAGCAAAGGTTATTTGGGTGACTTTGGGCCAGCCCACCTAGAAAGACCCAGCTCATAGGTCTGAACTAAAGTTGATGCTGTCCTCTGAGCTGGAGGCAGATAAGCCAGTCTTGTGAACAACAAGGGAAAGTAACTTTAAAAGGATTTCAAGCTGCATTTTCTCCAGCCCTGCTACTACTCCCTCATCTCTTGCCTAAAATTTTTCAGGAGCTTCACTGGCCTCAAGCCTTTGGTCTTAACCTCCCCTCATCATCCTGCATGTTACCCCCAGAGTTTGCTCTCACCCTCACCCGCCCTCCCGCTTTTATAACTCCGTGGCAGCCTCATGGGTCTCAAATTAAATTCAAAGCTGTAAGTATGTCTGTCCTCCCTCTAGTTCCATCTCCAGCCCCACTTCCAGCTTTGCTGTTTACTCTGCAGCAATAGCAAACAACTTGTATTGCTCACACACACTTTTCTGCCTTAACACACTCATATCCCTTCTGCCTGGAACACCCTCCACTTATTTACCTGGCCAGTTTCCATTCAGCTTAAAAACCTGCTCAGGTGTTGCCTCTTCTGGAAAGGCTTTCCTAACACATCCCACCCTGCCAAGAGTGCTAAGCACCGCCTCCCTTGTGTAGCTGTGCCATCGTGGCATACATCACACTGTTATAATTGTCTGTTACATGTCTGTTTCCTTTTCAAGAACAAAGCCTATGTCTTATTCTTTGTATCCCTGGATCTCAACACATAGTAAGTACTCAGTTAACTTATGTCACCGCCCCCTCCACCACCCAGTCTCATCAGCATGACTTTTTTTTTTAATTACAATATAGTTTACTTCCTGTTATATTAACACTAAGATTAAGGATAAGTATAGGCCACCCCCCCGCCGCCTTCTGCACTCCGCCACGCCAGCGCTCCGCGTCCGCCGTCATGCCTCGGGCCGCGCTGCCCACCCTCATGCTGGCGCTGGGGGGCTCGCCGCCATTGCCGCTGCGGACTGCCCTTCATCCACCTGGGTTCAGTTCCAAGACAGTTGCTACATTTTTCTTCAAGAAGCCATCAAAGTATAAAGTATAGAAGATGTCAGAAATAAGTGTATTGACCATGGAGCAGACATGATAAGCATACATAATAAAGAAGAAAATGCTTTTATATTGGATACTTTGAAAAAGCAATGGAAAGGCCCAGATGATATCCTCCTAGGCATGTTTTATGACACAGATGATGAGAGTTTCAAGTGGTTTGATAAGTCAAATATGACATTTGACAAGTGGACAGACCAAGATGATGTTGAGAATCTAGTGGATACCTGTGCTTTTCTACACACCAGGACAGGTGAATGGAAAAAAGGAAATTGTGAAGTTTCTTCTGTGGAAGGAACCCTTTGTAAAGTAGCTATTCCATATGAGAAGAATTATTTATCAGACAACCACATTTTAATATCAGCTTTGGTGATCACTAGCACAGTAATTTTGACAGTTTTGGGAGCAATCGTTTGGTTCCTGTACAAAAGAAATTCAGATTCTGGCTTCACCACAGTTTTTTCAGTTGCACCCCAATCACCTTATAATGATGACTGTGTCTTGGTAGTTGCAGAAGAAAATGAATATGCTGCTCAATTTGACTAAATTTTTGGTAATCTCAGATAAACATATAAAGTATTATTTCCTTGACAGTGGTTCCTGTGCAAGATTTTACTTTGAAACTTAAAATTGGAAATTATAATTTTTATAGTGTATTTTCTTATTTCAGTAACATCCTTTTTCTCCCCATGTAATCACTGTGAGAAAAATTTCTCTTCAAGTTCATTATAAAAACAATTTCATTACTTTTAGACCATTTTGGACCTCAACAAGTATTTAGCATTGATAGAAATCATTAAAATTTTATAAATTAAAAAAAAAAAAAAAAAAGGATAAGTATAGAGCTATAAGGTAGATTTACTGTTCATTGGGGCTAAGTGGGAGGTAGAAGGACAGGAGGATGTTAGGTAGAGGGTATGTTGTTTCCTTTATAAATTAAAGAAAATATTCTAATATTTTCTCTGTTGTAGCTTATATTTTTGTATAAAACATTAACCATCTAAAAGATATGCTTTTTAAAAATATATATTTTATTTTTTCTAAAAGACACTTATATTACATAAAATGTTACATAAAAAATATAAGGTATTCCCATATGCCCCACTCTCCACTCTTCCCACTTTTCCCCACATTAACAACTTCTTTCATTAGTGTGGTACGTTCATTGCAATTGATAAACACATTTTGGAGCATTGCCACTAAGGATGGATTATAGTTTATATTGTAGTTTATACTCTCTCCCACTCAATTCTGTAGGCTATGGCAGGATATATAATGGCCTGTAGCTGTCATTGTAATGTCATTCAGGACAATTCCAAGTCCCAAAAGTGTCCCCATATTATACCTCCTTTTCCTTCTACCTGCCTTCAGCACCTCCAGCGGCCACTGTCTCTACATCCATGATACAATTTCTTCCATTGCTAGAATCACAATAAGTCTATAGTAGAATACCAGTAAGTCCACTCTAGTCCTTATTTTATTCCCCAATCCTGAGGATTCTCAGATGGTGATGCCCACTCCACCTCTGATTGAGAGGGGGCTTCGATCCTGTATGACTGATGACTGTAGGTTCTCTTGGTTCCTTGACGTGGTCATTGTCCATCCTCACCTCTTTGTTAGTTGTCCTGGGTGAGTCCAATGAACTGGAGAGTAGGTGTTGCAACTCCACTGAGGCTCAGGGCCCAGCTGGCACATGGACAGCCCAAAGAAACTCGACTTACCTAAAAGGTCAGCAGTGAAGAACATTCAGTTGAGGGATTTCTGTTTTTGTTCACTTATACATAAGATCTTGGCTCTTTTTGTTTCCAACATGTAACTGTAAGGCTGCTATTTGAGATTGCTTAGAAAAAGAAATGGGCAAGTTTTTTCCCTAATGCCCACAGCGTGTACCTGATGAATAAGTTTGATTTTCAAAATCAAAACATTAAAGGAAAAAAAAAAAAATGACCCTAGTCAGGTGAGGGTTTGGGTGGGCCTCCTTGCTCTTTACAAGAATGCTACAAGTTCTCCAGAGCCTGCAGGGGACTGGTGGGGGAGGCTGGGGCAGGGGACAGAAGCAGCTAAGCCTCTGGAACCTGGCTCTCCTCTCCTCTTACCTCACTCATGGCCTTATTCCCAGAATGTCTGCTATTCCATTTCAACAATGATCTATTGTTACCTTTCCTTTCATTCCCCACCCTTCCCTACGATTTCTTTTTTTTATTGTTTTGTTTGTTGGGGAGGAGCTGAAGGGAGTATCCTTGGTTTGAAACACCCCTCAGCTACCATCCCTCTAGCCTAGAGTATATCTGACTACACCTTTTTACTGAAAAATGGCTAATGACACCCGCTAATAAGCACCCTTTCCATTTCTAGATTCACCGAGAGTGACCGTGCTGTATCGTGTCCCCACCACCACCCCACTCCTAGATGGTGTTTTTGTGTCCCAGTGCCTAGAATAGGGCAGGCAGATAATAGGTGCTTAGGAAATGTTTGTTGACTAAAAGGGTGATTTTGGAGGTGGGGAGTTACTGGTAATGAGAAAGTTTGGTGTGTAACAATGAAACCGAGGAATGGCCTTGGAAGCATTCTTAAATCCTTCCTTTCCCTCTCACCTCATACTCCAACAGAAAGTTACATTGGCCAAAGCGGGAGCATTTACACCATAGAAATGGGTGAATGCTACAAATCAGGGTGTCTCTTTCCCCCGAGAGCTGGTAATGAGCCATTGACCAGCACACTGCTGCTCATCCATGCTTCCTGGCTGATACACGCTGTGAGACCACGTGTCTGCTCAAGGAACCAACGCGGAGAGTGGCGAGGCTGGCTCTTGAACCTGGCTCAGCAGGTGCTGAGGGTGCCACACCTCCTGCTGCCCACTGTAGGCTTTCCATGCCTAAAGCATGGTAGATGCTGGAAAGTATCGGTCAAATACAAGAACGAATGGGCCAACAAACAAACTGTGAGCCCTTTGAGGACAGGGTCACATCTTCATCACTGTCCTATCATGATTTGCGCACTTTCCACGAGCATTGTGCTAAATGGCTGTCATGGATTCTTTAATTCAGTCCTCCCCGCAATGGTATGGGCTACTGTTACTATTCTCATTTTATAAATAAGGAAAACGGAGCCTCTTAGCCCAGAATCCAGCAGCTGGGCCTTGGTACCTGGGATCCAGCTTGGGCATCTGACTGGTAAGCCTGGGCATCCTTTTTCCTGTCTGCCACTCTTCCCCCTCCCTCCTGAGCAGAGGCCCCCTGCCTGCGCTGTATGCGAGGGCACAGGCTCTCTGGAGCAGGGCTCTGGAGCCGTACACGTGTGCATGCGCCAGACCACACCCTGCGTCTGAGAACAGCAAGAGGGAGCGGAGTGGCAGGACTCCATGTTACAGCACAGCCGCCAAGCACCGGGTCCTGGTGACCTCACCCTCAGAGGAACGCGCCCCTCCTTGAGCCAGCCAGCCCTGCCCGGCCCAGCCCTCTGTGCAGCCTGAGAGTCAAGGGTGCCAGGAAGAGGGGGGCTCTCTCTAGACATCCAGAGCCTCATGATCTCAGGTTTGGAAATTGGACCTTTTGTAGAAATTGCTCTTGGATGCCTGTAAAATATTTTCCTCTCTTTAAAGCACCAAGGGAGCTCGGGCAGAGTCTTTCCTGTTCTTTTCCCCTTTGTTTTGATATTAAAGAAATTAAAGATTTCCTAACACATGTCAGACTTGTTTCCAAAGAGAGTTAAAATAGGAACAAAGATAAAATGCAGAGAGCTCAGGGCTGGCAGTGGGGAGGGTGGGGCTGAAGTCTCGCCTCCGTGTTCTGGGCTAAGCTGCTTCACCATCTGAACCCCAGTTTTCTCATTTGGAGAGTGGGGATCTGAATGCCACCATCTTCACCATGCCACTGACCTCACTAGGCAGCAAGGGTGCCTCGTTCTTCCACTCCTTGGGCACTTCTCAACGTGCAGTTCATGCATAGCATTTCCTTCAGTGTCCTGTGCTAGAGTCAAAGCTCCATGAGGGCAGAGCTTGCGCCTCCCTTGTTTCACCACCGTATCCTCAGAGCCTAGCACAGTGCCTGGCACCTGGTGAGGTAAGGGTAGACAAATGAGCTAATTAGTGAATAAACAGGCGCTCTTGCCAAGGCTGTTCTTATTTATTAGGGAAGTGTTCAGGATTGAGGCTGCCCTCGGGGGAGAGTCTTGCTCAAAACACAGCTGGCCTGGAATTCTGGAAGCCTCACCTGGAAGGCCTGGTGCGTCCAGCCTCCACCCAGGGGCCAGCCTGCTCCAGGCTGCTCTGACTGAAGGCAAGAGGCCCAGGGCGAGTTGGCCTTCCTGCTAACAACTCCGGCTGGCTCTAGTCGGCTCCATGGGGACCAGGACTTTTTAGTTACCACAGGCCGTCTGCAGGGCCATAAACAGAGCTAGCATCACCAGCCGTGGTTTATGGGTGGGATTGCTAGATTTAGTAAAGAAAAATGCATTGGTGGATAAACAAATTAGCGTATGTCCCATGCAGCATTTGGGACAAACTTATGCTACAAAAGTATTCATTGTTTATCTGAAATTCAAATTTAACTGGGCATTCTGTGTTTTGTCTGGCAACCCTACTTATGGGGGCTGGCACCAGAGAAACTGCCCGGCCCTGCTCACACTGGGGCTGTGGGAGGCTGGCCGTGGAGCTTGCTGCCTTTCTGACTGGGGAGCCAAACCGCCCCCCCCCCCCCCTTGGCCCCTTTCTCCCAGAGCAGTTTTCCATGTCTATGACGAGGTTAGTCAGCAGAGGGGAGGAAGCAAAACCAAGTGGCCAAAGTCTCAAGCCAGCCTGCCCGGGGGCCTGCTCTACCTCTCAGTTACGTGACCTTGGGCAAGTCAAATTCGGACCCTCACATTCCTCAGCATCCGGCTGAGGATCTTCTTCTTCCTTCCAGGAACACTGTGAAGAGTAGAGGCAATGCTGTGGGCGGGGCTGGTACCAGGCTTAGCCTTGTGATAACAGGCACTGGACCAATAACTGTTATTAACTATTAATTGCGATTACTAATTGCTCTTGAATATGGTAGTGCTGGGAGCCAAAGGGAAGGAAGCCACTTGGCCTGCTTCTTAGTTCCGCCGAATGCCCTGAGGGCTGCCTTCCAGAGGCCTGGAGGAGGGTCTCTAGATGCTCTCTAGAGGTGGGGGTGCTGGGCCAGTCCCTTCCTTCTGGAGTCGGGGCTTAACACACACCTCACTGGGCTCCGGGAGCAAAACCCTAACACCTG
Source organism: Tolypeutes matacus (assembly GCA_026826555.1). NCBI lineage: Eukaryota > Metazoa > Chordata > Mammalia > Cingulata > Chlamyphoridae > Tolypeutes > Tolypeutes matacus. The sequence continues at coordinate 5,062,935 of JAKSZT010054303.1, read as the reverse complement.
CCCCACTGCTTCCCCTACCCCTAAGACTCTCCTCACACAGGAGCAGGCCCTGCCTCTTCCATGTTGAGAATTTTGGAGCTGGGAGGGGAGAGGAAGGACCTAAGGAGAGGGATCTTGTCACCTTCCCCTGGCTTCATTCATGGACTCAAACCCGCCACCTAGCACCACTGAAACCTGCCACCCAGCACCTCCTGGCAGGGCCCTGGACTCATCCCTCTCCCTCTCCGCACTTGCCCTGCCCCCTGCCCCTCCCCCTCTCCTTGTCTTTGCCTGGCCCTGGTGCTGGGGGAGGGGAGGGTCCTGGGCATTCCCCAGCAGCCTGCCCAGTCGCCTGGAGACCAGCTCCGCTTTCCCAGGCCCGGCCCCTTTTATCAGGAAGACAATGAGGACACACAGTGAGGGCCTTGTGTGGCACCCAAGCCCCAAGCCCTTTGACTTGAGGAATTTTTCAAGTGCTGACCTCTCTCCGTGAGGTCTTGGCGCCATCCAATCCAAAGGCCTGATGCCCCTGCTGCTTCCTACCCTGCTCTTTGGGGGAGAGAGGAGGGAAGGGAGAAAACAGCAAAGAGTTGTTCCCTCCGGCCCAGTAGAGTCTTGGGGGAGAGCTTCAGCCTCCGACAGCAGGTTTCGAAAATCTGGAGGAAGTGTCTTTGAGCAAAAGGGAGTGTGGGGAGAAATGTGATGGCTGATATTTCTTCCTGATTTCTCTTTTCTCTTGGGCTTTCTAAAGAACTCTGCTGGTGCTGTGGGACCTTGGGGGAGGCGCTTTCTTCTCTGAGCCTCAGTTTCCTCCTGTGTAAAGCAGTGAGGATAGACTAAAATCACGGTCCCCAAACGACTGGTCAAAAACTGACATTCAGATTCCCAGGCCCCATTCTATGCCTTTTGTACTGGATGGAGTTCTTTTTTTTTTTTTTAAGAAGAAGAAATAGACTTTGGGCTAACTTAGGCAAACTAGGGATTTATTAGAAATATGTGGGAGGCTCACAGAATCAAAGGAAAATGTGAGGGAGCGGGTATAGCTCAGTGGTTGAATACCTGCTTCCCATGTACAAGGTCCCGAGTTTAATCCCTGATACCTCCTAAAAATAAATAAATAAATAAACTGCAGCTTTTTTTTTTTTTTTTAATAAAAAGGAAAATGTGAGGAACCGATTCTCAGAAAGTTCAGGATCCAGGATTCCTCCAGGGATCTAGATGGCAGGAACACATGGACAGTCCGTCTGTGTAAATCAGCTCCTATCTCCTTCCATCCTTGTGCCTCTCTACTCAAAAATCACATTCCTAGGGACGAGTTTGACTAGCCTGGCTTGAGTTATTGTTCCACTCTTTGCCTTGGGAGAACGCTAAGACAGTCTCAAGACTGAATGAAAGGAAAAGGCTTGGTTCCATCAATGCAAATGCAAATTGAGGAGCTGTTACCAGCAGAGGGTGAAATGGATGGGGAGCAGGCGAAACCAAGAGGAGCCCTAGAACTGCTGAATCAGAATATCTAGAGTTGTGCTCAGGAAAGTGTATTTCTGAAAATGATGTGGAGCCAAGTTTGGGAACCGCCAAGGCTAGAAAACTTTTGTCATGTGACCCAATCAGTACTACTGGGGCCAATGGGAGGGAAACAAGAGAGACATGTTTCAGCTCAATATATAGAAAAATTGTCTAACCACCAATGCCACCCAAAGATCAAGTAGGTTGCCTGAAAAGGGAGTGAGCTCCCTGTCACTTGCAGGCGTTCACGCACAGCTTGGGTGACCATGTGGGAGGAATAACGTAGAAGGAGCTCAGACTATAAAGGAATTCATCTAAGGTCCTGAAGGGCACCTTGGAACCTGAAGCCTCTGACTTCCACCTCTCTGAATTTTGTCTCAGTCATTTTTCATGTTCTTGCCTTGCTTTCCTTGGAGGAGTTCAACTGTTTCACTTGTGAGTCTTGCGTCATCCTCCAAAATACGCCTTTCTTGCCCAGGACCTCCAAGTAACCTGTTTTTGAAGGAATCCCTCAAGGGATTTCCCTTGAGGGAATGAGTTCTTCAAAAAGCCATGGGCCTTCTTGAGCAATGGCTATTCCCATGCTGCAGTCTGCACACTCCATCCTCCATGAGTTACAGCCTTTCCCTGAAGGAAGCTGATCTCTGGGCAGATGCCACCTTCCTTACAGAACGTCTCTTCTCCAAACCACTTCTGGCAGCAAGGCTCCAGGACCTGTGGAAACCTCCCTGGAACATGTTTCCTCGTCTGGAGGGAGTGGGAGATGGTGCTTCGTGTCCATTTCCCTGACCTCCCACTTTTGGGTTGCAGGAAGGGTAGGGATGTGGGTTTCCTGAAGATTTGCACCTAGCTAATTGGCATCTCAGAAGGGACTATACTAAATTAGGGATTGTCTGTGCAGGTGCTCACAGAAGACAAGCTGGTCGGTGACTGAAGGGCAGGTGGGAGGAAAAAACATGGGTACAGAGAAATGTTTCCCTGCTATAAGAAAAGCAACAGTATAAGCTCTATGATAAATGGTATGTGCCACTTGGTTTGGTTTCAGAGGGATGGCAGGGAGCAGTGGGGACTGTGGTAGGTATGAGAATGGATGCATCCTAGGAAGGCAACAATTGAGGCCACTCAGCTCTAGCCAGGTTTTACTCTGCAGATATAAGGGCCTGGTATTGTCAGAGTTTCTGATTTTCAAGAAAACCCATATTTCTGAATTTCTTAATATAGATCTTTTATTTTAAAATTAAAGGTATAGAATCCAATTTCAACAAAACAAGCCTGAGGCCTCAATGAGGTCTACCAGTTGGCAACTTCTGATAAAGAAGGCAGGAAACAGGGAGAGTATTTGGTCTAGTTCCTTTTCTGGGCCTGTTTCCCTGCTAGACTGTAAGCACTAGGAGGGCAGGGTGTTTCATTTGTTCACTGCCTTTCCTAAGGCCTAGAGTGCTGGGCACATGGTAGACCCTGGGTAGATGGATGGGTGATGGATGATGGATGGATAGATGGATGGATGGATGGATGGATGGATGGATGGATGGATGGATGGATGGTTGGATGGGTGGGCAACCAACGTTCTCAATCTTCCCCATCTGTGCCTTGCCCTTTTCACCTTCTGTGTCTCTGGAAAGGAGAAGGGTAAGGGCTGGGAGATAACATTCTAGCCCATCTTCTACAGTCATGGTTAGTGGGCATCTGGTGACTCTGTTTATCCAAAGGTCTGTGCTGGGGACAAAGGGAAGTTCCCATGGAGCAGACAAGGCAGCTTCTAGCATAAGTTCCATTTAGAGCAAGGCAGATACTGCCACCTTCCTTTCCTTAGAGCGGAAATGACCCATCACTTCCCTGGGCACACACCAACTGTCCCTGGCCCTCCACCCATCCTGTTGGAGGTCAGGAGAGAAAGAAGCAATACTAGTTAAGCACCTGCCATGAGTCAGGGGCATCATTCTAGGGTCCCTATGGCAGATGCAGTAATGTCCTTATTTTAATAGGGAAACTGGGGTTCAGAAGGGTTGCCGGTTGCTGAGGTGGCAAAGCCAGGGCAGAACCTGGGGTCTGCCTGTATTGCTAGTGGAGCCCACTCACCTCTGTTCCTGGAGAAATAAAGTCCCACCCCATTCACCCACCAGTGAGCAGCCACTTGCTCATGTACTCTTGGCTGCTTCCCAGAAGCCTTCGAATTCATGTCCTTATTTAATCCTCAGGACAACCCTATGAGTAGATTTTACCCCCATTTGGCAGATGGGGGAGCAGAGGCTGGACTGAAATCATACAGCTTCATGGTGCCAGAACTGTCAGCAACACAATCCTGCTTCTGCTCCATGCCTCTTGCATAGTTTTCCTGAACGACATGCCCCAAGAAAATTCATCAGCCTTCTGAGTGCCCCGAACTCCTTTGCCCTCCTTGTCTGTGCCTTTCACACTTACACCCAGACCCTGTCACATTCATCTTTGTAGCCCAAGGCCCTGGCAAACAATAGGGACCAAATATTGAGTGAATTGATGGATGAAATGAGCCACCTCATCAGAGAAGCAGCTGGGGTGGGTGCTGTCCATTCTGAGGGCTGACCGGGATCTTTGCACATAATGTCCTGTGTTGTGTGGTCATTGTCCATTTATGCGCCTCTCTCTCCCATGAGGTATTAAGCCAAGAACTATATTGTCTTCATACTTGTTTCCAAGTAGGCTCTGGAACAAAGGAGTGGTCAATAAGTTTGCTAGGTGTCTTCTCAAAGAAGCCTTCCCTGACCAACCTACCTAAGGAGGTTGGTCCCCAGACCTTACCTGCTATCACCTTTCCCTGTTCATTCTATTCATAGTACTCATCATTTTTTTAACCTGGTTATTTTTTGCCTCTTCCACGAGTATTTAAGTTCCACAAAGGCAGGGACCATGTCTGCTTATTCCCCTGTGCCTAGTACAGTGCCCAGTCCACATTATACTCCGTAAATAGTAGTTCCATGAAAGAATGAATAAATAAATGTGACTTGTGACCCAGCCTACCCATGAAGTCCCCTTCCCTATTGCTGTCAGACTCCAATGAGGACACATTTGTCCTTTCTCGTGGTTTAGGGGCACTGATAGGTTCCAGTTGCCTACTTCTTCAGAGCCCTAACAGGTACAAGAGGCCTTGTCACCCTCAGAAGGCCCCTCCCCTTCCTAACTAACTGCTGCACCCTAACTGTATAGAGGAACAGAGGCTGCCCCATCAATGGAGGGTCCCCTGTGTCTGGCAGTGGGAAAGAGCCAGGGGAGTTGGCTATTCTTAGGAGTGAATGATGGGAGCTTGAATCGAATCTCAGGTCCCTCTGTGTTCTAAGGCCCTGCTTTTGTCCCCTTCCATCCATCCAAACTGCCATGTGGTCCTCCTTGTCTTTCTGACTGAGGAAATCCTGAATGTGTCTGACTTCAGCAGTCTGCTGCGTGGTCCTTCCATGTTCTGTCCAGGCCACAATAAGCCATCGATGTGTTGGATCAGAAACGTGACAATCTCTTTCTGGAGTCAGGTCCCTATATTCCCACTCAACCCCCACTGCCAGCAGGGCTGGCCTGTGGGAAGACAGCTCTGCCAGAGACAGAATGTTCCTGACCCCTCCTCCCTGAGGGGGACATTAGCCACGTTGATGATACATCCCAGACAGAGTAATTAAAAGGGCCCCGCTTGCACTCAGGTGAGTTCTGTTTGTGCTAATTCTTCTTTTCCTCCTGCCCTTGTGTAGCCTTGAAAGAACTCAGCTCCTCATAAATCTCTCTCACACACCATATCCCGCCTCCCCAAACTAGGGATTTCCAACCCCAGGCAGTGCCGGTTTTATAATATTCTCCTTCCTGGTGCCTCTGATGTGGCAGTAATATATGAGACCACCCACAGAGAGAGAAGCTTCATGGAATTGAGACCCCTCCCCCCAAGGCCGAGGACTTGATTGATTGGCTGAGGTATTCAAGATGCTCATTATGAGAATGAACATATTAGGGCATTAGGAGGAGGCAGCCCAATGGGAGACAAAGCCGTGGGCCGCAGGTCCCTCCATTTTGTCTGAGGTCAAGCAGCCAATCAATTACAGGGGCAGCAACCCCATCTCCCAAGGCATCTGGAATTCCAGACCATCCCTACCCTTCCCTCTGCCAGAAAGAACTGTTCAGAGGCAGCTCAAGCCTGAATGAGCCCCCGGCAAGGAGGCCGCAGTCTGTGTGGCCTGTCAGGAGACAGACTTCTGACTCCCGGCCAGGAAGGGGGATGCACTGCCCGACCCTCAGCTTCAGCATGAGTCCTCTTGCCAGGCCCTGCAGTCAACATTCCAGAGATGGGACAAAACAAGCAGTTCTCGCTGTCAAAGCCCGAGCTGCTTGGGTGGTATCCGCGTAGTGCAAAGTGCTCTGGGTTCTGGGTTATAATCCAATCCAGGGCTGCCCGTTGTGCAGGTTGAACACGGTACAATGACCCTGCCTGGGAGTCAGTGCAGATCTGTAAATTCATTCCAACAATGTACCGATAGATGGCAGTAGAGTGTCTTGAGGACGAGATAACCAAGTGGACGAACCCTGGAAGATGTTATTCATTTACCCAGTTAACAAACATTTTTTAAACACCTGCCACATGCGCTAGCACCTTGTGCTGGGTGCTGGAGATCAGTGAGGACTGAGATGCAGTTTCCGGCTTCAAGAGCTCACGGACTGAATGTATGGAGGTGGGGGCTAGGTGCTCGTAATTACATGTGTAACTACAACATGGTGTGATATGTGTTCTGGAGCTGGTAAGCCCAGCATGCTGTAGGAACCGGAGGAGGGACCCCTAACCTGGTCTCTTTAGGAGGGTGCTGCCAAGGAAAACTTGACAGAGTAGTTCTCACCTGCGAGGATTTGGGAACATGAGAAAGAGGCAACCAGGCAGAGAATTGCAAGAAGATACCCTAGGCAGAGAGAACAGCATGTGAGAAGGCTCAGAGCCGTAAGCACGTAGGGCACGATTAGGAAATTGGATGAGGTTGGGTATATCCATGAGGCCGTCAGCAAACAGGAAGAGAAATGGGGCCACAGGTCAGTAGGTTCCTGATCATGCAGGGCCCTGGGGTCTGGATTGAATCCTGAAGAATTTAAAGTAGGAGACTCTAGCTCACCGTTGCCTCTTTGAGGATGTGTGACCTTGAAGGGGGACTTCTCCATCTGGAACATTTCGAGAAATGATCCCTGTCCCATCATCTCTCAGGGACACAAGGGTCAACTAGGAGGAGAGTGTGAAGGTCCTGCCATGCCAGGGTCACCTGTCTATCATCTTCAACATCCATCACTTATTGCACCTACTGTGGGCACAATAAATAAAATAAACAGATCAAAGGGAGGGGAATCGTAATTCTGTTTTGGAACCCCCATGAGGGTAAGATTATCTTTTGTTTATTTGCAGATCCCCACCATATGGCATACAGTAGGCACAGAGTAAGTGCTCAATAGTTGATCCTGTTTCAGGACCTAGTCTACCTACAAGGAGCTGGCAGTACCCATGATGCCATGTTTTGGAGTGGAATGCCAAAGATTATGAGAACTTAAATTTTGAGCTTTCCAAGTCATTAGGAAGTTGTACATATATCAAGGAAGGAAAACAGACATATTTTATTTAAATGTTTGCTAGCTTTATCTATCACATTTAAATAGTAAGACCTAGGATACATAGGCCTCTGTTTTTGCCCTACATCCCACAAATATTAAGGGTAGGCCTGGCCGGGTATCTGGAGTTGGCCAAAACTTCCTTTTAAGGATTTGTGATAAGATTCACACATGAATAGTTTCCTTTTGTAGTATGCTGACTGCACACATATTTTGTAGAAAACCTTTCCTGGGGGGCAGTGGGAGGGGCACGGGGACAGGACACTTTCTTTCAAGTCATACTAAGAGCTCCTGTCCCAACATCTAAACCTGCCAACCTTGTAGGAAAAAGCGGCAGTAATATTGGAGCTGTTGGGGAATGGTTGGGGCAATCTTGGGAAAAGATCAATTGTACTGGCATAGGCCAAGTGTAGATAGAGGGAGTTTGGAAGCAGACAGACTGCAGGTTGGTCAGGGAAAGTGTAGAATGCGTTCTTTCTTTCACAGATAGAAGGTTGAGAAAATAGATGGCAACATCCGTGTTCCATGGAGAAAAATAGAAGAAGGAACTAAGAAGGTTCTGGGAGTTTCTATCTAATACAGTGGTTACAAATCATTGCTTATATTACTCCGTCCCATGGCCACACCTACCTGCAAGGGAGGGCCGGGAAATAGGCTTTCATGTGCTGATCTATAAACTCTCTTAGTGTGAAGAAGGGGAGAATGGGTATTGGGGATCAAGGAGCTGTCTCTGCCCTAGAGAAGCTTAATGGAAATTCCTAATATAGTGCCCAGAATACAGCAAGTGACTCAGAGCTATTGGTTTCATTATACCAACTATCAAAAAAAAAACAAGTGGAAAATTTTGTTACTTTTGTGTGGGAAGATATCTAAACCCAGAAGCTCCCCCATTTTAGCTACTGTTTTTCAAGGTTGAGCAAAAGTATAGATTTGGAGTTAGAAGGCCTGAATTTAAGTCACTTAGGCAAAACATTTAGAGTCTCTGGGTTTCAAGTTCCTAGACTACAAGGTAGAGGTGATCATAATAGCCTCCTCACGGTAATGGTGTGAACGTTAAATGAGGAAGGCTATATATTAAAGCCTCTAGCATAGTTTATGGCACAAAGTACTTTTTTTTCCATCCATCTCTTCATTCATTCACTCAGCAAATATTTATTGAGCTCCTACTGTGTGCTAAGCACTCTGCTAGGAGGTAGAGATAGAATGATGAATGAGATAGATTGTTCCAGACCTCAAGGAGTTGAGTTATTGCTTAGTGGGAGACAGGTGTAAAACAAAGTTACACAAATAACTAATTATAGTTGTAATAATACTATGAAAGAAAAGTACAATATAAAAAGAGAGTCTATATCAGGAGAAAGACAAAGAAGACCAAGATGGGGGTGCTTGTAGAGAAAAATGGACAAGTGGATGGATTTGAGAAATAATTAGAATGTACAATCAACAGGAATAGAGAAGGAGAAAGAGGTAACAAGAATGATGTGCAGGTTTCTGCCTTGAGCAATGGGTAGATGGTGCCATTTACAGCTAATAGGGGAAACAGAGGCAGGGGTATAGAGAAAAGTTGGTATAGGATGGGTGGATGGATGGATGGATGGATGGATGGATGGATGGATGGCAGTTGGACAAAGGGGTGGGTAAATGAATACTTCATTGGGCAGATAAAAGAACAAATAGAGAAAAAGGAGTATGGATAGATCAATTTAACAAGTCCCTGATGGAGAATATAAGATATAACTTAAAAAAGTGGTTAATAATAAAATATCATTCAATTGTGTTTCATTCAAATATGTACGGCAGTTAGTAATATCTTAAATGGAGACAAGGAGAGGTAAAGTAACTTGGCAAAACCAGAACATGAGTCTCCAAACTTCCTACCCTTTACTTTTTTTCTCTCTACCACACATTGCCTATAAATAATGAGAAAATCAGCAGCCAAGGCGAGAGGTTGGAGCGGGACGGTAGAGAATGTATCTGGGGGAAGGGCTTAGGGAGCAGAGAGAAAAGAGTAAACCATTCTGCATCCTTACTCTGTACATTTCTTCCTCTTCTTCACAGGGCCAAGTACTTCCATGGGAAGAAGGTTAATGGAGACATTGAGATCCGAGTGGAACAGGTAGGTAGTAGCTGAGTCTTTAGTGTATCACCTTGACCTCTACAATTAGGGCCATTTCCAATGGCAACCTTGCTCCCATTTTACGTGACCATAAGGAGCAAAGATTACCAGAGAAATCCCAGCCCTCTATCTCTTTGGACCCATATCCAGGATTGTCATCAAATTCCAGGATTATTTAGTCCAATTATTTTCAACCTTTTTGTTATAGCAGTAGAACCATGATTCAAAAGAAATCTCAAGTAAGCACCCATTCTACAAAATAGAGATAAGTAGAGGTGCTGTGATGGAAATGGGCTTGGGGGCCCAGAAAGTCTGCCCACTCTGCTCTGTTTTGTCTTGCCCCATGTTTCCCATGGCATTTTCTTGGAACCATTGTGACTAGGGAGCTTAGTTTGAGAGTACACTGGGTTTAAATCCTGGCTTCCTCATTTGCTATGTGTTGGGCAGGTGACTTAATCTCTTTGTGATTTAATTTCCTTGTATTGTTTTTGGGATTAAGTGATTTTAACCCTCGAAAGAGATTAGAATCATAAATACTAGCTCATGTTATTACTGCTAATAGATTATGCAGAACTCTCATTTTACAGGAAAAGAACACGGACTTGCCAAAGGCTGCGTAGCAAGTCAGTGGCAGAGCAAGGGTTAGAATTTCCTGCCTTCTGAACCCAGACCTAGGTCTCCTTTTATTCAGTCACTGAACACTTGCTGAGGGCTTACCCTGTGCTTAGCATCGTGCTCGGCCTTAGTGTAGTGCATCAAAGCAGGGGCTCTAGAGCCAGGCTCTTGGTTTGAATCCCTACACCACCCTTACTATCTGTGTGACTTTGGTTGAACAGTACTTAAGCTCTCTGCAGCTCAGTTTCCTCATCTATATAATTGGGATAATATTACCATGAACTTCATAAGGTTGCTGTGAGGATCAAATTAGTTAATCCATGAAATGTGGTAAGAACAGTGCTTTAGTGAATGTTACCCATTCAATCATCATCATCATCTTCATCTTCACTTCATCATCATCAAAGGCCAACAGTCAATAAAATAGGCAAGGCCCCTGCCGTAAAATTAATTCAGAGAAGTGCTATTAAAATTAGGAGTGTGTGTGTGTGACTGCTCTTCTCCCATTACTCTTTGAACTTGGGGCATCACAGGAACAGAAAGCCCTTCTGAGCATCAAATTGAATTGGCTTAGTATTAAGACACCTACAGTTTGAATATAAATTTGATCCTGTGGCTTTCAAGTCAATCCAATGTCTACCATTTTTCCTTCGAAGGCAAAGAGTACGTAATTTTTATTCATTTAACAAATATTTGTCAAGCGTCTACTATGCTAGCTAGCTGACGTGTGGGGAAAGAGAATGTAGAAGCAAAGACTGTCCCCAAAAGCTTGTGATATAGTAAGGGAGGCGAGGGAAATTTTTGAGAACTCCAACACAGGTGGAACCCAGGTAAGAGGGGTTCAAAGTTAGTGCTATGGGCAGCAGAGGTCACAGCCAATTGAGGGAATCAGAATGGCTTCGAGGAAGGGGTGGTATTTGAAATGGATCTCAAAGGATGGTTAAGATTTCAATAAATGGAGATGGTGGTATGAAGAGCATGTGAGATGGAAGTGGCATGAACAAAGGCAAGGACACCAGGAAGTACAGGATATGGAAGGGTGGGAGTCCACTTTGGTTGAGTGTCCCCCTGTCCCCAACCCACTCCTCCTCCTGAGTTCCATCTCTCAGTAGAGTACTACCATCTACCTTCTACCTTAGCTGAAAACCTGCACAGTCTTACAGATGCCTCCTTCTCCTTCTTCTGCTACACCATTCAGTTAGCAGATCCTGTTGATTCCAATCCCCCTAGTACATCTCTTTTTCCACCCACACTGCCTCTATTTTCAGCTGGACCACCAACAACTGTCATCCAACTCACAGCCTCCTAACTCCATATTTTCACCCACCTCCAATTTATTCTTCATACTGGAGCCAGATGATCTTTCTAAAAAGCAAACTGGATTCCTTAAATTAGCTTTAAATTCCTTTCTTCAAAGACTCCTTCTCTGACCATCCCATCCCAATCAAAATCAGGTAACCTGGTTATTCTCTTTCAGAACATCCCAGCTTTTCCTTCTTAGCCCTTACCAAAGTTTTTAATCCTATGTTTGAGGGTGTCCTCTGTATGAGGGCAGGGACCATGGCTATTGGATCTTACTCTGTTAAGAAGCATGGGGCCTGGCACATAGTAGAACTGATGCAAATATTTGTGGAATGAATAACTGATAGATTCCACGGATTCTAGTATGCAGGTCAGTTTCCAAGTGTGACAAATAAATCCTTGCTCCTTCCTCTTCCCTCAAAAATCTGGGTTTTACATAAACCATCTGGTAAATGCTCAGTTGCCAGCTGTGCTAGCCCTGCCCCATCCTGTTTGTGGCAATCCCAGAGGATGCTTTAATTTTCCCCTTTTATCTCTTTGCTGCCTTTGGCCCAACTTATGGGTATAAAACCTATGAGCAGATGGGATTGCCCTAAGAATAACTCACCCAAGGGTTCTTGGGGCACTCAGACAGTCTGGAGGGCTGCAAACATCCTGTTGAATATTGTTTGAATGCTGGCTAATTTAGAATCATCCTGATTTCCAGTCATTGCCCTCCATAGAAGCTAGAAGGTGAATTAGCCAGAAGGCCAATTAGCAGGTCATTTGGGCATATTTTTCCCTGGAAGACATGCCTCCCCAAACCCATCTGGGAGTTTGAATTGTTTGCTTCTGCCCAACTAGATCAATATGCGAGTCCCATAAACAGCCCCCCAGGAATTTCATATATGTCCTTTAGCACCTGGGTTAAAAGTCTTAGGGTGAAAACCACTGTTTAGTCTGACCTGGGCTCACATTTTAAGAGTGTCTCCCAACTAAATGCCAAATTAACTAGAAAATTGCACTGTCTGGGTTTTTCTGACAGAGAGGATGAGTTGGTTGTGGTTGGCCTGGAGGAAGCCCCCACCCCTTCTCTCCATCCTCTTCCCCACAGTTCCAAAATGGTCTGCCTCAGCTCTTCCAGAGCCTGGAATTAAGAAACCCTGGGGAGGCCAGTGTGGAGAATTGCATCATTTTGCATTCTATTACCCAGAATGCCATATTGGCTCTTCAGGAGCCTCACAGCAATGTCCTAGTAGAACCTGGGAGGATCTGGCTAGGGTAGTTGGCATGTCGAGGTCTCCTCTGTTTATTTTCTCCACAGGCACAAGTCACTGTACTGTAGGGCTAAGCAATGAGGTTGATGAATGCATTAATATTAAATAAACTCACAATTCTAAGAGACTATCAGGCTGGGACTTGGTGGGATAACCCCTTGGGCTTCATTCTTCTCTAATAAAAAACATGCTGAAATTACCATAGTCAGCTTTTCCTCAGTGCTCATGGAGGTACCAAGGAATAAGGAACAATATCTTGTTCCAGCAGATGGGGGGAAAGGCAAGAACTTGAGCAACTCCAAGTCCAGTGGAGGAAGCTGGACAAAACACAGATTTACATACAAATGCCAGTGGTTCCCTTGGAGTCCCTGTCATGGTGTGATATTGGAGTTGGGATGAGGTTAAGTAGATGTGTGGGGATCCTGGGGAAGGCTATTTATTGAGGCATCAATCTTCTACCTTTATGTTTCTACAACACAAATGTCTTCTAGAAGCAAAAGTAGGCTTTTTCCCTTAAAATATTTTAAACGTTCAAGACCCCATATTTATATTTTCTCATACCTATTTCAACCTTCAATGCACAATTCTTTCTAGAGTGACCTTTCTTTGAATGGACCTTAGCTGTAGATATTGACCATAAAGACTTGTGATATATCAAGAAACTATTTTCCACATGATAGAGAAATAGAGGTGAGTATTGATTCAGTTTGGTGGAGTGATAACAGGTTGAACATCATCCCTATTAGGAGTTGATTACCTGATAGAAATATACTTTGAGGGAAGTGCATAATGGCTTGCCATAGGTCTCTTCTCTTGGCTTTGTTATATTCCACCTTCTTAACAGGGGTTTCTGTAATTGCATATGCTGATAACTTGAAGCTGGACAGGAGAGAGAATATGGTCAATTGTACAGTATCAAATTAAATAGGAATGCAATATAATATCCTATTCAAAATCTCAGTTGCAGTTGGATCAGGATTGGTGAAATTTAGCTTATTAAAATCACATGAGGGAAGCGGCTGTGGCTCAATCAGTAGGGCTCCCGTTTACCATATGGGAGGCCCCAGGTTCGGTTCCCGGGGCCTCCTGGTGAAGGCGGGCCAGCCCGCACGGCATGGTTAGCTGACCCAGCGAGCACGAGCAGCAAGGGGGGGATAAATGAATAAATAAATAAAATATTAAAAAAAAAAAAAAAAAAAAATCACATGAGAAAAAAAGACCCAAGACTGGAGTTGAACAAAGCTTAATATTTGCAGGAAAAACTATGGTGTAAAGGTTCAGACTGTGGGCTCCAGAGTGAGTTAAATGGGAAATGGATCTCAAATGTACTATTTCTTAGCTTTTTTGACCTTGTGTTTAATATCTGTAAGCATCAGTTTCCTCCTCTGAAAAGTGTATATCCCATAGAGTTATGTATGGATTAAATGAGTTAATTTAATATGCTTAGAGTATTTCCTGGCACATAGTAAGTATAAATCTGTTGTGGTTGTCACTCCCCAAAGCCTGATGCCGCTTCAGTCTGCATTATCAAAATAATGCATCTAGAATCTAGGAAGGTGGTGGTGCACACGCACACATACTATGTTAGTTGTGCTCTACTGGAAACTTCAGTTATAGCATCGCACTGTAAAAGGAATAATAGCAACCTGGAATGGCTTCTGAAAACAGTGATTGGAGTGCGAGACCAGAAATGTATGAGCAAAGGGAATCAGTGTAAAGAATTGGAGATGTTTAGTCCAGAGAAAGAGAAGAATGAGTGGTTGATAATAATAGCTAATATATGTTGGGTCCTTAGAGTATAAACTAACTGCTTTTTAGTGTTGAGGTGGGTACTTTTAAAAATATCCTCATATTAAAGAAACTGGAATTCACGGAGAATAAGTGCTTGCCCAAGATCATCCAACTAGTAAGTGCTAGGAGCCTGTTTTTGATCCTAGGCAGTCTGACTTCAGAGCCCTCCTCTTATCTACTACATTTTTCTGCCGGTGTTGCAAATATCAAGAACAATAATCAAAATGTATTGGTTAAAACATTTAACATAATTTTATTTCAACCTCACAACAACCCTATGAAATGGGTACTATAACTGCGCATTTGGCAGATGAAGAATCTGAGGATCGGAAAGTTTACATGACCAGCTTGAAGTGATTGACAGAGGGGAAATTTGAACCCAGCTTTCATCTGCATGTGTGCTTAACCACCATCCTATATTGTTTCACTGGTGTTAGAGTTTAGGTTGATGGTAAAATCCTACACAAAGATGGATTTCAACTTGGTATAAGCCAAAACTATTAAGCAGTGTTGACAAAAAGATGAATGGACCTCTTTGATAAATAGGGAGTCAGTGTGCTGGAATTGCTCCAGCAGAACCTGAATGACTAATTTTGGGAATATTTCATAGGAAATTCATATACCCAATAGGGGATAACCTTTATTATTTTTTCTCTAATTTTTTGGTAAAGGTAATATTCAAATGGTTAAAAATGGGAAAGGTACAAAGTGGTATATGGTGAAAGTCTCCCTCGAATCTTTTACCCACCAATCTAGTTTTCTTCCATGTAGTTAACCATTATCACTAGTTTCTTGGGCAACTTTCCAGATGGTCATATATGTATATTTTCCTTTTTTCTTCTAGATGATAGTTGGCCAGAAAAACATAAACCATTCCAGGTATTTCAAAGAGAAGGGGATTTAATAAGGAGGACTGGTTACAAATGGGCTGAAGAGGGAAATCATATGAACCCAGAGCCACAACTTAACTAAACTCACTACTTTCACTGCCACTGCTGCTATTGGAACCACCACCGTTAGCACTGAACAAGAGCCGTGAGCTGCATTCCCACTGATGCTGCAGGAAGTGCCACACATACTCTCTTCTTACCCAAATAGTTCTGCACCCTTATTTTTCACTTAACATATATTGGAGTTAATTCCTTGAGATTACATGCAGAGCTTCCTCAATCTTGTTGATGTTGCCTAAGCCTCTGCCATATGGACATACCATAACTGATTTTCTATAATTTTACCTTATAAAAAATGTTAACCCTATGTTATTTCAAACATTTGTTAGTGTATCTGTAGACTTTTCTCCCAGTTGCTGTAAGTGCTTCCAGCAAACAACCCTCAGCTGTCAGTTTTCCTTTGGAAGTGCCTTGGAAGAGATTTGCCTCACCCAAGATCACATCTGTTTCCTAGAGACAGTTACGTTCAATAATGGGCTAACACTCGCTCCTTTACTCCAATGTGGGGCAACTCGGAAAGGCCAATTCAGCTTCAGAGCTCTGTGCAGTTGGTGGAGGCCTCTGTTGAGAATGAAGTGCAGCCCAACTTCTCCCTCTTCCGAATCCTGCTCCCTTCCTCTCCCTTCCCTTCTACTGCTGGTTAAAACATAACTCCTTAATGAGCCTCCTGCATGCTAATATACATCTCAGAGTCTGCTTCCCAGGGAAGTGAACCTGCAAGAGTACATTTATAATTTTGATAGATATTGCCCAGTTACCCTCCACAGAGCTTGTATAGATCATCTATAAAGACTCTGCCGGTGTGGGTTTTTAGGACTCTATGTGACCCGTGGGTTCTGGAATCTATCCTGCACAGAATGCTCTCCTGGTTACAGTCCAAGCATTGATGCTGAACTCTGATGTGCTCCATAACTTGATCTTCCATTTTGACCTCCTTGTGTTTGAAATTCACCAGAGCTTGGCGTTCTCTGCAGGGCTGAGTCCAGCAGAACTCTACTCGCTCTGATCCACTAAGCCTTGTTTTGTTAACACAATCCTGCAAGATTTATTTGTTTGGCTTGGCTTACCCTGACCTCAGACATTCTGTTTTGTATTATTTTTAAAAGCATGCAGGTCTCCATGGAGGCCTTTTTCTTTTCAAATCTAAGAACCAGCTGGGGGAATAAAAAAGCAGGTGGGACTCTAGAGTGCATTAGCTGAAACATAACTCATAAGAGGAGCAAGTATTTCTCTCTTTAACACGTTGATTAATGTGGATTTATCAGCATCCTGGGTCTATCTTTAGGCTCACCAACTTAAGAAGGCAATAGGGAAATGGAGAAACAGTAATGGTGATGGTAGTAAACTTTTATTGACCATTTACTGTATGCCAGGTGCCATGTTAAGTGCTTCCCATTCATTAACTCATTTAATTCACACAATTTGCCTGCGATTACTGAGGAAATTTAAGCTCAGAGGGTTAAATAAATTGCCCAGGATGGGTCACACAGTTAGTGAGAATGTGGGGAAGCTAGGGTTTGAACCCAGGTTTGGCTGCCTACAGGGTCCTAATTTTTAATCAGAGTGGATCTATCAGAATATATATTGGATCTTTAATTTGTCTTCATAAAGCTTGTTTGCCTTTCCCTTCTTAGTTCCAGTTCCTTCACCCTATATCCCAGTTTCTTCCCATCTCACTAAACTCTTTTATCTGTTAGACAAATTACAAATTCGTTTGAGATGTTCTCCCAGCAAAAGTCTCCTTTCTTGGCCAACCCTGATGGCTCTTACTCATGATTTGATGTTTCTGGCTTATTGCTACATGGTTCCCCTGTTAAGAATTCTGTTTGTTATTTGTTCCCCTCGACTCCAAGATTTAATGTTAGCTATTTTCTTTTAAGTATAACTATATGATTTTAGACTACATGAATAGTATGATAGCTCAGACTCTGGAGCCAGACCACCTGGGTTTGAATCCCAGCTCTGCCCCTTGTTGAGCAAGTAATTTAACATCTCTGTGCCTCAGTTTTCTCATCTGTAAAATGGAGAGAAGAGTAATAAAATGTATCCATAGAGCTGATGTGAGATCATAATAAGTTACTATATGTGAAGCACTCAGAGCAGACCTGGCATATAAAAAGTGCTCAGTAAGTGTTAATTAGCTCAATAAGTATTTTGCTATCACCTTCACATCATTCAACACATATTGCCTGAGGAGCTTCTAGATGTCAGTCTCTTAGATCATTCAGAAATGGAAAGGGTATAATCCATACTCAAGAAGTTTGCAGTGTAGTTGGGGGCTAAGAAATATTAAAAGTTCATGCTTATATGTTTGTTTTTATTATTTACGTATATGTCCAATCATATTTCCCATTGACATATGGCAATCAGTTGGCACCTGGCTTAAATTTCTAACCTTTACTTGACAATAGATAGCAAGGTCCCAGTCAGGGTGTTCGATGAATGTTTGTTGAGTGAATGGATGATGTGACATAGTCATAGAAGGTCAGGACCAGAACTTAGAGATCATCTAATCCAGCTCTCTCATTTAACAACTGAGTAAACTGAGCCTCAGAGAGAGGAAATGACTAGACCTAACACAAACGTCAATTTATTGTTGAAGTCCCAAGTGTGGATAACCCAGGCTCCCACCTGCTATGCCATTACTTTTCCCACTGCTTTCTCTGCCTATTAATGCTGTCTTTTGTCTTCCCCTTCTAGGAAGCTACTAATCCCCTCTGATGATTTTAATAGCAACCAAATAAATCTAATACGCTAGTCATGAAGCCAGTATTTTCCACGTTTACCTGTGTGGCCTTCCTCTGGAGGGGCTGGAGGAGGGAAAGATCTTGGATGGAGTGCCACCCACAACTGATAGCCAAGGAAGGGCTCCAACCAGTGAGGCTGGGAGAACCCCGAGGCCATGGTTAGACAAGCCCCAAAATTCTAAACCTAACAGTGACTGCTTTGCCAAGCGGCTGATGCTTTGGGAGGCCCAGGTCACAGTTTATTATTCATTAGCTGCCATGTTTGGTAATTTATCCTCCCTTGCTGTCCCCCCCCCCCCAATGGATATCTTCCCTAACCTCTGTTAGCAAGCACCATAGATAAACAAGACTCCAATATGAATTAAGGAGACATTCTGAAAGAGAACTCATTAAGCACTTTAATTTGTTGAGGGATGTGAAATTAAAAAATAAACAACTCACCTTTTCTCTACCTGCGCCTTTATTCAAGAAACACTTTCTGAGCACCTGCTCTCTGTTTGGCCTTAATGACACAGCCCCACTCTCAAAGTGTCCTTCATTTAGTGGAAAGATTGACATTTAGGGAGGTCACTCTAATGCATTCTGGTGAGGACTGTCACAGAGACCTCCAAACCGTCATGGGGGCACAGAAAAGAGAGTGCCAACCGTGCCTTGGCACCTTCTTAGGAAAGGCTTCCCAGAGAATCTGGTACTCAGTTAAGGTTTGGGGAAGAAAATTAGGGAGCATAAGGCTGAGAAAGAGGTAGATGTGTGCATCAGGCCTTCCAGCTACAGAGCATGTTTTAAATCTCAGCTTGTCACCTGTGGGAAAATGACCAGAGTATGGGGTTCATGAGAATTGGTGGTGGGGATTGAATTTAGAAAAGAAGGTTGAGACAGTCTTTTCAGGTTGGGTTTTGTAGGGCAAAGAGAGTGGCAAGAAATTCTGTCCTAGAGGCAGTGGGGACATAATGGACATTTTAAAGCTCTAGAATGATAGGGTTATATTTTCATTTTAGAATGCACTGATCATGGGTATTAGAAGATGAGCTAATTAGGCATCGTGGCATAGGACTGGAGACAGGGAAACTCAGCTCTGGAGCCAGTGACTATTACGCTTCTGTATCAGGTATATGGACAGAATTCATAACTGCTGAGTGCATGAATATCCTTGTCGCTGTTGTCCTTTAGTCATTTAAGCTTCATTCTTATAACTTGTATTTGAGAAGAGGAGAGAGGAGAGAGGAAAGAGGAGAGATGGCCTATTTTTCTTAAACCGGAGAGCATGGAACCAGACTTGCTTGGTGTGTTTGTGCTGGCACCACATAAAAGAAAGCCACTCGCAACTTCATCTGGTTCACCATCTCAGTCCCAGCCGCTTGCCTGACCCATTTCGTACCGCACATTCCAACTTGCTCCCGATCTCCCTGATCCCTGGCCTTGGGATCCCTTTGCCTGTTTATAATCTCCCTCCTCTTATACCACTTCTCCAGCTTTGACCTTCAGCTTTTCTTGGCCACTATTTCTCTTTCCTGCTAGCTTTGCCATTGGCTTCACCATCTGGGGCCTGGCCTGGGCCCTGTTGAGTGGAGCCCCCGCTGGGTTCACATCCAGCCCCTGCCCGGATGTGCTTACACACTGGATTTGAGCCTTTGCCTTTCAGTAGGAATCAAGAGTTATTAATTAACCCAGGGTGGAGCCTATTATGAAACATCCCAGAAACCTGGAACAAACCAAAGGGACTTCTGAACTCACAGCAGGGAAAAATGCCTTTTAATTGAATTGTATGACTTCACCACAAAAATCTGTCTGGCTTTTATACTAAACTGGAAACTGATCCATTAGATTTTCTAAGGAATCTCCCAACCCACCCTGGCCAGAGTCTCCCAGGAGGAGAATGGGGCCGACACAACGACTGGACTAATGTATTGAAAGGGCTTCCTTTGGAGTATACCCAGTCTGGCTGCACTTTCTAGTCCCTGGGAAAGAGAGGGCAGTCCCGTATCTGAGAATGAACTTATATGTCCTACAATGTGTATCTTTAACATTGGACAGGAGTTTTCCAAGGCGTGCCTTACTTTAGAATAGAATTCAACCTAGACGGGACCTGTCTTGGACCTCTGATCTCAAGGGTGCTGTGAGTTCCCGCTGATGGTCTAGCACGTGCATGATAGCCGAACAGCCTGTGCTCTGAAGGGATTAATGAGAACACCAGTGTCTAACCACATGTTTATGGAGTGCCCGGCACACGCTAAGTACTTTATATGGATTAGTTTATTTAATCCTCGTCACTATCCTATGAGGAGTCAGCACTGTAATTTCCCCCATTCTCCAAATGAGGACACTATGGCAGACCTGGAATTTGGTCAGTCTAACTCAGAGATCATGTTTATAGTTCTTTATGCTATTTTACCTGCAGAGGTATATCCTGGAGAAGTTAAAACCCAGAGAAGACTTGGTGGTTTTCTTGTCATGCGTAAAGGTCTGGCTTGTACATCAGGCTTGTTCTACGGGCTCAAGCCCCTTAGCTTGGCACACAAAGCCTTCTGTGGGTTAGTCCTGCCTGCCTTTCCAACCTCATCTCTTCCCATAGCTGACCTTGGACTTCAGTCCTACCAAACCACCATGGCTCCCCCAACTCCCACACAGTCCTACACCCATCTTGTATTCACACCTCTTGCCTTGGCCATTTGCAAGTGTATGATCCTGAGACATCCTTTCCCTAATTTTGCCATAAATACTTCAAGATTTAGCTCGGGCATTATTTCTCTCCAGGTACCTCATCTCTGCTCTCAGAGCACCTCATATTCACGTCTACCATCACAGTTATCATATTACTTTTAAATCACTAGTTCACCTGCCTATCACTCCCTCTAGACTCTGAGCTCATTGAGAACAGGGACAGTGTCTTCATTCATCCCACAGATATTTATTGAGTGCCTACTATGTGCCAGGTGTTGGGGCTATAGTGGTGATTAAAACCAGATTTGGTCCCTACCTTGATGGAGCTTAAACTCTAATGGGGGTGGACAGATATTAATCACATCTCTCTTGCTCGCTCGCTCGCTCTCATGTGCACACACACACACACATACACACATACACACATACACCATATTTGCAAACTGTGTCAGGGACTGCGAGAGAAAGATGTGTTGTGGTAGCCTGTGGTGGGGAAGCTAGCAGTGAGCACTTGTTCAGGTACATAGTAGGTGCTCCAAGGGCCCAGATACATGCTCTGTGCTCGGTAAATATTTGTCATACTGTAGGGATAACTGAAAAAAGCTACAGAGAAAAACTCTGATCTATGTAAGAGCTTCCCAATAGAAAGATCCACCCAAAGATTCCTTTGCATCATAAATGAGACGGGTAAAGCAGTAGTGTGACATTAACTATACAGGTAAAGCAATGGTGCGTTATGATACAGGGAAAGGAGTGCTTGACTCACATTCAGAGAGCACAATGTGCCCGTCGCTGTCTAAGCAGTTTACCTGTATTCATTCATTTAATCCTCTCTGTAACCCAAGAAGTAAAAACTGATGAAGCTGAGATACAGACAGGTTAGGTTTCCTGTCCAAGGCCGCAAAGCTGGTAGGCGTCTGAGCTGAGATAGACTGTTCCAGAGCCCACACCGCTGGCCTGTGCTTCGTACTGCCTGTCCGGCTCTTCTGGGGAGCTGGGGTTCGTCAGGGTCAGTTCCTGGTCTACTAGTTACAGCAGAGCCCACCTACCACCTACCCTTGTCAAGTCTGGCTTCGGGAATTCCAAGGGGAAGAGCTTGGCAATGACAAGAGGGCAGCACCAGACACAAAGCAGAGCTGAGTCCCACCATAAGGCAACAAGGTTTGCATTTTGGGGATTCTGAGAATGTGTTAAGAAAGAAGAAAGAAGGTGAACTCATAAACATCAGCTATGCGTTCTTCATTTCTCCAGTACTTTTCACATGTTACTGTATTTATCCTGCAGCAACCCCTGCGGTGTAAGTTTCATTATTATTTGGATGAGGGAACTGGGTCTCAGGGACGTAAAATCGGTATTTACAAAAATGTGACTTATGCATAATTTGTGATTGGAACCTGTGTCTGACTGGTTCCAAAGCTTGTGGTTTTTCCCTTCACTAGCTTGTTATCCACCCAAACCTGGGGGAAAAAACAAAACAAAAAAAAACCTTTCTTCTCTCAGCCTAGAGCAAGTTTTCAGATTTATTTTCCCTGAGACCTGGTTTTCTGGCTGCCTTTTCTCTCTGTTTCTGGAACTTTCCTTTCCTCTCTAAGCAACAACCCTGAAGTTCCCTTCATGAGCTTATGGGTGGGTTCTCAGCCTGTTTGAAATGGAACTGACCCAGGCGACCTCCCACCCACGCCACCTCAGGGCCTGTGCAGACAGGGAGGAGACAGGCAGGCCATCCCCCTGCAGAGCTGCCAGGAAAAGCAAGGGGAGCAGAGGGGCTTGAACTTTCCCCTTGCTGGGGCAGCCAAGTACCAGGAACCTCAGACTTTGCATTCATTGGACAGAATCAGATTTTGATTACTCGTCTTAATTGCTTATTTTTGAACAACTGCTTTGCTCTCTCTCTCTCTGGCTCCCTCTGCTCTCCGTGGTCCAGGCTCCTAGATGTCTATGGGATAAAGGCCAAAGTCTTTAGGCAGCACCAAGGCCCTTCCTAACCTGGCACCAGCTGAGCTTTCTCACCACCTTTCTTTCCCCCTTCCTGCTTAGTGGTCCCCAGGAGAGTTTTTGAAGGAGCCAAATAATAATTTAGATGGTGCCTTGTTTGTGGTGGCTTTCTCTCAAGTTCTGCTTCTAAGTTTCCAAAACTGTAATTTCTATGTAATGAATATCTACCCATCAGTCCATCTGTCCATTCATCCATCTAGCCATCCATCCTTCCTTCCTTATACCTGTTTATCCATTCACCCATCTCTCTAAAACCCAACTCCCCATTCCCTTTTTTGTGGTCTCCAATAAGTTCAAAAACTAGTTTTTATTCCCCTAAACACCTTCATGAAGTTTAGTGTTTAATAATAACAACAACGAGTTCCATATATTAAGCACTTGCTGTATATATGCCAGATGCTTTGCCAAGATTTTACAATATATAACTCCATATTATCCTTACAATGACATTGTGAATTATCTATTGCCATGACAGATGAAGAAACTGAGGTTCAGAGAGGTCCAGCAATGCCGCATTAGGAGAGCCAGGATTTGAACCCCTGGCTGCCTGACTCCCAAGCATCCCATTCACTATGAAACACTGTATCCTAACGCCCACCATTAGCTCATCCCTCATTCCTGCAATACTCATTTGCTGTCCCCACCACCCTTTTTCGGTATGGCTTATGGGTTCTTTTTATCCTGACTTTAAATGCCTTTTGCATATTTTGAATGACAATGAAAGTAGACAGGCTCATTTTCACTAATTCTTACTATCCCTCCATAGTATTTTACTTGTATGTAGGAAACTTTGTTGCCTTAGAAGAAAGAAGACATATTTTGAGACAGTGCCATGAACAGAGGCTCTGTGTTGGGACCAGATGGACAGGCATTAAAGCCTGTCTCTGCCTCATTACCTATCGGACCCCGGGCAAGCGACTCCATGTTCTGAGCTTCAGTTTCTTTACCCACAAAATGAATATAGTGATATAAATACTACTGTGTTTGTTGTAGTCTAAGGATTTGGTCCACTTTAGTTAAATCTGAGGAAACTCTGGATCTTGATGGACTCATATGTAAAATGAGGGACTGGCAAATACAGAGTGCAGAAACTACCTCCCAGCCCTGCAGCCTGGAGAGGCATCACTGCTCGATGAAGGCATGATTCCACCTACGCTTAGGTGCAGCCTCTTTATCCTTCTCCACACAACACCCAGGCAGCAAGATGAAACCTACTGGGTGGCCTCAAAAGAACTTTCAGTTCTCACATTTTGTGGGTTTGATGTGCACCTACTTAAAAAGAATGGTAAATTATCGATAATTATCCTGGACAGATGAACTCAGTTGGTAAATATATGATGGAAATACCAATAACCACATAACTCTGAATTCTATTCTGGCAGTCTCTAACTTGGAGTTGTCCACTAGGGCTGCTGTTTTCCAACTGGACCCCTTAGACCTCTGCTGTTCCACTGAAGTGCTTCGGATGGAAAACCACTGAGCATCTTTGGAAGAAGCAAGAAAGAGAGAGAGATGCTGAAAAGTGGCTGATAGGCTCAGCCTAACTCATCCCTTTTTCTAGATCAGTGGTTCCCAACCAGAGACAATTTTGCTGCCCACGGGATATTTGGCAATGTCTGGAGACATTGTGGGTTGTCACAGTTAGGGGATGCTGCAGGCACCTGGTAGATAGAGGCAGGGAATGTACTCCACATCCTTCAATGCACAGAACAGCCCCCCACAACAAAGAATTATCTGGATCAAAATATCAGCAGTTCCACGCCTAAGAAATCCTGTTCTAGACTGCACAACTTAGAGACCACACCTTTTGTGCAGGAGCCTTGTGGCAAGAGCCTAAAGCCAGGGCCAATGATAAACGGTCTATGACGATGTGGGCTTCACAGCCCACTCCAAAGTACCTTCCCATCTGCTCTCTCTTTTAATCATCACAGTAGCCATGGGGCAGAGGCAGGGCAGGGGCCTTCTTCCTCATTTTCACAGGCAAGGAAACAGAGGCAGTTATTTCCATGATTTCCCTCAAGATCCCGTGGCCAGGAAGCGGCAGGAATGGAATTCAAGCCCAGGGCTGTGTAACTCCGTGCTCAGTGCTCTTTGCATCATGACCTCTCACCAGCATGTGTCCCCTGGCTCTGTCCCCAGCAGCCCAGCAGAGGCCAAGAGGCAGTCCCAAAGCTGAGGGGCATGGGCGGAGCCAGAATAAGCCCATGTACCTCCAAAGAGACATCACTCTGCTGCTTTTTAACAGTCTTTCAAAACAGAAGGGCTCATTTGTCTCCAACTAGATCTTATATAAAATCCACTATTTAAACAGATTTTAAAAATAAAAAGAACTACTCTCTGACTGATGTGTAGATTGATGATAGATGCAAGATTGAAAGTATCTGAGGCCCCTCTTTAGATTGCCTCTTCAGAATTAATTCTCTCCCTCCCATCCTGTGGCTCCAGGTGCCTCTGCCCACCTGCTGGTTGGGGGATCCTAGAGTAGGGGCCCTGAGCCCGACCCATTGCTTGCATGCTTGATTTACCACCACCACCCAGCTGTGTGACCTTGGGAACTAGATTTACTCTCACTGCCTTGGTGCCCCCAGATACAAAGTGGGCATCATAATCATAGGACCTGTCTTACAACTGTCAGGATTAATTGCATTAATACATATACAACCCTTAGAGCAGTGCCTGGCACATAGTCAGTGCTCAGAAAATCCCTGTACATTTTAATCCTAATATGAATATAATATGTAATAATAAATTTTAAATATAATATAATACAATTATTATCTTGCCACTGGAAGTACTAATGGTCTGCATTCTATTACTCCTGGTTGTACTCTTTTTTTTTTTTTTACCGGGAGGTCCCAGGGATGGAACCCGGGTCCCTCCATATGGGAGACAGACTCCCAACCATTTGAGCCACATCTGTCCCCCTGGTTGTACTCTAATTAGTCTTAGAATTTTATTTTTACTTCTCCAAAATCTACAACCACCATTTCTCCTACTTCTGCTTCAGTTGCTGCTGCTTCCTCTGCTACTGTTCCCACAGAGATAACCATCAGAGCCACCACCCCTGGGCACAGGGACTGCCAAGTTGAAACGATGTAATCTGGGTCCTCAGAGCCAAAGCAGGTATGAGGATGCAGAAGGAGACACGAGCCCTCACGACCAGGCCACCACTGACTCATCCTGCATCTCCCGTAGTCTGGATTCTGTCTACACTTTCCTGGCCCCGGGTTTGTGGGCAGTTATTTATGAAGTTCCCGGATGCATGGGGCTGCTGTTGATGAAGTTGTGGATGTGATTCTGCATTTATGGGGTGTTTTCTCTGAGCCTGCAAGGTTGGAGATGATCCATTACAGCTATTTGTTGACACTGGCCATGCGAGTACCCTTGTGAGTCAAGAATGTCATTGATTCTGGGGCCCTGAGGGCCTGCCTGCTCCTGGGAATGTGGACAGAGAAACCTCTCTGCTTTTGCTTCTTGCTTCAGGAATGCATTGACCCCAGGGGGCTCATTTTGCCTGACGCTGCTCCTGGCAGTGCCCATTTGGGAATTCACCTCAGGCTAGACCCTATCTGGGTCACGCAGTCTTGGAACTATTGTGGTCCCCTTGGGAAGGGAGGATGAAGAAAGTGAGCATCAGGGAAGAAGAGGAACTCAGCTTTCAGAAACTTGAGCCCCTATGGAGGAAAAGGAATCTGAGACACAACCCCTTTGCAAGGAGGCAAGCAGCCCTTGGGCTCCTCCCCCTTTCCCAGCCCAGCTTGAATGTTGAGATATTTCACAGTGGACTCCTGGAGGGGCGTCCAGTTCACGCCAAGCTGCCTTAAATGCTTGGAGCAGAAGCCTACGGGGACTTGCAAACCAACCTCGGGAAGAGAAATTAGCTATGTGTTGTCTCAGAACTCCCAAAGCCTGCTCCAAAGTAAACACATAAGCCGTGCCGGCAGGGAAAGCAGGAGCCTTCTTCTCCTTCATTTTAGAAACTCCACGTGTGCATTATTTTAAATAGGCACCAGCACATGAGGCCCTTTTAAACAAGATTGAAAACAGATGCAGCCTGAGGCCATTCAGTAGCTCTCAGAAACCAACATGGCAAGTGCTAAGACACCCTGTGCCCCGGCGACGTTCATTTTCTTCGTGGAGCACAAGTCTGGCCGGACCTCCTATTCCCAGGGAGCCTAAGTCTGCTTCCTGCATCAAGTGTGCCCGCCAAGGGGAGGAAATCTCTCCTTTCACTGCATTTACCCATATTTGCATTTATTTAACCCCTTGGCAGCTTGGGAGAAGCCAGGATCTTGTTCATTTTGGAGCCCCGATGCTTCTAGCGTTGGGTTTAACGTCCTTACTGTAAGTCGTGACCATCACTGCTCACATCCCTCCAGAAACTCCCCATCTCACAGAGGAAAAGCCAAAGTCCTCCCCATGGCCCACAGGCCCTTCGTGGCGGGACTTGCTGACTTGTGCCTGCCCTGGCTTCCCTGCTCGGTCTCATCCAGCCACACTGGCCTTCCAGCTGTTCCTTAAACCAGCCACGCCCCCACTCCTGTGGGCCACCTTGCTCGACACCTGCTTTCCCCAAGTATTCACAGGGCTCGTACCCTTCATTCATGCTCTTTACTCAAACGTCACCTCTTCAGAGATGCTTCCCTGGCCCCCCATTTGAAATGGCGTCTCTCAATACACCTCCCAGGCACTGTCCATCACTTGACTTGCTTCACTTTTCTCCCCAGCACTCAGCACCCCGAGTAGCGGCCCTGCTGGCCCTTCCACAGCATCTGGCGTGGACCTAGAGCTGCAGTGGCAACAGCGGGGCCTTCGTGTGTGGGGTTCACGCTTGGCCATGTACTGGGAGGCCCCAGGGATAGGAGGTGGCAGGTCCTCATCTGTAGGTGTAGGGCTGCTCCCCTGGAATGTGCCGTTTGGATGAAATGGAGGGAAGATGAGACATGGGGAGATAGCGGGAGGCAGTCCTGGAAAGAGAAGCTGAGGTCCACACTGCAGGTAGCAGTCAAAATGGAAAAGGAAGGCTGAATGCTGTTTTGCCTTCCTGCAGGCCTGAAAATATTTTGGACCTTATAAAATGAAAAACAAAAGTGTATTAAATTATCATACAGCATTTGAATTTCTCAGAGCTTTGATGGATGAGATGCTCCTGTCATCACATTGTAACTTTCAATTTGGGGAGGGAAAAAAACCACAGAAATTAAATTGTCTGCCTTGCTAAAGCTCCTTCAATGTCTTCCCTCATCACAGTCCACGGGGCAGTACTTAGTCAAGCCTCACTATACCACTAGCCTGATTTCACCCCAAATAGCTCCTCCTCTCACAGCTCCAGCCACAATCACCTTCTTTCGGTTCCCCAACCACGTGTGATACAATTGAGCTTTACTGCCTAACAGTGGGCTTTGCTTCCACATCCCAGCTCTAAGCACCCAGAACCCGTCCATGGGGGGAGCTGCAGGGAGACTTTTCATACCTGGCTTGAGTAATCCTATAAACATGTTTTTCTGAACATTCAGCAGAATGATGTTTAACATGTGGAGCCCAGTTCTGCAACGGTGAGAAGTAGATGGTGAGGGGCATTAAGCACCATTCTTTTCCTTGTAGTTAATGCTGTAGTTTAAAAATCCCTAAACATTTGCCCAGTCCCTTACAGGTAGCAAAATGCTTTCCTAAGTTTCCTAACTGGTCCTTGCAAAAACGTTGGAGATCGTTATCTGGCTTTCCATGCTCCGAGGCTCCTCTTCCTGTCCTTTGATGACCATCCTTCCATCCTCGGGACATCACCCAAAGCTCTTATCACCCTTGCAGTTTCTCCTGCAGTAGAACAAAGGACAATAGATATTTTAATTTTTTTATATGTTTTTTAAAGATACTTAGATTACATAAATGTTACATAAAAATTATAGGGTATTCCCATATGCCCCACTCCCTACCTCTCCCACACTTTCCCACATTAACAACATCCTTCATTAGTGTGGTACGACCATCCCAAGGAACAGAGAGAGTCTGCAATTTCAAGCAAGATAGCCCCACCCATCTGCCCCATGGGACCTAAGCCCCCTCTCCATTGGAGGTGGAGTGGGCATCACCATCCAGAATCCTCGGGTTTGGAGAATGAATGATGGACTAGAGTAGACTTACTGTTATTCTACTATAGATGTATTTTGATTCTAGCAATGGAAGAACTTTTGTCATTGATGTAGAGGATCGTTTGATTGTCATGGGCTGTTGTTTCTTGTGGGTACAGCTCTCTTGGGAAATCTGAGCAGAGAGGGGTGACTATTGGGACAGAATTAGAGCATGCCTAGGTCCTCTGATTGCAGCCACCAGGACCCCATCTTGACCTCTAACAGATGTCCATAAGGCTTTGGGAAACAAAACTTTGCCATTAATATATCCCTTAAAAATCAGAACTGCATCTACTCGTGATTTTTCTCAAACTTGACTCCCTGACTTCTTACATTGCCAAATGTGATGATGATGATGAATAACCTTCATCACTATCTTTATTCATGATGGAGAACCTTCATCATCGTCTTTATTGATAATGGTGACGTTGATGATGTTGGTGATGAGGATGGTGATGGCACTAATATTTTACCCTCTCATGCAGAATAAAATCCCAAATTCTTACCAGGATCCAGTCCATTGTCCCCTCTCTCACCTCACTTCTGACCGCTCACCCCCTCAACCTGCTCCAGCCACATTGGCCTCCTGGCTACTCCTCAAACTCAAGCAAGCATGCGCCAGCCTCAGGACCTTTGTGCTTGCTGTTCTCTCTGGCTGGAAAGCCATTCCCCTGCATTTCAGTATGGTTTGTCTCCTTACTTTTTCATGTCACTGATCAAGCACCGCCTTCTCAGTCAGGCCTTTCCTGAGCCCCTTACTTGACATAACGCTCACTTCCATACTCAGTTCCCTTTCCAGGATATATTTTTCTTCTCCTTACATATTATTTATTGTTAACAGTCTGTCTCTCCTGCTAGAGTGGGAGCTGCATGAGGAGTTTTCACTGCTGTGCCACCCACCCCCATCCTTGCTCGATAAGAATTTGTGTAATGAATGGATGAAGGGATGAATGCAGAGTCAGAAAGAGTTCACATTCAAGCTCTCTTGCTCACTGGCTTTGGAATCTTGGCCTCATCATTTGCCTCTCTGCTCCTTGGTTTTTTCATCAGCTAATAATGATGCTAATACCTGCCTCCTTATATCAACAGGTTATCATTATGAAATTAAATAACGTAGCTACAGTAACCAACATTCATTACATACTTAGTTTTACCCAGACACTGTGCTGAGGGCTTTTAAACGGATTACTTCATTTAGGGCTCACAACTGTACTAGGAAGAAGGCACTGTAATTGGCCTCATTTTACAGATGAGGACCTGAGGCATAGAAAGCTTAACTTACTTGGCCAAAGTTATACAGCAGATTCAAGCTCACGTGGTCTGATTCCCAATATCACTGTTATGCTAAACACTTTGTAAACTGCAAATCACTACAGTTTTGGGATTTTTTGCTTATTTGTTTTTTTAACAATGTGGTGGGCTCCACCAAATTTGGAGTATTCCATTTCTTGAACATTCAGGAATATAGGTGTGGCAGTTTAATGTAATTATGAATTCCAAAAATATAATTGAATCATGCTTGTAAACTGATCTGTTAATCTGGGCATGATTAGGTTAGGATTAGGGTGTTGAGCCCCACCCCTTGGTGGGTGGGGAATCGAATATAAAAGGCAAGGCAAAGAACAGTTGAAGCAGTCTTTTGAGAAGCAGTTTTGATGTTGGAAAGCAGGCCCCAGGGGAAGAGAAGCAAGCCATTTGCCTGATCGACTACAGCAGACCTTGTGGAGGAAACAGAAGCTAAGTCTGGAGAGAAACGCAGCCCCAGGAAGAGAGGAACCCCGAAGCCTGAACCCTGGCAAATGCCAGCAACTGTCTTGCTCTAACACGTGGCAATGG
The DNA here is from genome assembly GCA_026826555.1 of Tolypeutes matacus. Lineage (NCBI taxonomy): Eukaryota > Metazoa > Chordata > Mammalia > Cingulata > Chlamyphoridae > Tolypeutes > Tolypeutes matacus. The sequence goes on along the minus strand of JAKSZT010054303.1, from coordinate 5,032,458 downwards.
ACTGTGGTGAGAGAAGAAACTTATCGCTTTATGGCCTGGTATCTGTGGACTTCTACCCCAAATAAATACCCTTTATAAGGACCAATCCATTTTTGGTATTTCACATTAGCACCCTTTTGGCTGACTAATACAATAGATTTCATCATTTTATTTTTCCTTTATTTTTATATTTATTTTGAAATGTTTTCATGTATTTATCTCTCCCTGCCCTGCTTCTCTCTCTCTCTTACACACACACACACACACACACACACACACACAGAATTATGATTTTCTGATGGGCAGGAGGTACCTTTGCATCCACTGCAACTGGGGACTCAGCAGGCTGGCGGGCAGTGCTGCTGAGAAGCATGCCCTGACCCAGCGACCCGGCCTTTAACTGAGGTGCCAGGCACTTCTCCTGAGCAAAAGTCCTTGGTCTGGAATGGGAGGCTGAGTAAGTGAGGGAGTCTGTAGGCTTTCAAAGCCTCTTTTGTCTGCCAGGTGAGTCTGAGCCGGTGGAAAAGGGCTCAGCCCCAAGATGCCAGCCAAGGAAGTGACTGAGCCCACTGGGCCCTCAGAGCTAAAAATACATCCTGAGATGGGAAAACAACAGGAAGCAGTTCTTGCTGACCGCAGAACTTGGGCCACCTGCCAAGAATTTGCCAGCGGTGGGTCACCTGGAAGAGGCAAAGTGGCGCGAGAGGGGCAGGGGCCGTGGGATTTGCAAACCGACATGGAGAAGCCACAGAAGATGAAAATTGAGGCCAACCATGTGCCACAAAACAAAGCCGAGGACCCAGCTCTGTGCTTTTGAACACAAGTCATGCCACGTAACTGAGTGCTGCCTGGGGCAGTGTGGAGAGTGCTGGCCTGGGAACCAGAGAGGTCTGGGTTTGGGTCCCAGCTGATGTGTAACTTTGGGCAAAAGCTCTCTGCCTCCCTGAGTCTCTTCTTCGACATCTGCAAAACAGTCAATTAGTCACTCAATGACATTCACAGATCACCTGCTGCTGGGTGCCACGTTCCATTCTAGGTGCTGGGATAGAGCGTGAATGAAATAGACAAAATCCCTAACCCCTAGAGCTTCTACCCTAGTGAGAGATGGACAATTATGTATTAATTGAGATGGACATAAATATGTATGTCCCATTGGGGACGAGCACCATGGGAGAAAATTAAGCAAGGAAACTGGGTGGAGAATAGAATGGGCGCTTTGCAGAGAGGGGCCTCTGGGGGCAGCACTGAGCAGGGCTATGAGGCAGGTGAGGAGGTCTTCCTGCTGCCATCTTGGGGAATAAGACTGGGCGGCTGGAGGCGGTAGCTTGCACGGTGGGTTTGAACCATGGAAAGATGGCAGTGTGGTAATGGCAGAGCGGGTTGGAACTGCGGGGATGGGAGATGGTGGGAGGCAGTGTCAAGGAGTTAGTCAGGGCTAAGATATATAGGACCTTAAAAGCTGTGTAGAGCTTGAGTTTTCTATACTTAATACTATGTATTGATGTTGTCCATGATCTTTTGAATGAGTCTCTGGCTATGTGAGAACTTGGGAAGTGAAGGAAGATCACAACACATGTGAAATGCTGATTTTTTTTTTTTAAAGGAATTTATTAATGGCACAGTTTCATTCCCAAAAGTAAACATATCAATCTGTTAGGGATTATGGTAGGGTTTTGGTGATAGCTGGCTAAAGGGTTCAGGAATGCCCTAATCCTACCTTGACAGTCAGGTTCCCACGTCAGCCGGAAACACAAGGAGGACTAGCACATAGGAATCAAAGAACCACTAACTGCTAGCTGGCCTTGGCCCACTACCCCCAGCAAGTTTCTCTGCAAACACTGGGTTGAATCCCTCCAGTTTGGGCTGTAGACCTAAGTAGTGCAGAGTCTGCCCTGTGTTTGAGCCAAAATCTCACCTGTTGGTGTAACTTCCTAAATAGTCACACGGTACAGCAAGCACACGTGTGAACATGTAGCATTGTAATGTCCTGATCAGTAGATTAATGACCCCTCTTTAAGGTATAGTAAGAAAGGTCAAAAAATAGGGCAGGGGGTCAGAAGTTCTAGCATCAGGAGAAATTCTGGAAATTGCCCACCTTCTCCTATGAATCCAGACACTGTCTGTCTGTCTCTTCCTGCAGAATATATCTAGTGCCTATGGCCATGAGAAAGAAGCATACTCTAAGACTTTAAGGGTACAGTCTCTTCCAGATAGGTCTTGACTAATTGACAGGAATTTCCAGTATCTTAGCCACCCTTGGATTCCAGAACAGTCTGTCTGCCGGCATCGCCCCTTTCTCAGGAACTCTGTACAACATCTCTTTGTGTCAGAATCCAACTTCAGTCAGGCTTCACGGTCAAGGCTGCTAGCTGGTACCTTCACATTCCCACACATTCTTGGTTTCTTGTATACATTCCACTCAGTCATCTAATCCCAAGTCCCAATTTCAGTTTCTTTCTCATTGATCCATTGGCCTAATAGCATGCTTCAACTTATTATCATCATGATGATTGCAATCACCATTTTCCATTCTATCATCAACACTATTATCATTGCAAATGCAATTATTATTAACTAAACATGAATACCCCATGCTCTCAGTAACAGTATCTGCTTGGAACCAGATCCTTGCCAGGTGCTAGTGGGAATGCAGCCAGAGACCTCAGAGGAATTTGAATGCATTCCATTTCTATTCCCGTGTGTGTGTGTGTGTGTGTGTGTGTGTGAAAGTGGACATGGGCTTAATTGTAAACAGGTGCTTATAACCTCTTCTGATCTAGGGGACAGTGGAAGAGATTTTGTTAGTGGGTATGATTTCAGCCATATCTGACCCCTGTAACAGAGCCTGGAACTTAGTAAATGCTCCACAAATATTTGTTGTTTTGATATCTAATCATTCCCCAACTGTGCAGCCTTTAGAGTTACCCAATTGCCTATGCATGGTAGACAGAATGGCCTCTCAAAGATGTCCAAGCCCTAGTCCCTGGAACCTGTGAATATTACCTTTACATGGCAAGGGGGACATTATAAATGTAATTAAGGTCACAGAATTTAAGATAGGGAGGGTATCCTGGGTTCTCTGGGAGAGCCCAATCAAATCACACAAGCCTTTCAAAACAGAAAACCTTCTCCAGTTGGAGGCAGAAGAAATTGTCAGATGGGGAAGTCAGAGAGCTCCAAAGCTTGAGAAGGACTCAGAGCACCATTGGCAGTTTGAACGTGGAGGGTGCAGTGTGACAAGGAATGCAGGTGACTCTAAGGATCTGAGAGGGGCGCCCGGCTGACCACCAGTAAGGAAGCAGGAACCCCCATGCTACAATGGCAAGGAACTGGCTTCTGCCAACAGTGTGAATGAACTTGGAGGTGGGTTCTTCCCAGAGCCTCACAGTGAGAACCCAGCTGGCCAACACCTTGATTTCAGCCTTTGACACTCAGAGCATGAACTCTGACCATGCCAACCTGGACTTGTAACCTATAGAACAAATTTATACAAAATATAACGTGTATTGTTTGAAGCCACTAAGTTCGTGGTAACTTTTTATGGCATCTATAGAAACCTAATTAACTAAAGAGTGACATTCATGTTCCTTCATTGAGAATGTCAAACCCTCCTGAACTGCTCTGTGACTCACCTTTCTACCTTTCTATCTCCGACTTCTATTATGTTCCTCCACATACTCTATGCCCCAGCTATTAGTGACATCTCACCACTGCACTGACTCAATACCCATGTCCTCTCACCTGTGACTTTGTTCATAGAGACTTAGATTGTGCTTTCCCCCTACTCTCTGCCCGGACACACCTTCTCACTCTTATGTACAGTGGATCTGGCAATGGATGGAGTTTGAGAGAGCAAGTTCCTTAGCATGGATAAATATCAGTTTGGTCATCTGTAAAATATGAAAGTGATACTTCATTCAACAATTATTTTTTTAAATACCTACTATGTGCCAGGAGCTGGGCATAAAACAGCAACTGGCTTTCTAATAAAAAATATCGTGATTGCCATTCCTGTGTGATAGAGTGAGTTGTGATACTAGATCTTCTTCTTTGAAGATAGCCGGGAGCCGCTGGTTGAGAATGACAGATAAAGACACGGCAAAAGGGAGATAATTAATTATTACAACCCTTTTGTTTTAAAGATGAAGAAAATTAAAGTGGAGAGGAAATGTGGGGTTTGCCTTACGTATTGCAGAGTTAATGTCAGACCCAAGGTTTGGATCCCTGGTCCCCCGACTTCAAGGCCAAGCTTCTTACTACTCTTCCTTGATTTATTCCAGGTACATGTTTAATGAAAGTTATAAACAGGAAAATTCAAGTAATCCAGGACTTTCATGTATCACAGGAGAAGCCATTGCTGTCAATGTTTAAAACCACCCCAGCTGGGTTTTTTGTCTGTTTTTTGTGTTTTTTTGTGTTTTTTTTTTTTTTTTTTTTTTTTTTTTGAGGTATCGGGGTGGTGTATTGAACCCGGGACCTCTTATTTGAGAGGCTGGCACTCAACCACTAAGCCACATCGGCACCCCTGAGTTGGTTATTTTGTTTGTTTGCTTGTTTGTTTTTTTGTTTTTAAGAGGCACCGGAACCAAACCCAGGACCTCCCATGTGGGAGGTGGGAGCTCAACCACTTGAGCCACATCTGTTCTCCCACAGCTGGTTTTAACAAGAGTAGCAAAATATAAAGAACCCCCTATATGCCCAATGTTGTAAAAACATATGTCTTTAATTGTATCTAGAGGTAATATCCTATAAACTTATAACCCAGATATTTTCCCTCCTAAAACAGAATCTTGACCATCAAAATTACAGAAAACCTTCTTCATTTTCCAGTGCAATGCATTATTTTTTCTGTTAAAAATAAGGGAAAGAATCTCTTTAAAATATCCCCACTAACAACTCATGGGCAAGAAAATCATGCAAATGAGATAATGGGCTCCATCTATCAACAAGGTTGAAAAGAAATTAAAATAATAGAAGATGTTTAGAAGAATTGTGCTCAAATTTGAAAGTTCATTTATAAAGCAAAGAGAAATTTGTAGGGGTAGGTGGGCATGGCAATAGTGGAATATAGGCACTTTTCATCCTATACTGATCACTCAGTATAGGTGATGATCCAGATTGAGTGTTTGCTTCTCTATTAACCTTCCAACAGACAGATCCTAACAACAAGCTGTTGAGAATTGTTTTCACTTTCAGCGTGGCTGAAGGGGCTGAGATTTCATGCATTTTTTTTAACCTTAAAGAGAGATGGAGATTACCCTGAGGGGCCCTTTGAGCGGTCTGACTGCAATGCTGGGTTGCAATCAGAAGCAAGGACTAGTAGAATACAGTCTGTCCAGCTAATCATTTCCCTAGGGAAACATCCAATCAGTTTATTCAGGACCGAGTCTTTGAGGTGGTATGGTTGTCTATTGTTTGAGTGTGTTTTGGAGTGGTTGAGTAGGTAGACTTTTTATCTGATTGGCATGTTGAGGGGACAGGGGATGGTCATACTTTGTGTTTGGACCCATTATCACTGGTTCCTTATCTCTTAGAATATTATACTACCTGATGCCAAGACTCACTATAAAGCTAGAGTAATTGAGACAACTTGAAACAGGCTCAAAGATGGACAAATAGATCAAGAGAAGGGAATGGAAAGATTAGAAATAAACTGATACATATAAAGTGACTTGATATTTGGCAAAGGCACCAGTGCAATTCCATTGGGAAAGAATGGTCTTTTTCAATAAACAGTGCTAAAGTAATTGAAAAATCATGTGGAAGAATTGAATCTTGGGCCGTACTTTACATCATATACAAAAATTAATTCTAGATGGATCACAGACCTAAATGTGAAATATAAAATGATAAAGCTTCTAGAAGAATACATAGGAGTGTCCTAAATGACCTTGGGATATGTAAGGATTTCTTAAATATAGTAGAAACACTAACTGTAAAAGAAAACATATTAAATTGTACTTTATCAACATTTATATATATTATATATCTAACAGATATAGATATTTTCATAAAAACATTAAAAAATAAGATGACAAGCTGCAGAGTAGAAGAAGGTTTTTGCAAATGAATGTGCCCAACAAATGAATGTATCTAGAATATATTTTAACATACCTCTTTCAAAATAACAAGAAAAATACAAATGTGGGCAAAGAACTTGAACAGGCATTTCATTGAAGAGATTATTTAAATTGGCAATCAGCACATGAAACATTGCTGAACATCATTAATCATTAAAGAAATGCAAATTAAAACCACAATAAGGGGGATTGTAAATGTGGGGAAAGGGTTAAAGTTGATGGTAATACATTATAGTGTATATAATCAACACTGCTGATCTATAAATGTGATTGTGGCTAAAAGGGGCCATCTAGGGAGGTTAATGCCACAACAAGATGGGTGAATCTCAAATAAATAATGATGCGTAAAAGAAGGCAGTTACCAGGAATATGACATTCAAGAGCAGTCAAAGCTAATCTATGGAGAGAGAAGACGTTATAGTGTTAACAGTAAGATGTAGGGGTTGCTATTAGCTAGGATGAGAATGAAAGAGCATTCATGGGTGATAAAAATGTTCTATATCTTGACCAAAAGTGTGAATAAATAAATTTTCATAAGTCTGTAAACTTAAGATTTTTTGCACTCTACTGTGTTTATTTTGTCTATATCTAATCTGTTAATTCCATCAATTGTATTTTCTGTTTCAGATATTGTACTTTTTATCTCTAAAATTGCCATTTAGTCTCATTTTATATATTCCATTTCTCTTTACCATGTTAATATTTTCCTCTATGTTCTTGAGCATATGGAACTTATTTGTAATAGTTGCTCTAATTTCCATTTCTGCTCTTTCCATCATCTCTCTCATTTCTGGAAATGGTCCTGTTAATTGATTTTCTCTTTAGTGTGGGTCATATTTTCCTACTTCTCTGCATGCCTGGTGCTTTATGATTGAATGCCATAAAATTTACATTGTGCCAGATTTTGTTGTATTCTTTTAAATAGTGCTGCAATTTATTCTGGCATGCAATTAAGTTACTTGGGAAAAACTTGACCCGTTCAAGAGTTGCTTTTAAGCATCTTTTTTAAAGGGCAGATATAAATAGATTGATCAATTGTCCCAGTTTGCTCAGGACTAAGGAGGTTCCCAGGATATGGGATTGTAGTTTAAAACTGGTGCTAAGGGGGTTCCTGGGAGACAGGACTTTACATTTCAAAACTGAGAAAGTGCAAAGAAAGACTTTACAAGTTTGCCATCCTATATTTGGAGTACACTTTAGTCCAGGGTTAATTTAGTGGCACTACTATATTTTGAGCATCCTACTCATGCCCCCACATATTACAAGGTTCTCTGGTTAAGATGAGAATATAAATAAATTTATTCCCTGTTACTTCATTTTAGCTATAAGCAGAGGTCCTCAGTCTTTTTATTTTATAACTCAATTTGTTTTTAGATTCTATGTTATAAATACTTGAACAGGTTGCTGATTCTTTAATTATACCATTAAAATGGTATACATCTGTTTTACTATTACAAAGACACTGAAATATTTAAAAGTAATAATAGCAATTATTTACAAAGGACTTCCTTCATGTCCTATCCCTCTACTAGATTTCTCGTATACATTATTCTAAATCTTCACAAAAATCTTTAAAGATAGATATTATATTATTATCTCTATTTTAGACATAACAAAACTGAGACTCAAGGCAGTTATCACTTGATCAAACCCATCAACTAGTATGTTGAGCAATTTATATTTGAATTTGGTTTCTCTAAATACTCATATATTCATACCACAGTGCCTTTATATGTGCATTTAAGACATCACATCAAAAACAGTTGAGGCCAATATATTTTGGGGGTCAAAAAGTTAACTTGTACAGGAAATTTAAGAGATTCTAATGATGGTGTTCTACAATATAAGTGAATAACTGATGTGTTATTTTGCATGTGCATATGTGTGCATGTATGTTATATGAGACAGTCCAAGAGCTAGAGACAGAGAAAGAGAGTAAATATATCTGTGCGTGTATTTGATGAAATGGATAACGTAGACTTACCTAACCACCTTGACCTTCTTTGAGCTCGGGCACACTTGCATGCAATACTGAAATTGCATTAAATTTCTAAAGTTACTATGGGAGCTCTGAGGCTTTTCAATGATGCCTGGTCTTTAGGATTCTACCAGAAAGGCCGTCATGCTACCTTGAAGGATAAGTAGTTTGGATACACCTATGTTCATTTCCACTGTGTTTGTAGTTTTTAGAAAGTTAAATACAAAAGAGTGTGTTTCCCTCCTTCCTACCCCAACTCTCCATGCTTGGTCGAACAAAGGCTTCCTAATCCTGTGACTCAGGCATTTACCTCCTGTAATTATACATAAACCATGAGTGGGAAATAACTTTAGACACCCAGATCTCAGCAAGACGAACTTCTAACTTGTAGATCCAAGTCTGAGTGTAATTTTACCCAGATTTCTTTTTCTTTCCATTTGTGCAAGTCAGTCCTTTGGACTTTGCCTCCTTTGGGTCAGAGCATCCACCTTCCAAGATTCTAATTTACTCCCTTTCTTCATGTGTTTGGTGTCCAGCTATCCTGTGTTTGCACCTTTCTTCTAACTTTTATTTTTTCCACATATGCAAGCAATAGCTTTTCTTCCTAATTCTTCTTTGTGAAATATCTTAAACATAGTGGGGCAATATTGAAAGCATTAGACTTAACTAGATCATTACCAATATGTACTGATCTGAACTCATTAACAAGGCTCTTTTCTTTGCACCTATCCACAACAGAATGAGGTTATTAATTAGAGCACAAGCATAAGTACTCTGGGTTTTGCTTTTTTTTTTTTTTTTTCAAATAAATCCATTTTATTGATACATATTAGTAAAGCATACAATCCATCCAATGTGTACAATCAGTGGTATTTGACATAATCCCGTAGTTGTGCATTTATTACTCCATTCATTATTAGAGCATTTTCATTATTTCAATAATAATAGTAAGCAAACAAAAAGTTCATCACCTCTCAATCTTTCTATGCTTCCCCTGATGTACATAGCTGCTATTTCTGGCTATTCTTGCATATTTATTTATTTATTTTAAAGCAGTTTTATTGAGATATATTCACATAGTATACAATCTATCCAAAGTGTATAATCAATAGCTTTTAGTATAATCACAATGTTTGCATTCATCACCAAAAAAAGTTTAGAACAATTTCATTACTCCAAAAAAGAAAAAGTCCACACTCCTTAGAAGTAACCTCTCAATCCCTCTATCCTTCCACAGCCTTACATAACCACTAATCCAATTTCATCTTTATAAATTGATTTATATTTACATATTAAATAAATGGAATCATACAATATATAGTACTTTGTGTCTGAATTCTTTCACTTAGCCTAATGGGTTTTTTTGGTCTGATATTCATATCTTGTAACATTAACATATATTTTGTTCAGTCTCAAAAATACTCATATATGCAATATTACCCATATTCATAATTCACATGAGGTTTTACTATGCTATACAGTTCCATGTAACATTTTTTAGCTTTCCTTTTAGTGACTTATATGTCCGTAGACTTTCCCTTTCAACCGCTGTCATACCCATATAATAGCATTGCTAGTTACAAACACTGATATGCTTTCACTATTTCTATTCTTTTCCAAATATTAACACACATCCTTTTTACCAATTCTGCACTAGTTAGCCCTCAGCTTTACATTCTCTGAACTCATTCTATTTTCTGGTGACCCATATTCAAGTTATTAACTCTGTAATATTGCACAAGATATTTAGTTCATAATAGTGCATAATAGTGCAACCATACAGTATTTGTCCTTTTGTGTCTGGGTTGCGTCACTCAACATAATGTCCTCCAGGTTCATTCACGTTGTCATATGCTTCACAACTTCATTTCTTCTTACAGCAGCTTAATATTCTATCATGTGTATATACCATAGTTTATTTATCCATTCGTCGGTTGATGGACACCTGGGTTGTTTCCAACTTTTGACAATTGTGTATAACGCCGCTATGAACATCAGTGTGCAGCTGTCCATTCATATCACTGCTCTCAGTTCTGTTGGGTATATACCCAGTAGTGGTATTGTCAGGTCACATGGCAAATCTATATTCACCTTCTTTAAGGACAAACAGTCCTCCACAGTGGCTGTACCATTCTACATTCCCACCAACAGTGAATAAGTGTTCCTGTCTCTCCACATCCTCTCCAAAACCTGTAGTTCTCTGACTTTTTAAGAGTGGCCGTTCTAAAAGGTGTGAAATGATATCTCATTGTAGTTTTGGTTTGCATTTCCCTAATCACTAATGATGTTGAACATTTTTTCATGTGTTTTTTCACCATTTTTATTTCTTCTTTGGACAAATGCCTATTCAAGTCTTTTGTCCATTTTTTGATCAGGTCGTTTGGCTTTTTATTGTTGAGCTCTAGCATCTCTTTATATATCATGGATATTAAACCCTTATTGGAAATGTGACTTCCAAGTATTTTCTCCCATTGAGTTGGCTGCCTTTTCACCCTTTTGACAAAGTCCTTTGGGGATACAAAAGTGGTTAATTTTGAATAAGTCCCATTTATCTCTTTTTTCTTTTGTTGCTCATGCTTTGGATATAAGGTCCAAGAAACCACCACCTACAACAAGATTTTAAAATGCTTTCCTAGGTTTTCTTCTAGTAGTTTTATGGTCCTGGCTTTTATATTTAGATCTTTGATGCATTTTGAGTTGATTCTTGTGTAAGGAGTGAGACAGGGTTCCTCTTTCATTCTTTTGGTTATGAATATCCAGTTCTTCCAGCACCATTTGTGAAGAGACTGTTTTGTCCTGGTAATGTGGACTTGGTAGGTTTGTCAAAAACCAGCTGGCTGTAGAGGTGAGGGTTTATTTCTGGACTCCCAATTCTATTCCGCTGATCAATGTGTCTATCTTTATGCCAATACCATGTTTTGACCACTGTAGCTTTGTAATATGTTTCAAGTTTAGGCAGTGAAATTCCTCCCATATTGCTTTTCTTTTTGGAATGTTTTTGGCTATTTGGGTATACTTTCCCTTCCAAATAAATTTGGTAATGGGCTTTTCTATTTCTGTAAAGTAGGCTCTTGGAATTTTGATTGGTATTGCATTGAATCTATAAATCAGTTTGGGTAGGATTCACATCTTCACAATACTTAGTCTTCCAATCTATGAACACGGAATGAGTTTCCATTTGTTTAGGTCTTCATTGATCTCTTTTAGCATTGTTTTGTAGCTTTCTGTGTATAGGTCCTGTATTTCTTGGGTTAAATTGATTCCTAGGTATTTGAGAGTTTTTGTAGCTATTGTAAATGGAATTTTTTTCCTGATTGCCTCCTCAGATTGTTCAATACTAGTGTTCAGAAACATTGATTTTTGCTCATTCATCTTGTATCCTGCCACTTTACTGAACCCATTTATTAGTTCAAGTAGCTTTGTCGTAGACATTTCAGAATTTTCTAAATTTAAGATCATCTCATCTGTGAATAGTAAGAGTTTTACCTTCTCTTTTCCTGTTTGGGTTCCTTTTATTTGTTTTTTCTTGCTAATTGCTCTAGCTAGAACTTCTAGCACAATGTTGAATAACAGTGGTACAGTGAGCATCCTTCTCTTCTTCCCAGTCTTGGAAAGCTTTCAACCTTTCCTTATTGAATACGATGTTGGCTGTGGGTTTTTCATATATGCTCTTTATCAGATTGAGAATTTCCCTTCTATTCCTATCTTTTGAAGTGTTTTTATCAAGAAAGGATGCTGGATTTTGTCAAATGTCTTTTCTGCATTGATTGAGATGATCATGTGTTTTTTCCCTTCAATTTGTTAATGTGGTATATTATGTTAATTGATTTTCTTATGTTGAATCACCTTTGCATACCAGGAATAAATCCCATTTGGTCGTAGTGGATAATTCTCTTGATATGCTGTTGGATTTGATTTGCAAGTATTTTGTTGAGAATTTTTACATCTATGTTCATTAGAGAGATTGGTCTGTAATTTTCTTTTTTTGTACTGTCTTTATCTGGCTTTGTCATTAGAGTGATCTTGGCTTCATAAAATGTGTTGGGTAATTTTCCTTCCTTTTCAATTTTTTGGAAGAGTTTAAACAAGATTGGTGTCAATTCTTCTTGAAATGCTTGGTAGAATTCACCCGAGAGATCTGGTCCTAGACTTTTCTTTGTTAGAAGATTTTTGATGACTGATTCAATCTCTTTAAATGTGATTGGTTTGTTGAGTTCTTGTATTTCCTGTCGCATCAGTGTAGCTTGTTTGTGCCTTTCTAGGAATTTGTACATTTCATCTAGGTTTTCTTGCTTGTTGGCATATAGTTTCTCATAATATCCCCTTAAGATCCTTTTTATTTCTGTGGGGTCAGTCGTAACTTCCCCCCTTTCATTTCTGATTGTATTTTTTTTTTTTTTTTAAGATTTTTTATTTATTTATTCATTTATCCCCCCCTTGCTGCTTGTGCTCGCTGGGTCAGCTAACCACGCCGTGCAGGCGGGCTTGCCTTCACCAGGAGGCCCCGGGAACTGAACCAGGGGCCTCCCATATGGTAAACGGGAGCCCTACTGATTGAGCCACAGCCGCTTCCCTCTGATTGTATTTTATTTGCATCTTCTCTCTTTTTTTTTCTTTGTTAGCCTAGCTAAGGATTTGTCAATTTTATTGATCTTCTCAAAGAAGAGATTTTGGTTTTGTTGATTATTTTCTCTATTTTTTTGTTGTTTTGGTTCTCAATTTCATTTATTTCTGCTCCAATACTTATTATTTCTTTCCTTCTGCTTGCTTTGGGATTGGTTTGCTGATCTTTTTCTAGTTTCTACAGCTATTCAGTTAGCTCTTTGATTTTAGCTCTTTCTTCTTTTTTATATAGACATTTAGGGCTATAAATTTCCCTCTCAGCACTGCTTTCACTGTATCCCATAAGTTTTGATATGTTGTATTCTCATTTTCATTCATCTCAATATATTTACTAATTTCACTTGCAATTTCCTGTTTGACCCACTGGTTATTTAGGAGTGTGTTGTTTAGTCTCCACACATTTATGAATTTTCCCCTTTCCTGTCTATTTTTGATTTCCAGTTTTATTCCATCATGATTTGAGAAGGTGCTTTGTATGATTTCTATCTTTTTATATTTATTGAGACCTGCCTTGTGACCTAACATGTGTTCTATCCTAGAGAAGGATACTTGGGAAGAATGTATAACTCATTGATTTCAGATGCAACCTTCTATATATGTCTGTTAGATCTAGCTCATTTATCATATTGTTCAAGTTCTCTGTTTCCTTGTTAGTCTTTTGTCTTGCTCTTCTATTTAATGGTGTGAGTGATGTGTTGAAGTCTCCAACTATTATTGTAGAGATGTATATTTCTCCCTTTAGTTTTGCCAGTTTGCCTCATGTATTTTGGGGCACCCTGGTTAGGTGCATAGACATTTATGACTGTTATATCTTCCTGGTGGATCGTTCCTTTTATTAATATATAATGGCCTTCTGTATCTCATAACTTTTTGCATTTAAAGTCTTTTTTGTCTCATATTAGTATAGCTACCCCAGATCTTTTTGGTTACTATTTGCATGGAGTATCTTTTTCCAACCTTTCACTTTCAGCCAGTTTGTATCCCTAGGTCTAAGGTGAGTCTCTTGTAGGCAGCATATGGATACCTCATGTTTTTTTTTATCCATTCGGTCAGCCTGTATCTTTTGATTGGGGTGTTTAATCCATTCACATTCAATGTCTTTACTGTAAATGCATTATTTATTTCTACCATTTTATTCTTTGGTTTTTATATGTCATGTCTTATTTTCAACTATCTTTTTATTCTTTTGGTTATTCTTTCTGCTATTCTTGCCTTCTACACTCTCCTTCAAGTCTTTCTCATCTGTCTTTTTCTTTTGGGCTGTAAGGCTTACTTTAATATTTCCTGTGAAGGTGGATTCTTTTTTATGAACTCTCCTGGTTTCTGTTTGTTTGTGAATATTTTAAGCTCACCTTCATATTTGAAGGATAATTTTACTGAATAAAGGGTTCTCAGTTAGCAATTTTTCTCTTTCAGTATCCTAATTGTATCATAGCACTGCCTTCTCACCTCCATGGTTTCTGATGAGAAATCTACATTAAGTCTTATGGGGCATCCTTTGTATGTAATGGTTTGCTTCTCCTTTGCTGCTCTCAGAATTTTCTCTTAATTTTTGACATTTGGCGTTCTGAGTAGTATGTGTCTTGGAATTGGTCTATTCAGATTTATTCTGATTGGAGTATGCTGCACTTCTTGAACATATAAATTCAAGTTCAAGTGTTGGGAAATTTTCATCCATTATGTCCTCAAATACTCTTTCTGTCCCTTTTCCCTTCTCTTTTCCCCCTGGAACTCCCATGCCACATATGTTGCTGTATTTCATGTTATCATTCAACTCTCCGTGTCTCTGCTCAATTTTTTCCATTCTTTTCTCTCCGTGTTCTTTTCTTTCTTCAGTTTCAGCTGTTCTGTAATTGGTACCATTTATTCTTTCTTCTACCATTTTGAGTCTGCTACTGTATGCCTCCAATGTGTTTTTGATCTCACTATTGTGTCTTTCATTCCCATGAGCTCAGTTACTTTTCTATTCAGGTTGTCAAATTTTTCATTGTATTCACTCAGTGTCTTCTTGATGTCCTTTATCTCTTTAGCCATATTGCTTTTCAACTAATTAATTTGATTTTGAAATTGATTTGAATCTCATTGATTAGTTGTCTCAATCCCGTGTCTTATCTGAGTCTTTGATATATTCCTTTGCTTGGGTCATTTCTTCCATTTTCTTAGTATGGCCTGTAATTTTTTGTTGATGTCTAGGATCTGATTATGATGGTGAGTTTACTCTGTTTCTCAATTTCTCTCTCTTTTGCAGGGATTTAGTGGTGGGAGACTATTATTGCCATTCTTTGATTCTTGGTTCAGCCTTTTCTAGGTCTTTAGGATTGTTCCTATTGCTCATATTTGTGCTCTGGACCCAGTAATGGGTTGCAGACCCACTTCCAAGGGCCTTGGGATGGGAGGCTGGAAAAGCTGGAAAAAGCCTCTCTTATTTACTTTTAATTTCCTCACATGCACTTCCTTGTTTGGCCAGAAGATGGTGCTCTTTGACAGGCCTCGCAGTTCAAAACCTGGTTGGAGTGTGTTTGCTGCAACTGGATCAATGTCACAGAGGTTCCTGCCTGGAGGCTAAGAGTCTTGCAAATCAATCTTTCTCAGAGACAGTTCTCCAACCTTTGCTGGCAGCCCTCTCTCTTTTCCAGGGTAGGAAATAATTCCATTCCTCTCTGCCTCCTCAACAACCAGTCCCAGTCAGTAGGGAGGGTGTTTGAGAGGATTGGATCTCTTTAGTCTGGTGCTGACTCTCAATGCAAACAATGGCGCAGCCCCACCTGACCTGGAAGGGCTTCTGGGACACAGCAGACCAAATATGAGGGTCAAAAGCTGAATCAGTCTTAGGCTGAGTCCTTCTCTCTGCAGTTTCCTGGAGAGGTGGATCCCTGTGGCCCCTTTGTCTGTAGCTGCAGGCCTGAAGCCAAAGAATTTAAAGCTTTCTCTTACTAGGGTGGGGAGAGTCCCTGGTAGCTCCAGCTACCATCTACTCACAATCTTAAAGTCAAGGTTCCTTTCCTGTGCCTCTGTCTCTTCTAGGTAGAGTCCAGCCTTCCCCTGGTATCCTACACCCTAGAAATTTTTTTCTTGGTCATTTTTGCCTGTACTCCAGCTATTTTTCTATGAGAGAAGAGAGTCCCATGTCTCTCTAGTCTGCCATCTTCCTGGAAGATTCTGGGTTTGTTTTAATGTCATAGGGGCAGATGGCTAGGTCTTTGGTCATAATTCCTGTTAATTGATTCCAAGGGAATAAATTTAAATCATCATGAAATGATTTTTTCCTTCAATGTAATCTTGCTTTTCCTTTTTACGTGGGTTACATTTAAGCCCCTAAAATTCCCAGTTATTTTCTACCGAGTGACCCATTCAGCTTAATGATGGAGGCAGTGGAGAGCAGCGGTTAAAAGCACAGGCTCTGGAGTCAGACTGCTTGGGTTTGAATCCTGACTTTGCTACTTACTGCATTACATTGTGCAAGCTATTTAATCTCCCTCTTCCTCAGTTTCTTCTTCTGGACAGTTGTGAAGATTAAATGAATTCACAGTGCCTAAGCATTGGAAGCAATTATTTTTATTCATTACATCCAAGAAATATCTTTTGACATGTAAAGTATATAAGGCATAGTTTGATGCTATGCACCTTCTAGGATGGTTATAACACAGAATCTCTATCCCAGTGAGTATATAATTTGGTGGGAGGAATATATTCCATGGGACCCTGGTTGCAAGCAACAGAAATTCACTAAAGCTTACTTAAATAAGCAAACAAAGAAATAAACTTGTTATAAGGATACAGGAAGTCTCAAAATCCAAGGGCAGGATGGTAGCTGGCATATAAAGATCAAGAGGACTCCCCATCTCTTGCCTCTGTCCCTCTCTTGGTGACTGTATTAGTCAGCCAAAGGGGTGCTGATACAAAGTACCAGAAATCTGTTGGCTTTTATAAAGGGTGTTTATTTGGGATAGAAGCTTAAGGCTACAAGGCCCTAAAGAGTCCAACTCAAGGTACCAGAAGAGATACTTCCTCACCAAAATCTGTTGCTATGTGTTGAAGCAAGATGGCAGGTGTGTCTGCAAGGGTTCCACGTTCCTCTTTCCTCTTTCCTCTTTCCTCTTAAGGCTCCATGGGTCCAGCTTCTTCCTATCTCAGCTGGAGGCTGGAGGGCTCGTTTCTTCCTGGGTTCAGCAGCTCTGGTGTCTTCACAAAGTCAGCTGTAAACTATGAGGCAAATGGCTCATCTCTCTTCCCAGGGCCGTAGAATCAAAGCTGACATCGTTTCTCCTCTTCCGTGTCTATGGAATTCTCTTTATTCCTCTGTGTATCTTCTCCTATGTTCTCCTGGAGTGAGTGTCCATTTATATAGCCCACCAAGGGGGCAGGGATTCAAACCTGGGCCATGCCCCGCATCAAGCCCTAATCTTAATCAAGTAAACGTAAAAGCCTTGGAATTTAATACAGTCAAAGGGTATCACTCCCAGAGAAACAGACCAGTTCACAAACACAATATACATATCTTATTGGAATTCATAAATGATATCAAACTGCTAAAGTGACTGTGATGTTCTTCTCTATCTTTCTCTCTGCACCCTGGGTTTATGAGCTTTCCCAATACACGTGGCAGAAAACATGGTCCCCAATAGCACCCAGGTTTCTGTATTGCCTACACAGCCACCTAGAAAGAAACCATGAACCTCCCAGTTCCAGTTTTAAATTCTCAGTGAAGGGCATCTAATACCTCTACCCTAAGCTAGCTGCCTACCCCAGCAACTGTGGACAGGGGAACTGTATATCAGTGTGCAGATATGGTGCTTCTTTGTAACCTTGTGGGTAGAGTGAGGGGTGGGGCTAATACTCTAAACAGGGAATATTGAGGAGTGGTCCATTACCAGACATATTTAAACATATAGTTGTGATGCCGTACCACTGCATAGCATAAAGGTGAAGAAACATCATTAAGTATCTTGTAGTCATAGAGCAAGGGTTGTTCCTTCCTCCTTTGGGGAGACAGAAATTAGTGGTGGTTCAAAGCATAGACCCTGAATCAGAGACACATATGGGTTTCAATCCCAACTTTGCCTTTAATGAATGATATAACCTTGGATTCTTTACTGTACCTCTCTTTTTGAAAAAGGGAGTGTTGCAGTTGGGCAGTTTGATGTAATTATGAATTCCAGAAATAGATATTGGATTATGCTTATAAACTGATCTGTTCCTCTGGGCATGATTAAGTTATGATTAGGGCGTTGACTGGGCCACGTCAGTAGGGCATTGAGCCCCACCCCTTGGTGGGTGGAGGAATCAAATATAAAAGGCATGGCAAAGGACAGAGGGAGCAGTTTTGATGTTGGAGTCTTGAGCTGGAGTCCCGGGAAGTAAGAGAGCTTGGTTGTGAGGAAGGAGAGAAGGCTCCGGGATAGAGACAAGCCATTCACTTAATAGTCTACAGCTGGCCTTGTGGAGAGAAACAAAGCCTAGAGAGCCTCATGGTCTACAGCTGACCTTGTGGAGGAAATAGAGGAGCTAAGCCTGGAGAGAAAGCCTGGGAAGAGAGGAACCCAAGAAGCCTGAACCATGGCAAACTTCAGCAGCTCTCTTGCTCCAACACGTGGCAATGGACTTTGGTGAGGGAAGAAACTTATGCTTTATGGCCTGGTAACTGTGGACTTCTACCCCAAATAAATACCCTTTATAAAGACCAACTGATTTCTGGTATTTTGCATCAGCACCCCTTTGGCTGACTAATACAGGGAGATAATAATGTTACCAACTTCCTAAGTTTGAGATAAGGTTTAAGTGTGTATTTGGCACATGTAAATGTACAACAAAATATTAGCAGTTGTCATCATTAGTATTTGATGAATACTTTTTTGACTTGCTTTCTCCTGCAGGCTGAATTCTCAGAGTTGAACCTAGCTGCCTATGTTACTGGAGGCTGTATGGTGGACATGCAAGTCATGAGAAATGGAACCAAGGTTGTGAGGTAAGAAGGACTGAGATATAGAAAATCATCATTTGGGAGGTGTGGAAGGACTATCTAGCAGAGCCAACCCCTCTATCTACTGCCTGCAATCTAACTCCTGCACCACAGGGGCACCTTTACCATACAGAAGATCTACTCCCCTAAAGTGCCCGGTGTTGTTGTTGTTATAGGAATTCAAATGGACATATAGTAGGGGGGTGCAACTGTGGTGTACTAGAATTAGCCCTGGCTTGGAGAAAAAAGACTTGGTTTCTATGTCTGGCTTTGTGGCTCTATTTTGGCATATTATTAGTCTTTCTTGCTCTTCAGCAACACTGAAGTCAGAGGCTGTTGAAATGTTCATAAACTTATCTATATAGGAGCACCCTGTTCTCTAAAGTGCTGTACAAATGTAAGAGTTTAGTAGAATGAACTAAATTCTGTGTTCTGTTTCTACCAATATGGCAAACTAAATGTTCAGAAAAATCCTTCCCAGTATATCAAACCTAAAAGTACTGGATATAACATATAGTTTTTTAAAAATCTGTTTGTCATATATGAAGAGATGGGGGGAAAGTAAGGGAATTCCTCAGAAGCCAGAAATGACAAATGATAAATCTACAGGAGAGATAAATATGGGTATAAATTCATTGCCATCTGACTTAAGTGCCCAGAGAGCAATACAGATTAGGTGGTATAAAAGTTTACACAGGGAAAAGGTAGGGTACAGATTTGAGTAAGTGGAGAAAACAGGAAAATAATAGAGAAAAGGTGGCATTTATTAAAGTATTGTCAAAGAGTACAATGCGGAAGTTCTGAGGTTGGGGATGGGGAATGAGAATGCATTCTAAGAGGATGAAACAGCCTTTCCAAATGAAAACAGGCACAAAAAAAATGTGTTTGGGAAATTATGATAATTCAACTTAAAAAGCCATCATTTATCAAGTGCCTACTATGTGTCAAGAAAGGCATTAGGGGGAGATCCAAGATGGTGGAGTAGGGAACAGCAGGCTGCACTCTTCCTCTAGAAATTATGGGAAGGATATAGGGATAAGTGGAACCAAGTGATTGACTCCTAACACAAAACCAAACAAAAATAAAACACTAGGCTAGAAACAGCAACTAACCAACTGAATAAGCCCATCAAGATAAGCAGATGCCTAGACATCAGCAAAAAAATTACAAGCCATACTAAGAAACAGGAAGACATGGCCCAGGCTAATGAACAAATTGAAAAGCAGGAGGAGACACACAATGTGGAAAAACTAATCAAAGATGTCCAAACAAATATCCTTAATGAACTCAATGAAATGAAGGAAGAGATAAGGGCTATCAAGAAGACACTGAGGGAACATACAGAAGAAATTGTAAACATACATAAAAAGTAACAGATCTTATGGTGATGAAAGGCACAAATGCAAGAAATTAAAAATACACTGGAAGGATATAACAGCAGATTTGAACAGACATAGTAAAGAATTAGTGACATCAAAGATAGTCACTAATCCACACATCCAAAATTGCTCAGATAGCAGAATAAATAGACCCAAAAAATGAGAAAACTTCAGCAAGGACTCAGGAAATTGAATGACAACATGAAATACACAAATATATGCATTTTGGGCATCTCAGAGGAAAGAGAGGAGGGAAAGGGGACAATAGGAGCATTTGGGGAAATGCCTCCAATTTCCCAACTCTTCTGAGGTATATGGATATACATGTTCAGGAAGCACAGCATTCTCCAAGCACAATAAATCCTAGCAGATGTAGTCCGAGACACATACTTACCAGATTGTCAAAAACTCAAGACAAAGACAGAATCCTGAAAGCAGCAACAGAAAAGAGATCCATCACATATAAGGAAAGCCCAATAACGTTAAGTGCTGATTTCTCATGTGAAACCATGGAGGTGAGAATGCAGTGGTATGACATGGTTAAGATGCTGAAAGAAAAAACCTGCCAGCCAAGAATTCTATATCCAGCAAAATTGTCATTCAGAAATGAGGGAGAGTTCAAAATATTCATAGATAAACAGAAATTAAGAGAATTTGTCAACAAGAGTCCCGCCCGTCAAGAAATACTAAAGGGAGTTCTGCACATTGAAAGGAAAAAATGGGAGAGAAGGGGTTAGAGAAAAATGTAGAAAGGAAGAATATTGGTAGCAGTAACTAAAAGGATTAAAAAGAAATAAAAATAAGATATGACATATATAAGCCTAAAGAAAAAATGACTAAAGTAAGTACAGTAATAACTTTGAATGTTGATGGATTAAACTCTCCAATCAAAAGACCCAGACTGGCAGAATGGATAAGGAAATATGACCCATCTATGTCCCTGGGTCTCACCTTAGACCCAGGGACACAAACAGTTTGCAAGTGAAAGATTGGAAAACAATTTTACAATTCAAACAGTAACTTAAAAAGGGCAGGAGTAGCTATACTCATATTGGACAAAATGCAAAACTATTGTATGAGACAAAGAAGGACATTATATATTAAGAAAAGTGGTAATCTACCAAGAAAAAAAGAACAATCATAAATCCTTATGCACCTAACCAGGGAGCTCCAAAATACTTGAGGCAAATACTGGCAAAACTAAGGTAAGAAATAGATGCCTCTACATAGTGGGGGGCTTCAATACACCATTATCACCATTAGACAGAACATCTTGACAAAGGCTCAATAAAGAAACAGAGACCTTGAATAATACATTAGAGGAACTAGACCTAATGGACTTACACAGAACATAACACCAAAAAACAGCAGGATATATATTCTTCTTCAGTGCTCATGGATCATTCTCTAGGATAGACCACATGCTAGGTCACAGAACAAGTCTCAATGAATTTAGAAAGATTGACATTTTACAAAGTACTCTCCCTGACCACAACAGAATGAAGCTGGAAATAAATAAAGGATGGAGAACCAGAATGGGTACAAATATATGGAAGTTAAATAACACACTCTTAAACAATCACTGGGTCAAGAAGGAAATTGCCAGAGAAATCAGTAACTACCTCAAAGCGAATGAAAATGAGAACACAACATATCAAAATTTATGGAATGCAGCTAAATCTGTGCTGAGAGACAAATTTATATTACTAAATGCCTACATTAAAAAAGAAGAAAGAGCTAAACTCAAAGACCTAACTGTACACCTGGAGGAACTAGAAAAAGAACAGCAAACTAATCCCAAAGCAAGTAAAAAGAAAGAAATAACAAAGATTAAGCAGAATTAAATGAAATTCAGAATAAAAAACATTATAAAGAATTAACCAGGGAAGCGGCTGTGGCTCAATCAGTAGGGCTCCCGTTTACCATATGGGAGGCCCTGGGTTCGGTTCCCGGGGCCTCCTGGTGAAGGCAAGCCCGCCCGCACGGCGTGGTTAGCTGACCCAGCGAGCACAAACAGCAAGGGGGGGATAAATGAATAAATAAATAAAATCTTTAAAAAAAAAAAAAAAGAATTAACCAAAATCTAGTTCTTTGAGAAGATTAATAATATTGACAAACCCTTATCTAGACTATCAAAGTAAAAAAGAGAGAAGATGCGAATAAATAAAATCAGAAATGAGAGAAGGGATATCACCTCTCACCCCACAAAAATAAAGAGTATCATTAGAGGATACTTTGAAAAAGTATATGCCAACAAGATGGACAATTTAGATGAAATGGACAAATTTCTAGAAACACACAAGCAACCTACATTGACAAAAGAAGAAATAGAAGAACTCAATCACAAGTAGTGTGATTGAATTAATCATCAAAAACCTCCCAACAAGAAAAGCCCAGGACTAGATGACTTTGCAGGTGAATTCTACCAATCATTCCAGAAAGAACTAATACCAATCCTGCTCAAACTCTTCCAAAAAATTGAAAAGGAGGGAACATTACCTAACTCATTCTATGATACCAACATCATCCTAATACCAAAGCCACATAAAAATGCTACAAGAAAAGAAAACTACAGACCAATCTCTCTATTGTACTTAGACGCAAAAATCCTCAACAAAATACTTCTAATCAAATCCAACAACACATCAGTCGAATTATACACCATGACCAGGTATGCAAGGATGGTTCAACATAGGAAAAATCAATTAATGTAAATATACCACATTAGCAGATCAGAGGGTAAAAATCACCACATTAGTAGATCAGAGGGAAAAAATCACCAATATTTGATCATCTCAATCAACGCAGAAAAGGCATTCGACAAAATACCAGCATCCTTTCTTGATAAAAACACTTCAAAAGATAGGATTAGAAGGAAACTTCCCCAACATTATAAAGGGCATATATGAAAAACCCATGCTAACATCATATTCAATGGCGAAAGCCTAAAAGCTGTCCCTCTAAGATCTGAAACAAGACAAAAATGCCCACTGTCACCACTCTTATTTAACATTGTATTAGAAGTACTTGCTTGAGCACTTAGGGAAAAAAAAAGAAAAAAATATATCCAATTTGGAAAGGAAGAAGTAAAACTTTTGCTATTTGCAGATGATGTGATCCTGTATAACCCAAGTGTCCCAAAAAATCTACAACAAAGCTTCTAGAGCTGAGAAACAAGTTCAATAAAGTGGCAGGATATAAGATCAACATGCAAAAATCATTAGCATTAGTGTACACTAATAATGAGCAATCTGAGGAGGAAATTTAAAAATTCCATTTACAATAGCAGCTAAAAGAATCAAATATCTAGGAATGAACTTAACTAAGGATGTAAAGGACTTGTATACAGAAAACTATACAACAGTGCTAAAGGAAATCAAAGAAGACCTAAATAAATGGAAGAATATTCCATGTTCATGGATTGGAAGACTAAATATCATTAAGATGTCCATTCTACCCAAACTGATTTACAGATTCAAATGAATCCCAGTGAAAGTTCCAACAGCATTTTTTACTGAACTGGAAATGCCAATTATCAAATTTATTTGGAAGGGTAAGGGGCCCCAAATAGCCAAAAACTACTTGAATAAAAAAAATGAAATTGGAGGAATCATACTACCTGACTTTAAAGCATACTACAAAGCTACAGTGGTCAGAACTACATAGTATTGGCAAAAGGATAGACATACTGACCAGTGGAACCAAAGTGAGAGTTCAGATATAGACCTGTGTATGTATGGCCAACTGATATTTGACAAGGCCACCAAGCCCATTCATTTGGGACAGAATAGTCTCTTCAACAAATGGTACCTAGAGAACTGGATATCCATATCCAAAAGAATGAAAGAGAATCACCATCTCATGCCCTATATAAAAAATAACTCAAGATGGATCAAAGACCTAAATATAAGAGCCAAGACCACAAAGTTCCTCGAAGATAGTGTAGGGAAGCCTCTATGAAATCTTGTAGCAGTAAATGGTTTCATAAACTTTACACCCAGAGCATGAGCAATGAAAGAAAAAATAGATAAATGAGACCTCCTCAAAATTAAAAACCTTTGTACTTCAAAGGAGTTTATCAAGAAAGTGAAAAGGCAGCCTACTCTATGGGAGAAAATATTTGGGAACCATCTATCTGATAAGGGCCTAGTATCTAGCATATATAAAGAAATCTTAGACTCAAAAAATAAGGTCAAACAACCCATTTAGAAATGGGCAAGAGAATTGAATAGAAACTTTTCCAAAAAGGAAATACAAATGGCTAAAAAGCATGGAAAAGATGCTCAAAATCACTAGCAAATCAAAACTACAATGAGGTATCATCTTATACCTATTAGACTGGCTGCTATTAAAAAAAAAAAAAAAAAAAAAAAACTACAAGTGTTGGAGAGGATATGGAGAAATAGAAACACTCATCTACTGCTGATGGGAATGTAGAATGGTGCAGCCACTGTGAAGGACAGTTTGGCAGTTCCTCAGGAAACTAAGTATAGAATTGCCATATGATCCAGCAATCCCACTACTATGAATATACCCAGAAGAATTGAAAGCAGGGATAAGAACAGATATTTGCATACCAATGTTCATCATGGCATTACTCACAATTGCCAAAAGTTGGAAGCAACCCAAGTGTCCATCAATGGATTAATGGATAAACAAAATGTGGTATATACATACAATGGAATATTACTCAACTGTAAGAAGGAAGGAAGTATTAACACATGCGACAACATGGATGAATCCCGAAGACTTTATGTTGAATGAAGTAAGCCAGTCATTAAAGGACAAATATTGCATGATCTCACTGATATGAACTAAGGATATTGAGCAGACTCACAGTAGTAGAGTCTGAAAAATACATTACCAGGGATGGAAAGGGAGTAGAGAGTAGTGAGCTGATGCTCTATCTGGGAAGAATCTATGATAAGGTGATGGGAGTGGTAATGGCAGTGGATGAGGTAATGGTGGTGCAGTGAAGTGAGTGGAGTCAACTATGCTGGAGTGTGAGCAGGGTTGAGAAGGGCTGAGTTGGGCTATCCATAGAGCTGAGGGAAGGGCTGGAGGAAAGAACAGGTGAACTCTAGGGAGACTGAGGACTGTGGTTGAGAATAAAATTGTTGGAGTGTTCTTTTGGCAACTATGGCAGGGGATGGTCACTAGTGCAGGGTGTCAGTGGTAGGGGGATGTGTGGAGAAGGGTGCACCTGGGGCATGCCTCTATGGAATATGAATGTGTTCATGTGGTCATAGGGTGTTATCTCAGTGGACAGAGACCCAAACAATAACCAACATGAATGATATTGCAGTGATGAATACAGGTCATTATATATTTTGTCAAAATCTATAAAATTGTACTGTGCAAATTGTAAACCATAATGTAAACTGTAGACCATGGTTAGTAGCAATGCTTCAATATTTGCCCATCAATTGTAACAAATGTACCACACTAATGAAAGATGTTATTAATAGGGGAAATGTGAGAGGGGGAGGGGTGAGGTATATGGGAATCCCCTATATTTTTTATGTAACTTCTGCAATCTAAAACTTCTTTAGGGAAATGGATGTGGCTCAAGCAACTGGGCTCCAATCTACCATATAAGAGACCCAGGGTTTGATTACCAGGGCTTCCTGGTAAAAGGCAAGCTGGCCCATGTGGTGAGCTGGCCTTAGTGGAAAGCTGGCCCAAGCAGAGTGCTGGCCCACTCAGGAGTGCTGGCCCACTCAGGAGTGCTGGCCCGTGCAGAGAGCTGGCACAGCAAGACGAGGCAACAAAAAGAGACACAGAGGAGAGATAATAAGAGACACAGCAGACCAGGGAGCTGAGGTGGCGCAAGAGATTGAGTGCCTCTCTCCCACTCTGGAAGGTCCCAGGATCAATTCCCGGTGCTGCCTAAAGAGAAGACAAGCAGATACAGAAGAACACACAGAGAGCAGATAGCAAGTGCAAAACAACGAGGGGCAGAGAGCGAAATAAATAAATTAATGTTAAAAAAATAAAACTTCTTTAAAAATAAAGTTTAAAAAAATTAAAAAGTTTAGAAAAAAATTGTTTTTTTTTTTTATAAAAAAGAAAGGTATTATATGACATCTGAATTCCAGTAAAGGTGAGCTAGATTATTTGGAGCAATTTTCCACTGAAAACAACTTAAAAACTGATTTAAAAAAATAACAACATAAAAGCCTTCAAAGAGCTGACAAGACTGAAAAGAATTATGAAGATGAAAATGATAGTAAAATGGAAACCCAGCAAGATAAATGAGTACAAAAGCCACCTTTATCTCGAGTATTTGCTAAGTCTAGCACATTTGAAATTGGTTTTTACAATGCAAGAAGAGCAATAAAGACAGAAATAAACTTCCATAATTCTTCAAATAAGCTTTATGTACAATGATTAGCACATATTCAAAGATAACCAGACACCTTAGTATTAGAAGAGACAGGAATTAGAATGAATTAGAAGAGACAGGAATAACAGGCAACAGAAACAGAAACAAACCCTCAAAGAAATCAGATACTGGATTCATAAGAATTAGACATAGATTCTTTTAAAAAAAGAAACTATTCTATATCATATTTGAAGATATCTGCAAAGAATAGGAAACTATTTAAGAAAGACGTAACCAATTTTTTAAAAACCAAATAGACCAGACTTTATATTACCTAGCTACAGTGGTAAAAACAGCATGATACTGGCATAAAGATAGACACATAGACCAATGGAACCAAAAATTGATGGTTCTGATACAGACCTTCACATCTATGGTCAAGTGATTTTTGACAAGCCTGTCAAACCCGACCAGATGGGACAGAACAGTCTATTCAAGAAATGGTGCTGGGAGAACTGAATATCCCTATCCAAAAGAAAGAAAGAAGATCCCTATCTCACATCTTACACAAAAATTAACTCAAAATGGATCAAACATCTAAATATAAAAGCTAGAACCACAAAGCTCCTAGAAGAAAATGTAGGAAAACATCTCCAAGACCTGGTGGTAGATGGTGGATTCTTAAACCTTACACTGAAAGCCTGAATAATGAAAGAAAACATGGATAAATGGGACCTTCTCAAATTTAAACATTTTTTTTATTCAAAGGACTTTGTCAAGAAGGTGAAAAAGCAGACCACTCAATGGGAGAAAATATATGGAAACCACATATCTGATAAGGGTTTGATTTCCATTCTATATAAAGAGATCATATAATGCAACAATAAAAGAGCAAACAATCCAATTTAAAAATGGGCAAAAGTCTGAAATAGACATTTCTCCAAAGAGGAAATACAAATGGCCAAAAAGCACATGAAAAAATGTTCAATATCACCAGCTATTAGGGAAATGCATATTCCAAATGACAATGAGATATCATCTCACAGCATGTAGAATGGCCATTATTAAAAAAACAGAAAACAATAAGTGCTGGAGAGGATATGGAGAAATAGGAACACCCCTTCACTGTTGGTGGGATTGTAAAATGATGCAACCTCTGTGGAAGACAGTTTGGCAGTTCCTCAGGAAGCTAAATATAGAACTGCCATATGATCCAGCAATTCCTCTGCTAAGAATATATCCAGAAGAACTGAAAACTGCCGCAAACAGACATTTGCACACCGATGTTCATAGCAGCATTGCCAAAAGATGGAAACAACCCAAGTGTCCATCAACCAATGAATGGATAAACAAAATATGGTATATATATATATATATATATATACACACGATGGAATACTATCCTGCAGTAAGAAGAAATGAAATTGGGACCCAAATGATAACATGGATGAATCTTGAAGACATTATGCTAAGTGAAATAAGCCAGACACAAAAGGACAAATATTGCATGGTCTCCTTAAGGTGAACTAAATAAAAGAATAAATGCATGGAGTTAAAACCTAGAGTATAGGTTATTAGGAGATAAGAGGTGGGCTGTGAAGGGGTACTGATGCTTAATGTATGTAGAAGTTTTAATTAACTTGACTATATAAGTGTGGAAATAGAATTGATGGTAACAACATATTATAGAGAGCAGCAGCTGGTTTATAAATGGGAATGTGGCTGAAAAGGGTAGTCTAGGGATGTACATGTCAATTGAAAGAAACCTAGAGAATAATTTAGGGACTGAATAACACAGTGAACCCAGAGGTAGATGAGAATTGTGGTTAATAGTACAAATGCAAGAATGTCCTTCTGTGAACTAGAATGGATGTATGTCACTATTGCAGGATGGTGGGAATGTGGAGAAGCATGGGAAAATACAATTAATGTAACCTATGGACTATAGTTAGCAGCATAACTGTAATATTCTTGCATCAATGCCAGAGATGTACTGTGTTAATAATAGGGGGCTACAGAAAAACTATGCCAAATATATGCTGTGGACCATAGTTAGTGGTAATAGTCTGATGATATTATCTCATAATTTGCAACAGTGATTCCACAGTGGTGTGGTGTGTTGATGAAGGGGTGTTGTGTGGGAATTCCACACATGTGCATGATTGTTTTGTTAGTTCACAACTTCTGTAATAAAAATATTTTTTTAAAAAAAAGAAGATGCAAATTATCAAGTTTATAGTGCCTGAAAAATAATTTTTATTTTTAATATAATACTTGGCAGAGAAACAAAGACATGTTCAGATGAAAGATTATTCAAAAACCCTATCTTCACATAGCCTTTGAGTATAAACTGAAAAAAAAATAGAATTTCTAAACAATCATTAGAAGTATTATATTGTTTCTATTTCTCAAACAATTACTCTAGAAAATTTGAATTCAATTAAATTATTAAAGTTTTAAAAGCTTTTTTTTTTTTTAATGAAAACTACAATAACCAAATTTATCAGATGTGGTATGTTTAACAGCATATTAAACAACCTAAAATGCGCTAATGAACTAAAAGGTAGAGCTGAAGAAATTATACCAAATGGAGCACAGAGAGGAAAAGACTGAAAATGCAAAAAGATTGTATGACCTAGTGAGAAGTTCTGACATTCAATTTATCAGTGTGAAAAAGGAAGGAAAGAGAGAATGGAGCTGAGGCAGTATTTGAAGCAATGATGGCTGAGAATCTTTCAGAAATGTTGAATCAAACCACCAAACCCAGAAGCTCAGCAAATCTTAAGCAGTATAAGTAAAAAGAGTTCCATCCTAATGCACAATAGTGTACCTGCAGATACTTAAAGAAAAATATCTTAAAAGTTGCCAGAGAAAAATGGCAGATCACTTTTATTGGAGCAACGGTTAGTCTGACAGTTGGCTTCAGTGGAATAGTGCCTTGAGTGTGCTGAAAGCAGAAACTATTTGCCACCCTAGAGCCCTTTCTCAAGGGAACGTCTTTTATGAGTGAAGGCAAAATAAAAACATTTGCTGAGAGAAGACCCTCTTTCTAAGAGAAATTTTAAAGTATGTGCTTTAAAAAAAAAAAACAAAATGATCCTAGAAAAAAGTAATGCAGCAAGAAGACATGAAGAGTAAAGAGTGTAGTACGTGTCAATAAACATTTTCTGCAAACAACGATAGTGATGTCTTATGAATTTTTTTTTAATGGCGAAGGACTAAAATAATACCTTCGGGTATTTTAGAGGGTCAGGAGGAATGGCGTTAAGATGTTCTGAGACCCTTGAATTGTCAGGGAGGAAAGTAATCGTATTAATTAATAAAAGGCTTTGCAAAGTTAAGAATGTGTGAGATAATTTCTAGGATAATTACTTAAAAACAGAAACAGAATATAGTGTTACTAGAGACAGAAAAAATTAATAAAATATATTGAGTTCATCTAAAAAAAAGGCAAGAAAGAAGAGAAAAAACAACAGAGTACTGGTATAATAAATAACACAAAATAAGAGGGGAAATTTAAATTCAGATAGATCAACTGGGCTGATATTAATTCTGAATTGCATGTACAGCAGTACTCTTGTTTAAAAAATTTTTAATGTCCATACAAGTTGGTAAATAGCCACTGCCCTGAGACCCTGATGGCTCTCTGCCACTCTCTCCCCAGGGGGCTGCCCGTGTGTCCTCCAATTCGCCACACCCCTGTGCCCCAACCTTTATCCTTGTGCCTCCCCTGGTAGGAGGATGCCCAAACTATATAGGCACTGCTGGAACCCCAGAGAGCAAATGCTTTGTTCCCACCTCTCCCTTCAAGGCTGTGAATTCCTGAGCTGCCCCTGGAGTCACCCCCTCATGGTCACTAGTCAGAACTGCAACCTCCCAAGTACCCTTCAAGTTGTTAATATTTTTAGTGTCACCAATATATTTTAAGTGTAAATGGACTAAATGCTTTAATTAAAAATCAAAGTTGTCAGGCTCGATTTTAAATATCCAGCTATATATTATTCAAAAGATTCATCTAAAACATAAGAATATCAAAATTTGAAAGTTAAAGGATGGAAAAAGTATACTGTGTAACTAGTAGGCAAAAGAAAGCTGATGTAACTGTATTAATATCAGAAAAATATCACCCAATGGTGAAAAACATCACTAGAGAAAGGGAAAGTCACTTAATTTTATCAAGAAGAGATAACTTTAAATTTATAAGCACCAAATAGAAATTCTTCAAAATATTTACTCCCCAAATTGACAAAACTACAAGGAAAAATAAACAAGTCCACCATCAGAATGGTAGATTTTGAGAATGGTGCTAGATATATACCTTCATTGATGTCTCATGGAAACCTCATTTTGCACATAAGAAGTTAAAAACAAAACAAACCAAAACGCTTTTATTTAGAAATCTGTGTATGCTCATATATGGTAGCATTTGTACATATGTCCCACTTGCCTATTTGGGAAAGGAACTGGGTCTTCATATGTAATCTGTGGAAACAAGAACATCTACCCTATTAGTTCTCAACTTTGCAGATTAGAATCATCTGGGAAGCTTTTCGCAATCCTGATGCCCAGGCCATATCTGAGCTCAATTACACTAGAATCTCTGAAGGTGGAGTCCAGGTATCCATATTTTTTAAAGCTCCCCAGGTGATTCCAGTGGGCAGGTGGAGAGGTGAACTTCACCCTGCTCTCACAGTGGTCCTACACTGGGGCTGGGTCCGTGGAAAGGCTGGGGCTACTACAGCTGCCTGAACACTAGAATCATCTGGAATGCTTTTTGAAAAATAAGCAACCCCAAGCCCTTTTCTAGATCTGCCATCTTCTTCCTGAGTTTACAAAAATAAATTTACAAAAATGTTCCAGATGTTTCTTAGTCACCTGGTCTCCAACATTTAGGAACGGCAGGCTTTGAAGGTAGTGCTTCTCAAATTTTATTGTGCTTACAGATTTCCTGGGAATCTTGTTAAAATGCAGAATCTCATCCATTAGGTCTGAGATTTTAGATTTTTAATGAGTTCCCAAATGATGACAGTGCTGCTGGGCCTGCCGACCTCAGTTTGAGCAGCAAGGGTGTCAAGCTCCTAGATGCTGCTGATGCTGCTAGTGGAAAACCACACTTTGAGTAGCCAGGAGTGTAAGGCTACTGCCGATAAAGCCAAGCCCCAGATTCGGGAGTCTGTGAGGCTGTTGCAATTTATTTACCAGGGTTGCGCTTACAAGTTCGGTTAGGCGGCTTGTTTTGGCAAGCCACAAGCTACAGCATGCCTGACTTGTGAGAGAATGCACACGAATCAGGTAGCCCCAGTCGGACTCGGACTCGGTGTGTCCTGCAGGTGGGTTGTTAGACTCTTCCTCAGGCATATGAGGCCCTAATAGGCCCTAGCTGTCGTCCACTGAGCAGCACACTTTACTTTCAGTACATTCTTTCAAAGACCCTTAGATGTTACATTGAAAACACTCCATAATACTAGGCTAAGTTTCAATTTCAAAAGTAAAGGTTCATAAGTACAGTCATCAATATCAAGGGCCCATCATTAGCCCCTCCTCTTTCACTAGTCATTGTCCCTGTACTTGGGGAATTCTTGCTGTTCCATTAGAGAATTTGATTCAATTTTGAAATTGAAACTTAGCCTAGTATCATAGGGTGCCTAAGAGTTACCTCCAGAGAGCCTCTTTGTTGCTCAAATGTGGACTTTCTCTAAGCCAAACTCAGCAAATAAATGGATTACCTTCCCCCCCCCCCCCCCGGCATGGGACATGACTCCCGGGGATGAGCGGGATTACTACTAAGCACCAACTAGCAATGCAACTGGAGAAAGACCTTGACCAAAAGGGGTAAAAAGTAAAGACAAATGAGTTTATACGGCTAAGAGACTTTTAAAAAGTGAGTTAGGAGGTCATTCCAGAGGTTACACTTACACACGTCTCAGCAGGATCTCATTGACTGCCAAAATAAATACTACCTCAAATAGCAGGGTTCCTGAGGGCTCTGGAGACATCCGGACACTATACTCAGGGCAGATAGCTCAGGAGTTTGCTGCCTGGCCATTGGGCCCTATTTTGGAATTTATGTTCCCCAGTGTGACAGAATTGGACTTAGTTGTGGTTTCCCTACACATGGCTCTTCTGACCCTTCTATTTGAACCTATAATTAGTACTAGAGTTGATAGGTGTATGTCCAAAAGACTTAAATATTTGGGCTGTCCTTGTACCACCTGGGCCCTGAATCTCAACAGAGTTGCAATACCTACTTTCCAGTTCATTGGACTCACCTAGGACAACAGACAAGGAGATGATGATGGACAACGACCATCCCAAGGGACCAAGAGAGTCTACAACTGAAAGCGAGAAAGTCCCATCCATCTGCCCTATGGGATTGAAGCACCCTCTCAGTTAGAGGTGGAGTAGGTATCACTATCTCAGAACCTTTGGGATTGGGGAATGAACTATGGGCCAAAGTAGACTTATTGGTATTCTACTACAGACTTATTGTGATTCTAGCAATGTGAGAGTTTATATCATTGATGTGGAGGCAGTGGCCACTAGAGATTCTGTGCTCAGGGAGAGGGAAAAACAGGTGTAATATGGGGGCATTTTGGGACTTGGGCATTGTCCTGAATGACATTGCAATGACAGATACAGGCCATTATATATCTTGCCATAACGTACAAAATTGTGCAGGAGAGAGTGTAAACTACAATGTAAACTATAATCCATGCTTAATGGCAATGCTCCAAAATGTGTTCATAAGTTGTAACGAATGTACCACACTAATGAAGGATGTTGTTAATGTGGGAGGTGTAGGGAGTGGGGCATATGGGAATCTCCTCTATTTTTTATGTAACATTTATGTAATATAAGTATCTTTAAATATATATATAGTAAAATAAAAGCAGAAAACATGAAAGAAAGAAAGAAAAAAGAGAAGAGAAAAGAAAAGAGGGAGGGAGGAAGAGAAGAAGGAAGGAGAAAGAAATCCCCTTAGTCCTTCCAAGTGTGCGCTCTGAGAGAGGCCTGGGTATTCTGGAGTATGGCCCCTAAGTAGGACCTGCTGGTCAACCATTGCTGGTTTTTCTCAGCAGCCATTCCTCCTGCTCTAGGGATCAGTACCTACATTTTCCACTGGGGGTGACCCCTTCCCAACTCGCAGTCTATGAGATCTGTAGAGTCGATAGATAGCATGTGGCCAACTCCGGTCAATTGGAATATCAATTTGACCCAAGCCAGGCCCATGAGAATCCATCATGAGACTTTTGCTGGATCTCTTGGGTTAAAGGGACATATTTTCTGCCAGCCTTGCTGAGCTGATAGGAGAGATGCCTGAAGCTTCTGGCCATCCCTCTTTCTCCTTGAGAGAAAGATCTGCTGAAAATGAAGCCAAGGCAAAGGAAAACATGGCAGAGAGAGAGAGAGAGAAAGAGAGAATGCCCCCATGACTTTATTCAGAGCCCTCAATCCAGATTCATCCCCTAACTTAAGCAAAAAAAGTTCCCTTTTTATTTAAGCCATCTTGAATTGCACATATAAAATACGTAAATTTTTATTGATTTAACAAACACTTTATAGCATTTCCTACAGGCTAGGCACTGTTACAAACCCTCAACATGTATTAACTCATTTTATCCTTTCAACAGCCCTAGGAGACATGTACTATTATAAGCTCCATTTTATAGATAAGGAGATGGAAGCACCAAGATGGGTAGTGGAATCAAGGCCCCCAGCCCAGTGAATGATAAAGCTAGGGTCCAAGCCCAGGTGGCCTGGCTCCAGAGCCTGCATGTCTCCCCAGTGCACTGCACTGCACTGCCTCTTTAACAAGAGTGACAACGTTTAATAGTCAGAGCTGGACCAGGGTAATCACTAAAGAAGTGGTAGCCAACATTCTTATAGTCCCCTTTTATAGAAGAGGAAATATAGAAGAGTCACAAGGATATATCATTTGCCCAAGTCATACTTGTAGAAAGTACCAGCACTTGGATTTGAACCCAGGTCTCTGATTGTATGCCAAGTGAATTTCAAAGTGTCTTTAAATCCTGAGATTTTGTTAGTCTCTTTCTTGCATTTCTGTCTGTACACTCCATGGCATCTGGTCCCGCTGAGCACATGCCAGGCTGGCTTGAGTGGACTCAGCCTCTGTGCAGAAAGCAGCAGGACATAGAAGTTTCTCCAGGCTGCTGAGTATGGCTAAAGATCATGCAGAGAACAGGATGGGTGTGTTGTTCTCCCTGGAAATCTGTTGCTCAGAATCTACCTCTCTGCGCCTCGGTTTCTTTATTTGTAAAAGGAGGGTGGTGATGATAGTATTGTACATAGTTTTTGTAAGGATTAAATGAGATGTTATATGTGAAAAATGTGTTCACTGATTCATTCAACAAGTATTTACTGGGAACCTACCATGTACCAGGCATCATTCCAGGTATTGGGTATTATATTGGGCAGAAACTAGGCAGGAAACAGAATTTGCTCCAAAATGATTTAAATAAAGAGACTTAAATGAAGGAACCACCCATAGAGGACTGTGTGGGATTAGGGGTACATGCCTGAGATGATGAGGCACCCATAACCTAACAATGGGAGCCATGATCATCCCTTCCAAACTTAGTCTAAAGGTTTAATCTAGAATTAGGCAGAAGGGCAGCTCAGCAGAGGCCAAAGTTGCAGGAACTCTGCTACATCCAAAGTCATGGCCATGAAGCAGGGTAGGAACTAGGAGGAAATATCAGGGCCTCTCTTCCCGCCCTCCCGTCTCCTGCTGGGGCTTCGCTTTGGCTGAGGCCAAGCAGACACCTGTCAGCAGGGGAGCTGGGTGGACGCAGCCCACAGGGGTCAGCGTCCTGGGGCTCAGAGCAGGACAGAGCAGAGAGGAAAAAGAACAGGGTGGGGGCAAGAGGGCACAAACAGAGAATAACTCTTGTAAGGACTCGTCCGTGAGCAAAACAGGCCCAGTCCTGCTCACGGGGAGGTTAAAGTCTGATAGTTCTTTGTAAATGGCATTGTGTTGCATACAGCACGGTTAAATTATGAATAATTGTGGTAACTAAATCGAACGCACCCCTTACTCTGCTTTCTGTCAGACCCCTGAACCAGAGGCAGGCTTCCAGCCAGCTCGATGTGCTTGAGAGCAGCCAGAGCTCCAGGTACCTGCCAGCCTCACACATTGTATTTAGAAAGCGGATAAGGGGCCAATCCAGGATATGTTAAAATTCATGCTTTGTGGATGGCCATGGCCATTCTGGGCCCAAATTCAAGCCTGGCTCCACAACAGAGCGATGATAAAAGGGCAGCCGTGTTCATACGGCAGATGGAATTCGTAATACAGGACAGTAGAAACCAAGAATGAAAAAACACCCAAGATGTTAATGAGGCTCCCAGCTTCTGGCATCAGGCAACACGCTACAGTACAGGCACCCGTTCAAACCACAGCGGCCAATAATGTGCATCAGCTCATTAGAAAGTCAGACCTCAAAGTGGGTTGAAGAAAAGGAGCCAGAAAGCGCAAGTAACAAAAACCTTGAGTAAAGGCATCAAAGGCTCTCAAAACTGCCCCCAGGACCCACCCCAAGCTTACTGTTTCCAGGGAGGATGTTTGGGGCCAGAGGGAGATGTCTGGGCCTGTCCCAGGGGTGAGGATATTTTATAAAATCTTAGCCTTCCAGAGTTAGGAGGGCCCATTAGAGTTTTCTATGTGTCCCCATTTTACAGTTGGGCAAACTGTGGTCTCAAGGGTATGACTTGTCTAAATCCTCCCAGCACATCAACTCCTGAGCCAAATCAGACCTCCACCATCCAGAGTCTGTTTCCTGGAAACTCTCCAACAGCTCATCAAATAACTTTATTCCTTTATTCTTTGTTTCACACATCAGTGCCCGGATTCCTCTGGGCTTTCCTGAACTTTGAATTTTAAATTCCACTCATTCATTCAACAGATACTGATTGTGCATACTCAGTGTGCTGGGCACACTCCTAGGAGTACAGTTTTTGCACCGAGTCCAGGTGCCGGCACTTGTTTGGAAAGGTGGTCCCTCTGCATCTCCACAATGGTGACACATCCACGGGGTGTCTTCCCACTTCCCTTTCTTTCATTCAATAAATATGCCAGCCACCGAGGATATGCCAGGGGACAAAGTAGGCTCTAGCCCTTGTGCAGCCAATATTCGAGTTGCAGAAAACATGAAATAAAGTCAAGTGTGTTTTAATGGCAGGTGGTGAGATAGAGTTAAAGTAAAAGAAGAGATAGAGAGCAAGTGGTATTTGAGATAGATGAGCAGAGGAAGCCTCTCTGAGCAGGTGACTTGAGCAGAAACCAAAGTAAAATGAGCAGAACAAGTGCTGTGAATAAGGGAAGAGGAGCCGTCCCCACCCCCACCCCCACCCCCACCCCCGCTGCTGGATGGACCCACGCACAGGTGAGAGGCAGTTTTGTTACCAGAAGAGGGAAAGAAGAAAGGCAGAGACCCTCCTTGGCTTGGTTTATTCCTACAAATTCATCAAGGCTGTGTTTCTTGGCATCCTTCCCTGGCGTTGACTTTGCTTCCCTTTCTCTGTGCTCCACAGGGCTTGCCCAGGTAGGGGGTGTGGCTTCATGGCCAACAGCTCAACTCTGGAGGCAGGGCTGATGGCCTGGGTCGGGTTCCCAGCTCTGCCTTCTGCAAGCTGTGAAGCTTTGGATAAGTCACTCTACCTTTCTGGGCCTGTTTCCCCATCTGTAAAGTGGCGACAAACAGGCCTTACTTCCTAGATGTAACATGCTAAGGTACTTAGAGCAGTGTTTGGCACAGTCTTTGCACTTGCTATTCCTTCCTGCAATACTCTGCACATATGACTGCATCTCACCCCATTACAACCTTACAAATTTCTGCTCAGATGTCACCTCCTCAAAGAGACCTTACCAGATCATCCTGTCCCCCCTCATGCATCATCCCCAACCATGCATTACATTCTTCAAGCATTTATAACTGTCCGAAATGATAGGCGATAGATAGGTAGGTGGCTAGGTAGGTAGGTAGGTAGGTAGGTAGGTAGGTAAGGAGATGGATGGATGGATGGATGGATGGATGGATGGATGGATGGATGGATGCATACATGGATATATGCATACATAGATACAAACACAGATACATACATAGATTGATAGATATAGTTAATTGATGTTAGAAAATATATCTCTATAAAATATGTTGTGTAGTTTAATTGTACTATTTTCTAGAACGTAAGAGCCATGTAGGCAGGGATTTGTTTTGTTCCCACATATCCCCAGCTCCTAGAACAATGCCTTTCCCATCTCAGGTTCTTACTGTCTGTTGAATGAAGGAAGAACCGGCCATAACCATCAGCTACGCAGCCTTGTCTTCTCGCTGTAACTGCTCCTTCTCTATTGTAACTGACTCAGGAGGGTGATTTTTACTTACTTCTCCATGTCTCCCCCTGGACTGCGTACCTCCTAGAGGATCGAGTTAAGGACTGTTTTTCCAGAAGGGGCCCAGCATAGCTGCCTTGGAGGGGGAAGGCCCGGATCTAACCTCCCCCCAACCCCCGGGCCTTTGCCCTCCGCGCTGTGGGAGAAAGCAGGATCCCTGGGGACTTGCAGAGGTGGGGCGTGGGAACGGGAAGAAAGCAGCGCAGAGAAAGAGACAGTGTGAGCCTGTCTCCGCCGCCCATGCGTCTCCAGCCAACAGTCCCGCCAGCAGATTTGCCAGCTCCCCTAGGAGAGGGAGCAGCGGTGTCCGATGGAGAGAACAGTGTGGTTCCTGATTCCCAGAATCATAGCCATCAGGGCTGGGAAAGACCTGTGCGGCCGCCGTCCAAGCAGCCTTCTCACGTGCTCCAGCCACCCCGGGGGTGGCTCAACACTGGACCCCACCCCCCCAGGCCTCCAGGGCACCTGCCCCTGCCCCAGCAGGGTCCACTGAAGGAGAAATTACCCTGATGGCCACTTCGCCATTCAGAAGAAATCCTTCTTTACCTAAAGGCTACTGGGTGACTGGGTCTTCCCAATGGCAGGTAATGTCATCCCCTTTTGAAAGAAATGAAGACACACTCTCCAAGGGCGAATGTCTTATCTAAGGGCATACAGCCAATGGGGGGATAGAATTTCATATCACACTCTCCTTCCTCCCGGTCAACCCCAGCTTGAGAGTAGAAGAAACGCTAGCATTGGCGCCAGGCTGCCCTGGCATCCAGTCTTGACTCCTCACTTGCTGTTTCTGTGACGTTGCACAAGTAACTCCATCTCTCTGGCTCCCAAGTTCCTCAAGTGTGAATGGAATTAATGCCCACTCTGGGGAGTGGGGGGCTATTTGAGGACTCAGTGAGGAGAAATTGTCAATAACCAACACCTGGAAACATAGTGCTTGCTTCCCTACTTCCTCACGCTCGCACGCCCCAAGAACGAGTAGTCTTGCATGCCCTTCCCGGAACCCCAGGATGAGACTCATGGGGAAGGGGAGCGGATGCTGCTAGGACCTCCTTCTCACCCCAGGCAATTTGTGTACTGAGAATAACCCAGAACAGGAATGGAATGATCCATTTACAGTTTCCTAAACATGTCCGTTGGCTTCCCGAGGGCTCCTTGCTCCATTAGTTCAGTGGCTTTCCACCTTTTCCCTGCATATGAATAACTTAGGCAACTCCTGCTCCACTTATTAAAATGCAGATGCTTAGACCACGTTATAAAAAGTCTAATTCCTGGGTCAGACCCAAGAATCTGCATGTTGTCAGGCTTTAGCTAACTGATTCTATAATACCAGGAGTCCAAAGACCCTACACTAAAATCCTTTGTACAACTACCCTATGAAAAGTGTCAGGCAGGCAACTAAAACACAAAATGGGTACATTATTTTATTTTTTCTATGTAAAGTTTTAAAAAAAATGTGAAAATTTTAGTAACAGTAGTATATTACCAAAAAGTAAACAGAAAAATCACTGAATTTTCAACTTCTAGAAGTTCTAGGTTCAAAATCTCACTCTACCATTACTGAATGTGGGGTTTTAGGCCAGTAATTCTTTCCTCTCTGGGCCTGTTTTCTTGTCTATAAAATGAGGATGGCAATTCCAATTTCACAGACAAGTTTATAGAATCAAAATTAGTAACATGTATGATCGACTTCTGTGATCCCCTATGAAGTAGTAGTATATAAATGTTGATGC
Organism: Tolypeutes matacus; assembly: GCA_026826555.1. Lineage (NCBI taxonomy): Eukaryota > Metazoa > Chordata > Mammalia > Cingulata > Chlamyphoridae > Tolypeutes > Tolypeutes matacus. The sequence goes on along the minus strand of JAKSZT010054303.1, from coordinate 4,992,992 downwards.
CATATTAAGATGGACATTTTTTTCTGGAACTTTATTCACTTCATTAATAAATACTATTTTTGTACTACTGAGTCTATTTTCTGGCATTCTGGAATATATGCCTTTCTTTACCTACTGTAGTATTTATCTTGATGGCAGGGACTTGTCTAACTGGCTCCTGGAAAGTCAGTCCTGCAATGAAAGAGGTAGCTTCAGGGAGAGAGCAAGTGCCACCATCACCAGGGGGACCCACCGAGTCTGTCCCCTTAGTGATGATGGTGATGATGTGCCTGCATGTGTTTAGCTTTTCCTAGTGTCGGCATTTTTCTGATTCTCCAACACCGCTCCCATCCTAGTCTAACTTACCTCGTCTTTCGCATGGATTTCTGTAGTAGCCTCCTCATTGGTCTCCTTGGTTCTGCCATTGCCCCCAGCAGTTATCAATTGCTGTGTAAAAAACTACCTCAAACCTTAGAGGCTTAAAACCACCATGATTTTATTTGAATGTAATCTGTAGATGAGGAATTTGAGCAGGGATTGGCTGGGCAGTTCTCCATGTGATGTTGGCTGGCACCATTTGCTTGGTCACTTTCAGCTTGAGTCCATCACACTCATGCCGGGTGCCTCTCTATCCCCGTGGAGCTAGGCAGTCTCCTCACAGCGACTGGCTTCAGGGTAGTCAGCCTGCCTGTATGACAGCTGATCTTCAAAAGGGCAAGTCTAAAGGGGTAGAGGCTGCAGATATCTAAAAGCCCAGACTCAGGAGTGACGCAGCATCACTTCCACCACATTCTAGTGGTCAAACCTAGGCACAGGTCCAAGCTAGAGTTAAGGTGACCCTACCTCTTGCTGAAAGGAATGGCAAAAAATTTGAGGTCATGTAAGTCCACCATATCCCCCTTCAGTACATTCTACAAAGAAGCCAGAGTGATTCTTCTGAAACTGAACCATTTGCCAAGCTCAAGTTTAAAACCTTCCAAGGACCTTCCATCCCTCTTGGAGTGAAATTCACAGTACTTACCATGACCTACAAGGCCCCATAAGATCTAAATTTCTGCTACCTCTCCACTTCCCTCTCTCTTAGCCATACTGTACTCCAACCCCTTGTCGTTCTTTAAACAGGTCAAGCATTTTTTCACCTCAGGGCCTTTGCACTTGCTATTCCCTCAGCCTGGGAAGCTTTTCTCCAGCTTCCACCCTCAATATATTTTGGCTTTTGCTGAAATGTTACTTTTTCTTCTCTGACTGCCCGATCCAAAATAACCTCCCTTGTAAATCTCTATCCCCTTACCCTGCTTTATTTCTTAACAGTACTCATCACTACCTGATATGTTTATCTGTGTGTGTGTTCTTTACCTTCTCTAGCACTAAAATACAAGCTCTTTGAGGGCTGAGATCTTGTCTGTTTTGCAAATCATGACATGCCCAGTGCCTGGAATGGTGGCAGGCACCACATTGGTTGAATGAATGAATGATTCTTACATCCTGCTTTATTATTGTTGTTGTTATTATTTTCTGCACCTGAGCCTCCCTCCCCATCACCGACATGTGGGTGGGTCCTTGAGGGTAGGGATCATGTCGCTGCCATCTTTATAGTCACCAGATACCTTGATAATTGTGGGTCAGGTCATTCCCACTCCTTGTTTTAAGCTTCAAGCTTACTCCTTTGAAAATTCCCTTTGCCTTCCTTTGCTCTGAAATATATATTGAGCTCCTACTATTTGCCATATAAAATGATAAGCCAGTAAAGTACATGCATGTTCTTATTTATTCCTCAAAACAACTCCATGAGGTATGGCCTGTTATTAGCCCCATATTATAGATGGGGAAAACTGAGTCACACAGCAGTTGAATAACTTACTTGAGGTCACACAGAAAGTGGAGGAGCCAAGATTTCAATCCAGGCAGTTGTGTTCTAAACCCATGCTCTTATCAGCTAGATCATACTGCTTCCCACAAAATTTAATCTTCGTTCATGGACAGCCTACCTGGTGCCATCTCATTTCTATGCATGTGCAACCTGTTTCTTCAACTAAGTCAGGTTTGTACCTTTTGATTCTCTCCTGTCACTTACTGGCTGTTACTTACTCAGGCAAGTTAATGAAACTTTCTCTGCCTCAGTCCCCCAGATACAAAATGGGGATAATAATGATAAAACCTAAGCCAAGGAGAAGTTGGGAGAATGACGTGGGTTCAATCACATAAAGCGCTTACAACAGGTCCTGCCACATAGTTAGCACTCAATAAATATTAGCAATCATTGATTTTCCCCAAATCTCGAATCACTGTTTTATGCCTGGGACATCTACTACATTAGAAGAATGCTTTTGCCTCTGCCAATAAACAGTGAGACTTTTTACTTGCTACTGTGCACCACCACAGGAGCCTGGTAACCCCACACAAGGAGCTTTTGCATCCTGACACCTTTTGGGAGTCTTCTCGTTGCCACACTCATTCTTTTACATTCTGCCAGCGAGAATTAAACACCTGCCTGGTGCCAGACTTTCTGCGAGGCATTTCCTCAGACCCCGTGTCATTTTATTCTTGTCCCCATTTCACGGGTGAAGAAACAGAAGCCCTTGGAGCTTATGTAACTTGCCCCAGGGAGCCCAGTGAAATCCTAGAAAACCTAACTGGTCACCACCTTCTCGCCTGCCCCCACCAATTTGTTTTCTACACAGCAGAGAGTAGTGAGCTTTTAAAACTCAAATTTCATCTTTTACTCCATTGGTGGAAACCCTTTAATCCTTTCCTGGTACTCTCAGGACAAAGGCCAAAATTGTTAGCATGGCTTGAGTGGTCCAGACCCTGCCACCTCGCCAGTCTCCTTGCCGGCTGTGCTTCGGCCTCATCAGCCTTTTCTCATCTCCCTTTTTAGTCCTCACCTGTTCTTTCCCACCTCAGGTCTTCATACGTTGATTGTCTCTGCCTGGAAAGTTCTCTTCTCTCCGCTCCACCTAAAGAGCTCCTGCTTATCCTTCAGGTCTTAGTTCGAATGTCACTCACCAGAGGAAACACCCACATCCTCTCCTGTGGATATTCACCATGCCTGGGCTCAGGGACTGGAAATCAATCTTCACGGAATAAGTGTGCAGCTCTCACTGTGTCCCAGGCACTGTGCTGGGCACTTTGCATGCATTTTTTGTAATTCCTACAGCCTCTTTGCATGGATAGTATTATATGCTATATTTTCTAGATGGGAAATTGAGGCTCAGAGAGGTTCAGTGTCTTGTCCAGAGTCCCACAGCTCATGAGGCGTGGAGTTGGCCTCTGAATCCAGCTCCTTCTAGATTTAAAGCCTGAGTATTGACAACTATACCTCTCCGCCTGCTTTTCCTTGAGGCTGGGGTTTGGGCCTCTGTTGGCAGCAGGGCATTAGGGCTCTCTGGGTGGGTGGGCCACTCGCCGCCCATTTCCCACTGGCAGGGGTCAGAGGAGAGGTTGCTGCCATTTTAATAATGTGCAGCAGCAGCTCTGCAGTTGGGCGATGGCAGCATTTGTTCACCACATGACGGTTTGGCTCCCCTTCAGCTCCTCAGAGAGGGTCACAGCCATTTTTAATTGCCTCCCTCGGTGCTGAGAAAACCATAAAGAGATAACGTGACTGTGTGGCTTGCATTTGCTTTGGGCGATCACACAAAGCTTCCTGATTGCACAGCCCCTACCCTGCACCCTCACCCAGGCCATGCAGTATGACACAGCTGAGGCCACTCTTTCTCTTCCATCCAACCAAACCTAGTCTTTCTCTGCCCTTCTTCCCACCAAATGCCGAGGCAGGAGGAGAGTCAGGGTCATTATGTAAGGTTGTGCAGCTCACACACTGCTCAAAGGCATGTGGTGCCCTTCCAGGGTGGGCCTAAGGTCAGCCTGCTCCCTGCCCACCTGTTCCCTACCCTGGGGCTGCCTCAGCCCTTTTTCTAATTTGCACAAAGATATCTTATAGGTCAGTAGGAAGAGGATAGAAAATGTGGCTGAGAAAAAAAATATCAGATATCCCTGGACTCTGACAACCCAATACTTCATCTCTGCTTGGGATCTGCGTTCACTAAGATGACCTGACACCAGAACTTTCTTAAGCAGAAATCACTGTAGTCATTGCTAACCAACCTTACATATAAACTTGGAGCTCCTCAAGCAAATTACTAAGACAAGGACTCTGACTTCCAGGGTCAAGAGCAAAGCAGTTTAGGCTGATGTTAAGACCACAGACAATGCAGTTGAACAGATCTGGATTCAAGTCCTTCCTCCTGGATTCAAGTGCAGTCACTTCACCTCCATAAGCCTCAGTCCACTCATTTGTGAAAGGACAGAGAGTATAAAATTTGATGCAATCATTTATGTAGTCATGATAAAAATAGCTAACATTGATTGCTTACTATGTACCTGCCATTGGTCTATGTACATTTATGTGGATTAATTCCATTAGTCCTTAAAACAATCTCGCTTCCAGTTGAAGAAACTGAGACCCGGAGAGGTTGAGTGACTTGTCCAAGGTCACACAGCTGCTCAGTAGTGGAGCCATTATTTGAACCAGGTCTCTGTACTTTCTCTCAAAGTAAAACACATACAAGTGCTGTCCAGCCCCTGGTACATACACAAAAGTGCCCCATGAAAACAGCCATCGCTGTTACCAGGCATGGCTGCTGAGAAGCAGGCTCAGAGGCTGCCGGGATAGAAAGCGAGCCTAAAGATCATGCACGACGTGGCGTGGTTTTTGATCCGTGTTCCACAGAGGCACCGCCTGGCGTCTTTCAGATTATTGGGGGAGGCTGAATGAGCAGGATACCAGCTCCCACCCCCTCCCCATCACCTTTAACCAGAAAATCAATTCCACTTTCATCTGTTTATTTACTAAAATTCTAAGTAAAAATTTGTTTTAAAAAAAGGGGTTCTTCTGCCAAGCAAGAGTTTAAGAACCCATGGCCCAGCCTGACCCTTTCTTTTTTAAATAAATGAATAGCAGAGAAGGCAAGTCACTTGCTCAGAGACACACAGCAAGTTAGTGAGAGAAGGTGCCAGGGCAGAGCTATTTCCTGACTCCCAGATCAGCGGCTTTTTGCTAGACTTTGTTCAAGGTTCTGTTTTTTCCCCTCGGTGGCAACCCAGAGAATATATTTCACTCACATCTCCCAGAGCCCCTCATTCCAGTGTGCTTTCTCCCAGTCTCCGAGCACACCGCCAGTGTCTGCGTCTGACCTGGGTGCACCCCCTCAAGCAAGTGCTGACAGGTGCCCCCAGTCCCAGACAGAACAAACCCCTGGCACCAGCCAGCTTCACAAAGGCGCGTCCCGAGAGGCTGGCCTCTCTCTGCTGGCTCTATCCTTCGCCGTGAAAGTCAGACCTGTGCTCAGTGAGAGGGAAGGGCCAACAAATTCATAATGTTAATGGGATACAGTTGAGAAATGCTAAACCAACAGTGTTTGGAAATTCAGGCCAGCAGCCAGACACAGAGCCGGCCAAACTTTAGCTGGGGCGGGAGAATATTCTGAGGCGGATTTAGAGTTTCTTTTAAAAACTGGATGAAGACATTGTTTATTCAAGACCCTGGGAGCACAAAGATAAGACATGCATAATGGATTTGGGGTCTTTCAGCAGGCGGCTCTCCTCCGCCATCTCTGCCATCATATTAAAGAATTGCTTCCATCCACTGAGGCCTACTGTGTGCTAGGCAGCTTTGTGTAGATCCTCTCCTTATATCTTCACAACTCTGTGAAGTAAACTGTGCTGCCCACAATAGGAAACCGGTCCAGAGAGGTGAAGTAGACTTGCTCAAGGTCACATAGCTGATGGGTGTGAAGGTCTCCTGATTCCCACGTCCCTGCTCTTAAGACCCGCTGCCATGGATTTGGATGGACACTGTTGAGATACTTTAACTTGGCATGGGCATAGGCACAAGATAATTAAGCCATTGTCAAAAAATTCTAAGCCTCTCAATAAATTGAGGTTACCATACATAGCATGAGATCCCAAGAGTCTTAACTTGTAATGGTTGCATCAGAAAGGCTGGGTGTTCCCAGGTAGGGCTCCACTAATTGTTTTTCCAGGCTTGGTCAGCCTTACCACAATATGCTATACTAAGGCAGCATGTGAATCCCTGGGAAACAAGGGGCATTAGCACCCATGGTGGGGTGGGGTGGGGGTCGGGTTACATAGCAAGGCAGGGTTGGAAAGTCATGGTCTTTAGAGACACACCTGGGCTCATATCCCACCTCTGCTGCCTTCGAACAGTGGGCATAACTTCACTCTCCAGAGCTTCCTTCAGTATTGAACATGGGCTAAATCACGTGGGTTAAGCAGAGGTCCGCAGACTTTGTCTGTAAAAGGCCAGGTGGTAAATATTTTCGGTTTTGTGGGCCGTATGGTCTATGTCACCACTGCTCAGTTCTGCTGTTGCAGCATGAAAGCAGTCATACATAATACGTAAACAAATGAGTGTAGCTGGGTTCCAATAAAACTTTATTTACAAAAATAGGTGGTAGGCCAAACCCTGGTTAAGGGTATGACCTCTGGATATTAACTGCCAGGGTTCAAATCCCAGCTCTGCCCTTTGCTAGCTGTGCTGACCTTGGAAAAACTATCACCTTCTCTGTGCTTTACTTTCACCTTTTAGGGAGGTTGTAAGGAACAAAATAATACTTGTTAGGCACTTAAAAATAGTGTCTGGCATGTTACCAGCTCTCCACAGTCATTAGCTACCCATATAAAAAGTAAGGTTTGTGAAATGGTAATGCCGTAATGCTTGCCTCTCTGGACCACATATGGCAAGAATTAAATAAGGTGATTTATGTAAGTTCCATTAGGGTTTTTGTGTGTTTGGGTCTTAATTTATCCCCCTCTAAGAAAAACTTAATTTGCAAAAGCACATGGCCAGCCTATGGACCACTGTTTGACAAGTTGAATTTTTAAAATACTGTGTCAAAAGATTACTTAACTTGATTCCTGGGTTTTTTGTAACCCTCTTAAATTTTGTGCCTAAGGTGAGTGCTTCACTCAGCTCATCCCAGTCCCGGCCCTGCTAGAGCTTAAAACAGACCTGGCACATGGTAGACATTCAATTAATAATTGTTGAATGAATGAAAATGCCTGTGCATAGGGACTGACACACAGTAGGTCTTCAATAAGTGGACCTTGCTGCAGTGTTTGTGTACCATAGGGCTTAAGAGCTCAAGCTCAGGAGTCAGACCATCTGGGTTCCTGTTCTGGCCCAGCCACTTACTGTGTGACTTTTAGCAGGTTTCTTAGACTCTCAGTGCCTCAATTTCCTTATATGTAAAATTAGGCTAATAAGAGAACCTACCTTATGAGGATGCTGTGAGGATTTTAAATGAGTTGGTCCATCTAAAATGCTTAGAAGTGTACTGGACATGTGGTGAGCATGCAATAGTTATTAACCTCTTTATATATATTTTTTCCTCTGGACTGATAGGCAAAATTGAAGAAATTGAGAGGGAGGTCTGGATGTGCAATCTAAGGAAGAACTGGTAGGTAGATCTGCTTTAGAGAATCAGGGTTTTCAATTCTCAAGCCTTGGTGAGCATCGGAAGTACCTGATATGTTTGTCTAAAACGCAGATTCCTGCTCCCCACGCCCAGGGATTTGGATTCATTCATTCTGTGGTCCAGGAGAGTGTGATGCAGGAGTCCCAGGAGCACACTTTGAGAAACGCCAGATCCTTGGCTCTCAGGCTTTGTAACTCTCTGAGAATAACCAGACCAGCTACTTCCTGTCTCCTTCTCCCTCCAGGTCCCTGGAGGAGGCTTTGCTTCCAGATGGGGCTAGTTAGTTTCCATGGCTCCAGGCTTTTCCAGAGGCCTCCACCTGCACAAACCTCTGGCCCTCATAACTCAGGGTCTTTACAGTCCTAGCATGAAGCACTCTGGTGATGATACCCACCCTGCTGTACCCCTTAGTCAAGGGGAGCCCTCTTTGCCAGGGCATGTCCCGCTAGCTGAGCTTTCCCCAGGAGATCTGACCCTGTGATTCTTCACTGTCAAGAAGACTCCCTTAGAGGGGCAGCCAGCATCTCTTCTTCAAGACCTGAGGAAGTGAGGGCAGCTGAAAGCTTGGGACAGAGCCACCCTTACAGGAGGGCAGAGGTGGAGTGGAAGGAAAACAGGCTCTCCCACCAGAAAGATCTTCTTTGAACCCCTTCAGCTCTGGTACTTACAGCTGTATGGGGGATCTGAATAAATTCCTTAATGTCCACGGGCCTCTCGGATTCTTCTTCTCCAAATGGGGAAAATCATAGCCTCCTGTTTGAGCTCCTGTAAGTGTTCAATGCCATGTGAAGGTACAGGACCCAGTGTCTTGTGCCTAGAGGTGCTCAGAGAACAATTGTATCTGTAATCAGGGGTTTGAGGTGGGCAGGGGAAGATAAGGTTAGATGGCTTCCCCTCTGCTGGCCCCTCTTCTTCCTGACCATCTAGAGTTCCTGATCCTCAAGTCTCTGTGCCCTACCCTCTAGGGCCTTTCTTGGTTTTAAATTGTAGGCTTATTAAAGGCTTAGGCTTAGCATATTATTCTCCATCACTTTGTCATTTACCTAAATTTTTATTGAATACCAACTCTGTGGGAATCAACTAAATGTGGAATATTCCAGTATCTCTTTTATTTCCTAAAGATCCTTATTTTTTCACCTTTTCATTTCACAACCAAATGAAATAATGTGGAAAAATGCTGGCCCATCGAGTAATATCAGTGCTGTTTTCTTTTATGAAATTATAGCAAATTAGAGCTGGCAAGAAACTCCAAGTTCATCTAAATCATCGAATTCCTCCCTGTGGTTCTATAGATGAGGGAACTGAAGCTCAGAGAGGGGAAGTGGCTTATAATTAGGCTTCCTCATCTGAACCATAGGCTACTATATACACATATATAAAAAAACCACTCAGAGTCTTGGTGGCCTAATCCTATAGAAGCCTGCTCCTTACTGACATAAGTGTTGAATGTGGCATTCAGCAGATGGCCTACTACAGAGTTAGTGACTAACGGGCCCAGCCAGGCCCCTCCCATCTTGTAGCCCACCATCCCTACATCCCCAGAGTCCTCTGCAGGCTTATCTTCATCTGTCAGCTGATGGAGGAAGAGAGAGTAGAGGACAGCTTGAAAGTTCTTTTTATGGGCCAGGCCTGGCAGAGGCATTCATCATTTTCACAACATTCCATTGGCCAGAACTCTGTCACATGACTCCACCTAGTCACAGGGCCTGCTGGGAAATGTAGTCTGGCTTGGATGCCCAAGCTAAAAAGGAAATAAGTTTGGTAATGAACAAGTAGCGAGTTTCTGCCACACCGTGTAACTTTGAATGAATCTCTTTTATTTCCCTTCTTTAAACCAACCTGCTTCTCTCATAGGATTGTGCCACTGCAGTGCTCTGAATATGCAGGTAAATGCAGGTGAACTGCTACTATTATTATTTTCACCACCTCCTAAATGCCTGGCTCAGGGTCAAGGGCATAGTAGGTGCAAAACAAACCATTGTGTCATTAATGGTCTTCCCACCAGCCTCCTGAATGCATGCTTTGCCTCAGCTAGCTGGCATTTGGTTCACACACACACACATCTTTTCGACAACTCACCCATTGTAATCAGTCATTGACGACTGCCTCTGCCAGCTATGAGCTGAAACACAGGAAGGGTTTTATCTGAAGCCCGACACATCCTGAAAGAATGAGGCCCTCCTTTCTTGGGTCCCTGGAAGGCTGCCCATTGCACCTCACATTCTTTTCAGCCTAGAGGCCGATGGTAACCATGAGCTCACTGAGAGGCTAAAACAGACAGCTACGGAGGCCGCTGCTGATGCATGAAGCTCGTGGCTTATTGCCTGGAGACCTCAGTTCTTCTCGCTACCTCCTCTTCCCCAAGTCTCAGTGTTGCTCAGAATGAGGAAGAAGTGGCCCCAGAGGTGCTGTCAGAATCTGATCCTTAGTGGTGTGCACAGAAAACTACTATTTTTAAGTGGGCATTTTAAATATTTAAGGCAAACTCACCACTCAAGTAATAATGATAGTAATAGCTTACATTTACATAATGAATACGATGTGCCAGATACATTAATTAATTTAGTCTTCAAGATACTCCTATAGGATAGGTATATTATTATAACAATTTTATAGAGGAGACAATTGGGACACAAAATAGTCCCTGACCGTACTCAAGATTGCAAGAACATTCCCTTCATCATGGCATGGCCTCTGTAGTTTACCATAGTCCCCACCATCAGCTAATGTCTCCTAGATATAGAGACTGAGTGTCAGTTGCCTTTTCTCCCTTTGTGAAGAGCAGTAGAGAGAGTGGTGTTTAAGACTGTGATCACTGGATCCAGACTCACAATAGTTTAAATCCCGGCTCCGCCTCTTTTTTGCTGTGCAACCTTGAGCAAGTTAAACCCTCTAAACCTTAGTTTGCTCAACTGTAAAACATGTCTAAAACCACCTGTTCTTTTTGCCTCCAAGGACTGGATTTAATGAAGGCTACTATTTGCAACATATGGCTTGAGGCATATTCAAATGTGCTCTGTTTTCCAACAGAAATGAAAATGACCTTACAGCAGATGCAACAATGGTGGAAACTGGAGCTTAGAAAATTCTAGTAATTACCCATGGTCAGTGGTGGTAACAGACCTTTGGTTAGAACCTAGGCCTATTATTCTCTCTGCTAGCCCCGTCATTCTTGAATTGAGCCTTTTATTTGCATGTTTTGGTAAAGCCTCTATTCCCAGAACCTGGTGCAGATCCTTTGAAAGGAACAGCTCTACCACTCACTAGCAGGGTGAACTTTGAGCAAGCTACTTCTGGAGTCTCAATTTTCGCATCTGAAAAATAAGCTATTGGAAAGTTTCTTTTCCACAGGGTTGTGGGGATTGAATGACAAAAAGGGTGTCAAACTGCTTCCTCTACCTCCAGGCCTTGGAGGTGTTGGCCGTTCTTGCCTGGAATTCCCATTTTGCCACCCCACCCAAGAAAATATCCTTGGCTTGGCCAATTCCCACCCATCTTGTGAATCTACTCTTCGTGCTCACTTGCAACTAGAGACCCTCACTGGCTGCATTCTCCCCCAGTTCAGCCCATCCTGGGATTTGGGGTCTAGCATGGGCTGCCCCTGTCATACTGTTTTAAAATGGCCTGTACCCTTGCTTGCTTGTCTCCCACCACCAGACTGGACTCAAGGGCAACATGTGTCTTGTTCAGGAATTTATCCCAGAAACAAAAGCAAGACTCATGCAATGTAAATGAGTGTTGGGGGCAAAATGAATGGTTGCCTGCTTAACCCAGGAAGTAGCATGGAACGTGCCTGGATCTTCTTCCTGTTGGTGAGGAATTGGGAGCAGAGTTGGAGATTAGTGGCTCTATCGTCAACCTTCCGACTGAACCCTGCAGCCTTCCAGATCTCATGGAGGTCTTTGGGCCCCGCCCAGGAGGTGGGATGACGTATTTCACAGCTCTGCTCTCCTCAGAAGAACGAAGATGCTAGGAGGCAGGCATATAGCTTCCTTCCCTCAAGCAGCTTCACCTCCAGCTGGTGGGGCTGGCCCCCAGCCCAGGGCATGATTGGGTGGCTTTGTAAGGCAGAAAGGCAAAGGGGCTCTGGGGTTCTGAATGGAGAGCCTGGAGCTAGGCTGCCTGGGTTCAAATCCCAAAAGCACCACTTACCAGCTGTGTGCCCTTGCTCCCTGGCCTTGGTTTCCTCAACTGTAAAAAGGAGACTGACTTCAGAGGGTTACTCTGGGGAGTTAGGAGTTAAAATCTGTAAGGCTCTTAGAATGGGGTCTGACATGTAGTAAGTAAAATGAAAGTATATGTTAGACTAAAAATTAAATAGGTGAAGCAGATGCATGACTAATCATTATAAGAGAAGCTGAAAGAAGGAAGGGTGGTTGGGAGCTGTGTGGTAAGGGAAGAGTTCACTGAGGCTAAGGAATTGGACCTGGGTCTTGAAGGAGGTAGAGGATTTGTTTTAGTGGCAGGAGGTAATAGCAGCTAACACTTATGTGGGATCAACTAAAAGCCAGATGCTGTACTGTGTGCTTGGCATGCATTGCTCATCCGGTGCTTATATTCTCTATGAGGAAAGTGGCATTCAGGTCGACTAAGCATCACCCAAAGACCTAGCTAGTCAGTAGCAGAGTCGAGATTTGAACCCAGGTCTCACTGGCTCCAGAGCCCGTATTCCAACACTTATCAACACTAGGAATGTGGTACTTGGTCATGTGTGGCACTGTATTATTCAGTGTTCAAGTACTTGTTACTCTACTAGAAGGCCAACTCATGTTTGTATGTGCTTTCTAAGCATAAGACATCTGCTGTATTTCTGGTACCAAATGAGATTATCATCACACACTGTAACTTACATCATTTTGCATCTTTCCCATTTTCCTCTCTATCCTCCTTAACTCCCACTCATTCATCAAACATTTTGAGTGTTCTATACCAAATATATCTGTTGGCTGCTGTTGCTACATCAGTAAATCAGGCAGACGTATTCCCTGCCCTCGTGCAGCTTATAGTCTAATGGAGCAGGGACAGATATTAACCAAATAATCAAATGTACCATGTTAGAATCCAAGTAGAAAAGACTAGACATCGAATGTTGCCCAGAAAAGTTACTTAATAAATGTCAGTTAATTGTCTGGATTTAATGGCTATGATATACACTCCCAGGTCTTTATATTGTCAAGAAAAAAATAAATATTGGCTATAGGCTGTCTGCAGGCACTCCACTGAAGAACTAGGGATGAAGTGAGGAATATATACAGCCCTTGCCCTCACAGAGCTTACAGTCTAATAGGGAGGCTCAAGCGGGGGAATTGACTTGTCCAGAGTCTCCTGGCTGGCTTGCAATTTTTAAAAATTATAGTAACCTATGCAAAGAAATCTGTTTAGAAAAAGCTGTCCCCATTTAAATCTATAGCACATAGATTTTGTTTTGTTCACTTTTATATCCTTTAGAACAGTGCCTGGCATATGATATAAGTTCAGTAAATATTTGTTGGATGAACAAATGACCATGACATCTACACTGGGTTTTGAAGGATGAATAGAAGTTTGTCAGAAAAGTCAAAGGTTTGGAGAGGGAGTGGGAGGGTGGGGTCTTAAAGGCAGAGAAACCACCATATGCAGAAGGATGGAGGTGTGAAACAATTTATCGTATCCATGGAAATAGAAAGAACTTGTTATGGTTGACCTATAAATACTTGGGGAGGGGTGGGAGAGATGAAGTGGAGAGTAATGAGATGATGGATGTAACTAAGGGCCCCATCATGACGATCCTTGAATCCTATGTTGAGGTTCTTGGACTCTATCTGGAGGGTACTGGTGAGTCTCTGGGCTGGAGAAGGTCTTGTGGGATTGTGTGGTAGATCACTGGGAGACATGGAGGTTGGGGTGGGGTTGGAGGTGTCAAGGGGCAAGCTAAGCACAGGTCCTTGTATTTGAAGTTCTCCCTGGATACTTTCTTAAGGCCATCTGGTTGGGGCAGTGCTAGGGGTCTCAGTGATGCCTGAGAGTCTGCCATGTGGACTTGAGGGAGGCAGGATGAAACTGAAGGAAGATTCAAGGGCAGAACCTCGAGGTGATCAACTAAAAGCCAGTTTCCCCCAGGGTCCTTGGCTCCACCCAGAATATTGGAAGAGAGCGTAAATATGGTGGGAAACTAAGTGGGAGAGTATATGAGAATCCACCAGGGCTGAAAGGTGAACGAGAATCTATTCAAAACAAGTATCTGTAGGGATGGGCCTGGGGTCATGTGGTAGCTTAAGCCCTATTCCGTTTCAGCCCTCTTTTGCCTCAGGTCCCTCTTTATGAGCTGGTGTCTGGGTTTTGACTGGAAAGTTCTGCTGGAGAAAGAGCCAGAAGATCACACCCACTCAGAATATTTTAGCTGAAAAAAGACCTCAGAGGTTGTCCTGTCTAATCTTCTCATGTACCCAAAAGGGACTAAGGCTCAGAAGGGGAACTGACTTGTCCAAAGTCTCCTGGCTGGTTTGTCTCAGGGCCAGGACAGGAGGCCAGGCTTTTCAGCTCCAGTACTATGCTCTTCCCATTATACGAGGAGATCCCAAGCCATTTTATTATTTTATTTTGTTTTGTTTTGTTTTGTTTTGTTCATTAGCAGAACTCTTTTTCCAATATAAAAGCTTCAGTGGATAGGCTCAGAGGGCTGCCCTAGGTAAAGTCACCTGGAGTGCCAGTGCTGGGCCCATAATCTCCATCAGAGACCAGCTCTCCACCCCCTCCACATGCACTTCTTCTTTGATTGACACAGTGGACATTTTTCTCAATCTCACACTGCCTCAGTTTGCCAACCTCACTCCTGCTTGCAAAAAGATTTCTTCTCCTAAGCCCCATTTCAGAACCTCTGTTACAGCGCATGAAAGTAACTTGCCTAAAATCACAACGCTAGGACATAGCAGAGGGGATTTGAACCCAACAGTCTGTCTCCAGCACCTGCCTTCTTAATCTTTCAAATCCAGGTCCGACTGACTCCAGGGGTCAGCAGACACACAGAGAGGCTTGCACGTGGAAGCAGGTTCACGGTGCCTGCCCCTCGGAGCTTCCTGGAACCTGCTCAGTGTGTAGTAGTGAATTGTCATGGCCAAGAGCTCGGCTTCAGGAGAGCCAGGATTGGGTTCCCAGGCAGTGACAGCCCCAAAACAGCATCTGGCAGAGCAGCTTAGCTCCTGAAACCCCTGCCCGCAGGACCAGTGCTCCCCAGGGACAGCCTCAGAGCCCAGGAATCTGAAACCTCAGAGGAGAGGAGAGCAACATTCTCACGGGCACATTTTTATTTCATACCTGCGGGTGCCAGCTCAGGCACTGACGTTCTGGAGGAGCTTCCAGCGTGCCCTGTGGAAGGGCAGGGGAGGCTTGGTCGGGTGGGCTTAGGGGCAAGTCTTCCACAACCTGCTTGGCCCCAGGGACAGAGTTTGGAGACCCAAAGAATCCTGTGAGTACAGTTCCCACAGCCCGAGGCTACAGGGAGAGAAGCAGGTTGAACAGGGACCTCAAGAGGGCCGGGAGGCCCTTCTACAGGAGGCTGGGTTAGGGCTGGGGATACAATTTGCCGAATACCACTGGAAAATATGCGATTTCTAAGCGATTTCTTGGTAATGACCTCTTGCATTTTTTTAAAACCGTTGCAGGAAAGTTAAAGGGTATGTTCCCTTGCACCATCTCATACAGACCTTACTATGACCCATGGTCTCTCATCTGGAAAATGGGAATTATGCTTATTGTTAAATGACGCGAAGATCAAAATAAGATCAAGTTCAGAAAGAATGTCACATAGTATTTGCCCTTTCTTTAAAAAGTTGTTCACATTCATGAAAATGCTTTAAAAAGTATTTTTTAAAAATGCTGTAGACATATTATGCATGGATTTTTTATCTTATTATAATTAATCTTAAATCCTGAGGTCATCTCCAAAATGCCTAGCTTCCTTTGGTAACATATGTGGTTTTATCATCCTCTGATTTAGCTCAATCTTCTTTGAAGACAGCTAAGTTTTTAGCCTCTTATCTCTTATGATAATGAACTGCCTACATTTATTTCACTCTAGAATTTAAAGAAGTAAAATAAGTCTTCCTCTTTTCCATCCTAAATGTTCATATTTAAATTTTCAATATCATATTTGTGTGTGTGTGTTTCTTGACTTCTAAGCTAGACTCAGAGAGTGTGTTACCTGTGTTACCTCTCAGCCATAACTAGTATTTGAGTATTTTCTACGGGCCAGGCACTATTCCAAGTCTCTTACGTGGATTAACTCACTTAATCCTCCTAGCAACCCTATTAAATAGTACTATAGGGTCCCTATTTTACGAACAAGGAGACTGGTGCCCAAAGAGGTTAAGCAACGTGGCTAAGTACGTGGTGGAACTGGGCTTCCAGTCTAGCCCCAGAATCCTCACGCTTAAGCTCTGCTTCACTGTCTCTCTTTGAGCCGCTATGTCAGAACCCTACATATCCAAGGCACTTTGAAATGCTCTTTGGTTTCATTGAAGGTCATTCCCTTCCCCCAGTCTTACTCTAATTTTCTAACTGGGGAAATGAGGCTCAGAGATGTGACACAATTGCATGGGTCAGGAATGGTTTCAGCTACAAGTAATAGAAACCCAGATAGGCAGACCCTTAGGCAAAAATGACATTTCTTTTTCTCACACAGGAGTCCAGATGCATACGCAGTGGGTTGGGTGCGGTGGAGCAATTTGCCATCAGGGGTCAAGGCTCTTCTTATCCTTCTGCCCTGACAGAATCTGAGCATACTGACTTTTCATACTCAGGCTCACTGCCTCATGGCTGTACCGTGGCTGCTACAGTTGGAGGCATCGTGTCAATGACTGGGTCAGGAAGAAGGGGCGGTGCCAGAGAGCTCCTCCCCAGTCTGCCTCTTCCTTGTAAGGGAAGTAGAACCCTTTCCAGAGACCCCCAGAAGATGTCTGCTTTTGCCTTACTGGCCAGAATTGGGTCACATGGCTAGAACTAGCTATGAAGGAAGTTGGGAGAATTGAGTGTCTGGCTTTCCAGCCTCTACAATAGGAAGAGACAAAGGAAAAGAAGGTTGAGCCTCATTTATCATAGTAACCTGTGAAAGGTCACACAAGTAGTCGGGGAAAGGCCAAAATTAGGACCCTGGACTGTTTCCTCTTTCTATAATATGTAAAAGAGAATGGCATTTTATTCTCTAGGCTACAGTTTGGGGATTGAAGCCCTCATTTCATGATTCTTTCCCATTTCAATTTTTAGCAGTGATTCACCAGCCCTTTGCCCTCAGCCTGTTGTGTTGAAGCGCATAAGTATTTATTACAGGGTAAAGATTTTCAGAGGATAAACTATATACAAGTAGTCTAGTTACTGGGGTCCAGGATTGAATCCCACCCTAGTAGATGATTCTATCCACTTGAACAAATGCTTATTGAGCACCTTCTGTTTGAAAGTCACAGTACTGGGCTGTGACGATGGCGTGACAACAAAAGCTTCCATCTCTTATCCTGGATGAGCTCATAGCCTGGTGGAAAACTAAGTGTGAAACAGACATGTGCCATTTGGGGGACTGAGTGCTGTGGGAGAGATGAACGAGAAACAGTGGAGCACTGCGGAGGGAGAAGCCAGCTCACCTGCAGTGCTCAGGGAAGACTTCCTTTACAAAGAAGGCAATGTTGGAGCCACGTCTGGAAGGATGAGTAGGTGTTTGCCAAGAAGAGAAGGTTGAGAAGGCATTCTACACCAAGAAAGCAGCATATGCAAAGTGTGGAGGTGTGAGCCAGTCAGGTTCACTCCAGGCTCACTTGACTCTGGAGTAAAAATGCCCTTTCCCCACATACGTGTAATCATGTAGCAGTTCCTTAATCTCCAGCCTCTTCCCCCTTTTTGCTCAACTCTAACCGTTTTTAAGACTCTATTGAATGGTCAATCCCTTCAGGAAAATTTCCAGATGGATGTAAACCTCCCTTCCTGGTGCTCCTGATCTATCTGTACCATTTTCCTTTCCATGTTAGCAGTATCTATGTATATGTGTGTCTCTTCCAATACTCTCTGAGCTCCTAGTGGGCAAGAACAGTGTCTGATTCATATCTACAGCCCAGTACTTGACCAGGGCCTGGTACCCACTCACTATCCAATAAGTAGTTGAGGAATGGGATGAATGAATAAACCCTGGACAGTGGGCAGAGCAAACACGATTATTCTCACATACAGATGAAGAAACTGAGGTTCAGAGTGTTAGACCCAAGGTCACAAAGGGGATTAGTGACAGAGTGGGACTAGAACTTCTGATTGTCTTTCTATTTTACCATGTTGCCTGGTGGCTGGGCCCATCATTTTAGTTTTGTAGGTTCCAGAAATAGATTCCAGATTCTCCGAATTCCTGGCCCTTTCCCAGTATCTTAAACAGCTGTAGCTTCTCCCAAGCTTCTAAGTTTCTTTTTCTCATATTCTCTAAGCTTCTCCTCTCCTTTTTCTTTATACTTACTCCTCTCAGTTCTTGCTGCTCACTCTTTGCCCATCCCCAACCCACCCCCAGAAATGCGTGGCTTCTCCCAGATAATCTCCAGACTGTAGCAAACCAGCATCCGTGGAGCCTTCCCAGTAACCAAAAGACAAAAAGCTCATCGTCACCCCGATGAAGACCTACATTTCTACTTTCTGAAAATTTCTAATCAGAAGGTTGGAGATGGGAGATGTGGTAGGAGAAAATTGTGAGGGCCCTGGGTGGCTGCCACATCTAAGCTTCTCAGAAAGGCCTTCCTAGACCACCTGTTTTAGTTTGCTAAAAGGTGCCAAAGCAAAATACCAGAAGTGGGTTGGCTTTACAATGGGGATTTATTATGTTGCAAGCTTACAATTCTGAAGCCTGGAACTGTCCAAATCAAGGCATCATCAGGTGATGCTTTCTCTCCAAAGCCTGGTATGTGGAGGCATCTGCTGATCTCTCCCTTTTCTTCTGTGTTTCATTGCTTCAGCTTCTGACTTTCTCTCAGCTCTTGTAGCTTTCTCTCTCAGCTTCTTGGGGTTTTCTGTCTCTGTGGCCCCCTCTCTCCATATTCATCCTGTTTATATATAAAGGACTCCAGTAAAAGGATTAAGACCCACCCTGGGTCATGCCTTACCAAAGTAATCTAATCAAAAGGAAGGTCCCATCTGCAATAGGCTTACACCCACAGGAGTAGATTGGACCTAAGGACATGATTTTCTGGGGTCCATAAAAACCTCAAACTACCAAACCACCTCTTTAAAATAGATCTCTTTCCCACCCCTGTACCAGCATTAAGTTTTGTTTTGTGGTTTTTTGTTCTGTTTTGTTTTTTTGGTACCAAGGCCAGGGATTGAACCCCAGGACCTTGTATATGGGGAGCCGGCGCTCAACCACTGAGCCACATCGGCTCCTCTGAGTTGGGTTTTTCATTTGTGTGCTTGCTGTTTGTTTGTTTGTTTGTTTGTTTGTTTGTTTGTTTGTTTTTAGGAGGCACCAGGGACCAAAGCAGGCGCTCAAATGCTTGAGCCACAACTGCTCCCCAACATTCAGTTTTTATTTCCTTCACAACACTAACCACAATTTATAATTGTGTGTGTTTACTTGAGTTCTATCTGTCCACCCACTACCCCATAAGAGCAGGTATCACATCCATCCTGGTCACCTCTCTATCCTAGATCCCAGAATAATGCCTGACATATAATAGGTGCACAGGGAATATTTGTTGGATAAAAGAGTAACTATGCATAGCATGACTTTCGTTCCTTGCTGAAAGAAAGGGAGGTCTCCAAATAATACCACTAGTTCTTTGTTTTTTTATAGAAACCTTTATTTTGCTTTTATAGTTATTGTATTTTCTCCTTGGGTCTTCACAGTAATTCTATCAGGTAGGTTTTAGGATCACTAGTTTTCGAGGAAGAAAGATGAGTCTTAGAAAGGCTTAGTAATTTACCTGGAGTCAAGCTAATACAAGGAAAGGGGCAGAATGAATTTATAGAGGTATGTAGTGAACACCTGCTGCCTGCCTTAGCGAGCCGTAGCCTGTATCAGGCATTGTCATCCCTACCCTATGTTATGATTTGTACAGATAAGCAAACTGAGCCACAGAGATTCTAAGCAACTTGCTCAAGCAGAAAGACCTCGTAAGTGCCGGTATATGAATGCTGGTTGGATGCCAAACTCATCTATTTCTCTTACATCATTTGCAAAGAAATCTGATTGCAAAGAATTCTGTAAATCCTTTGAGGATGGTGAAGACAATGCAATGAACACTTTGAGCTGCCTGTAGAGAAGAGGGACTTTTGCTCTGTCACTGGAAAGAAATATAAGAAGACTTAGGGAAGTTCAAAGAAGTGGAAGGATTTAGGAGACATGGAGGCATTAGGAAAAAAATCTGTCAGGGTTCAGTGCAGGCAACAGAAAATATTGTAGGGATTTTAAGCAGAAAGGAACTTATACTGGGATTTAGGGATTTAGAAAGTCATTGAGAGGAATTGAGGAGTAGACTCTGGGCTGGGCCTCCCAGAAGGGTCCTGGAACACTGCAGAACTGACCCACCAGAAGGCCATTGTCTCAGTTCAAGAGCACTCTGTCACAGCTGGGATTCAGAAAGCCAGAATCCGGAAGCTGTTGTTACCTCAGCTGCTTCTCAGCATCCAGGAGACTGGAAAGGCACCCTGGAGCACTCCCATTAAGACACACAGTGTCTGGAACCTTGTCTGCCAGCTAAAGGAAGCCAGAAGATGTTCTCCACCTCGTTTCTGCTTTACAAATTTCAGCAAGTGCTTCCAGTTGGCAGAATCTGCTTTATATCCAGATTCTGAGCTGCAAGGGAGTCCAGGAAATGAAGTTTTTAGCATTTCATCCTCTTCAGTACAGGAATATACACTAGATGTGGGTGGGAAGGAAATTGAGTGAGCATCAACCCCAGGAGGTGCAAGAAAAGCTTTTATAACTCTCACTCCAGTGGGACAGTGTAATAGGTTCCTAGGGCTGCAATAACAAAGTACCACAAACTCGGTGGTTTAAAAAACTGAAATGTCTTGTGTCGCAGTTCTGGAGGCCATGCTCCCTTGTAAACTCGTAGCGGGGAGTCCTTCCTTGCCTCTCCCTGGCTTCCGGTGATTTTCTGGACATCCTTGGCATTTCTTGGCTTGCAGCTGCAACACTTCAGACTCTGCCTCCATCATCACGGGGCGTTCTCCCCTCATGTGCCTTTGCCTCTTCTCGCCTTCTTGTAAGAACACCAATCATGACAATTGTAAGTTTTGTGAATCCCAGAATGATCATGTTCTTTGAACTAATCTATTCCTGTGGGTGTGAGACCTTATGGTTGCATTAGATTCAGTTAAAGGACCTTTTGATTAAATCACTCAGATCGCTTTAGGGCCTTTGATTGGACTACTTCAGTGAGGAGTGATCTAGTTTGGGTCTCCGCCCTCTTGCTGGGTCTTAAATTAATATAAACTGAGAACTGGAGGCAGAAACACACAGAGAAAGAAAACCGCCATTTTGGCCCTGCCATGTGAGAGAGAGGACTGCAGAAAGACAGAGAAACCCGGAGAGGCTGAGAGAGACACCAGGGGCTGGGATCAGCAGAGCAGGCCTGAAGCAAGGAGAAGCCACCATTTTGCCTTGCCACGTGGCAGGAGTCCAGGATCTGCCAGCAGATGATTTCTGATGATGACTTCATTTGGACATTTTCATAGCCTCAGAACTATAAGATTTTTTCCTAATAAAATTCCCATTATGAAAGCCAGCCCATTTCTGGTATTTTGCATCAGCAACCCTAGCAAACTAAAGCACCAGTTATGTTGGATTAAGGGCCTATTCAACTCCAGTTTGACCTTATTTTCATTAGTTCTATCTGTAATGACCTTATTTCCAAATAAGGTCACATTTCGAGGTACTGGGTTTATGACTTCTACATTTCCTTTCTGGGAACACCCTCCAACTTACAACAGATAGTAAGAGCCAGCAAAGCCAGAATGCCTCCTGGCTGCCACCATGGACCTCTAGCCCCATAGCTCCCTTGCAAGGAAAAAGCCTGTTTAAAGAAAGGACAAATTTGGAGCCAATATCAAAGGACTGAAATAGTTCCTATAAATCAAAAGAAATGAATATCCCAATATAAAGTTGGGCAATAGCTATAAATAACAATACATCAAAAATAAGTGGCCTGTAAACAAATAGGTGAAAATATTTTAAATTTCAATAAGTATCAAAGAGCAAATGAAGAAAACCAGGAGACTTTTTTTTTCAGAATCAAAAAGATGAAAAAGATTGGCATACTATTGCTGAAAATAGGGGAAACTGGTATTCTAAAACACTATTGATAAAAGTGAAAATTAAAACAGCTTTTCTGGAGGAAAGTAAATTTAAGTGTTCGTATCCTTGACCCAGTAAGTTCCCTACTAAAGACCTTTGGTAAGAAAAAGTTAAGAAATGCCAGAAGGATAGAGTTATAGAGGAATTCTTCTCAGGACTCTGTAATAACTTTAAAAAAAATCTGAATAATTGCTAACCAACAGAATACTAGGTAGTCAATAAAAAGATTTAGGTGTATATATTTTGCATGGAAAGGTCCCTGTGAAATAATGAAAAAAATTACAAAAGGGCATGCATATATAATTTCATTTTGTTTAGAAATGTATGCATTTATACATATGTTTACATATTGAAAATATGGGAGGAAATAACACTGAAATGTAAACCTCATCCCTGGATCTGATGATTACAGGTGTCTTTTTACCCTCTTTATACCTTGCTGTGTTGTTTGATTTTTTTTCTTTAAATGAGCACGTCACATTTACTAACAGAAAAAAAAATTAACTTTTTTTTTCCTTTTGGGGGAAAACTTGGATTCTGTGAATTTCTTGGGTGCAATTAGAGTCCTTACCCCTCCTCCAAAGGCTTTAGAAAACCAACCCTTTGGGGACCCCTTAAAGCAAGGGTGTTTAGAACTGAGGAATGGAGCTTGGGGCAAAGGGAAATAATGAGAGTTAGAGAAAAAGGAGCAGTGAGTGGGGGGGGTGCTAATTTTAGCATCTCTGATAGAGAGTTCTTCCAAGATTCATATACTGTCCCCTGGCGCATGCCTAGCTCTGCCCTCCAGCCCTCACCCTGGTGACTGCAGAGCTGACCCAGGCATTAATAGACTTCAGATTGCAACAAAGTACTTGAAAGCTCTGCTGCTTTAAATAGAGGTGTTTGGCACCCTTTTGAATGCCAGATCTGGCAGAGCTGGGGCCCTCAGTCCTCACCCTAATTTAAGGCCCAGCAATGAAGCTACTTGGATGCCCAGCCTTTCCTTCAACCTCAGAGTCTCTAAGGCAAAACTCTTCATTATCCTCTAAACTGGGCAATACCTCCTGCCCATTAAATCTTCCAGGTTCCTATCCTGGGGACCTCTTGTATTTCTGCTCCATTCCTCGGCGTACTTCACCTCTCTCTCTTTCTCCTCCTCTCCTTCTTCAGGACAAGAATATAGAACAGATTGTTAAAGGTCTGCTTTATGGGCCCTTTATAGGATCTTAGAAATTTATCTCTAAGTGACCTGGAAAAGCATAGCATCAGTCACAGTAGCTTTCTTTTCTTTAGTGTCTACTAAGTGCCAGTCACATTATATGCATATTGCTTTTTTAAGACAACCCCATGAAATGGGGATATCTTAAGATTTAAACAGATACTTGAAAAAAGAAGATATACCAAGAATTGTCAATAAGTATATGAAATGATGCTAAACATCATTAGTCATCAAGAAAATCAAACAAAACTATATCGAGATATCACAACACACCCACAAGAATGGCTCAAATTAAAAATACTGACAATACACATTTTTGGCAAGGATGTGGAGCAGTTAGAACTCTCAGACATTGTTGGTGGGAATGTAAAATGGACCAACCATTTTGGAAAACAGTTTGGCAGTTTCTTATAAAGTTAAAGATATACTTACCATATGATCCAGCCATTCTCCTACAATTCATTCTCCCCAATTTAAGGAAAACATGCCCAATAAATGGTTGTACCAGAACATTCCTAGCAACTTTATGCTTACTACTCCCAAACTGGAGACAATCTAGATGTCCATCACCTGGTAAATGAATTAACAAACTGTGGTACCTCCATACAAGGGAATGCTTTTCAATGACAAAAAGAAACAAACTACTGATATACGTGTATTAGTTTTCTATGCTGAGTATCAAATTACCACAAACTCTCTGAAGGCAGCTCAAAGTGTGCATTGCATCACCTTCAGCATCCTCGAAGGATTCATAGAATTCTTTGCATTCAGATTTCTTTGCAATTGGTATAGTAGAAACAGATGAATTTGGCATCCAACCAGCATTCATAAACTGGCATTTACCAGTTCTTTCTGCTTGAGCAAGTTACTTAGACTCTCTGTGCTGCAGTTTGCTTATGTGTACAAATTATGCTATAGGAATGACAATATCTGATATAGACTATTATTCTCTAAGGCAGGCAGCAGGTACTCACCAAACCTCCATATAATACATTCATCCCCTTTCCTTATATTAGCTTGACTCCAGGCAATTTACTTATGCCTCCCTGAACCTTTTTTCCTTCCTTGCAAACTAGAGATCCTAGCACCTATCTCACAGAATTGCTACTTACCTGTCAGCATAAATATTGAGTATAAATAGCTAACATTGATCAAGGGCTATTTGGGTCCCAGGCACTGGTCTCAACCCTTTATATGCATTGGCAAAATTCAATCCTTATAGCAACACTATGAGGTGGCTGTTACTGTTAACATCCTGTTTTTTACACGTGGGTAAACTGAGGCACAGAAAGTTTAACTATCTTCCCTTGGGTCACACAACTGGTATGCTGTGGGACCAAGGTTTGAGCCTCTGCAGTCTGTCTGAAGTTCATGCTCTAAACATTCCACAATTGGCCTCTGGGTCTGCCCAGCCCATGGGTTTTTAGAAGGATTAAATGAGCTCATGTGTGCTTATCCATTGGTTGACTTAACCAGTGGTTTTCAAAGTGTGGTCCACATCACCTGGGAACTTCTTAGAAATGCAAATTCTTGCCCCCCCTCCCCCCTCAGACCTGCTGAATCAGAAGCTTGGGGGTAGAGCCCAGCTATCTCTATAAGTAACTCTCCAGGTGATTCTGATGCACACTGGAATTTGAGGACCACTGGCTTAGAATAAGCACTTAGGAGATAGCAGATCACCTATTTTCTATATATAAATGCTTAGGTTCAGCCACCTGATTTTACATGATCACTGCATGCTCTTTGGCTGGCATGAGTGCATGCAGTCTCACCCTGCAGGGGAGAGAATAAATCCACACCCTGCTGAACCTTAGAGGAACATACCTAAGCATTTATGTATCATTACCACCTTGGTTTCTTGTCCAGAAGCCATTTATTGACCACCAGTATGGACTCAGCAGTAAACTGCCCTATGCTCAAGTAATGATTTCTGGTGTATGCTCCAAACGTTCCAAGAACCTCCCATTCCCAGGCGGGTGGTTTGATCTGTGCACACCAAAACCAGCTACAGGATTCCTTCCCTTAGGTTAACTACTCCATAATCTCAAATGCCTTCCTTTCTTCCTCGATGCCTTTCACATTACAGTTGCTCAATAAATGTCTCAAATGAAGAAGTCACCAGACAGCTACCTTTTTCACAAAGACCATTTAGCAGGAGTTCTCAGCCTTAGCTGCACATTACAATCAGCTGAAACACTTTTAAACATCTCCCTGCCCAGGCTGCCACCTCAGGCCAATTATATAAGAATATTGGAGGGACACTAAGTTTGACTATTTTTTAGAGTTCCCCAAGTAATTCCAATGTGCATCCAAGGTCGAGAATCACAAAACTAGAATGAAGAAACCAAAATGCAGGGGATTGATCTGGCAACTGCCAAACCAACAAAGAGCTCTAGTGGGAAACACAAATGGGTGAAACCCAATTGACTTCTTCAAAAGCTGCTTCTGTCCTGACGTCTTTGATGGACAGACCAATTGAACTGGGAGCAGCCAATATCCTGTCCTAAGAAGTTCCCATCCATGGTAGAAGATGCACCTGGAAGCGTTTATGCTGGCAACTGTGACGATTCTAAAAATTAGTGCCATATGTCTCCAGACAGGGAGGGTCAGCCCACATTTACTCCCTCCACTCTCCCCGGCCTCTCTTCCTATCAGCTACTCACTCCTCACCCATGGGGGCCCCTGAGTACCTCCATTCTGTTGAACAATTTTATTTAGTTATTCCTTGCAATAGACCAGGCCCTGGAAATACAGATGCGAATATAACCTCACCCCTTCCCTGGTGGAGTTCACAACCTAGAGCAGGGATTCTTAACAAGGGGTCTGTGAGCTTGAATTGAAATTCAAAAGAACATTATTCCTGTGGGAATGTGTTGGTGTGGGTGTGATACATTTATTAAAGAATAGACAGTATAGTGTGGACTTAGTAAGGGGTCCGTGGTTTTCACCTGACTGGCAGAGGGGTGCGTGGAATAAAAAAGGTTAAGAACCCCTGCCCTCGAGGGAGAAACTAGAAGTAAATCATCAGCTAAAAGGGATGTGATAAGGGATGTGTTGGAGAAGAAAAGAGAGAGGTGAGAGCTTAGAGGAGGGGCCTGAGAAAGCTCCCTCCAGCAAGTGATAACTATGCTGAGATTTTTCTTTTCCTTTTCAAGAATTCCTATATTCTTTTAAGTTTGGGATAATTTTAAATATACTTAGTTGATCACAGCAATTTAACAAATATTAACATTTTGCTATGCTTACTTCAGATCCTTAAAAATCAAAATAATTTTGAACTATTTCAAGTATAGGAGAAGCACGGAGACTAATAGAACGAACACCCTTATTCCAAGATAGTTATGAGCTCTTGCTCTGGAGCCAGACTGCCTGGCTCCGCAGTGAGACCTTGGAGAGGTTGCTTGATCTCTCTGTGCCTCTATTTTATTTTTTACAAATATAAACCAAGCTCCTACCTCAAAGGGTTAGAGTTACTGTGAGGATCAATGGGGTAAAGCTCTTGAAAAGCCCAAAGTGCTTAGCACACACGAAGTGCTTAAGGAACATTGACTACTGTGACCCAGGCTCATGGCACAGCTTGACAATCTTAACATTTTGCTACTTTTAAAAGATTTTTTTAATAAAGGGAAATATAATGTCATAGATACTTTGAAAGGCCCCTCTATCCTGCTTCCTTACTGAACAGAGTGCAAGTTAGCAGGGCAGTGTGGGAAAGGCCACTGCAGGCAGAGGGACAGGCCTCACAGGCCTTCTGAGGAAACTCTCCGTGTGGCCAGAAGGGAAAGTGACCAACGGGCTTTGGGGGAGGCTGGAGAGGGGCTGGGGCATGGCCTTGAGCACACCTCCCTTCACAGACAATCCCCTCCAACCCTCTCCTCTCTCCCAGGAACCTTCAGGGACCCTTTTAATGGCTCCCTTCAAAAAAAAAAAAAAAAAACAACATAAAAAGGAAGAAACTTCCTAAGGAAACTCATCCACTCTTGCCCTCTAATCTGGAAAATTCCATCATGTGTGGGCGGGTATTTGAGGGAAGAAGAGAGACAGAGGAGCAGCAGGAAGGGGGCTCAGCCCTTGACATCACAGCCACCTCAGTGCCCCTGGGCAGGAAACGAGTGATTTAGGGCCACAGCCCAGCCAGGAAGCATTCAGCATCTCTGAGGAATTAGCGTGGAAGCTTCTTTCTGGGAACCGTGACCCCCACCCCCACCCCAGGTAGATCTTTTTCTCTCAGTGAGCTGATGATAAGCAATACCCCCTGACTTGTTTGACAGTTAACCTGACAGAGCGCATAGGTGGCTCGTCAGGCGCCATTATTTGTGGAGAAGGTCTTGGGCACAAGTGTCTACTACCCCGGGCCTTGGTTTGAAATGTGCTCTCCTGTCACCCCCCCAGCAGTACCATCATTTTTAATCTCAAAATGCGCCCCCCCCCATTCCCCTTCTCTTTTCCAGCATCCGTTCCTGCTGCTGCTGAGGAACAGCTGCTCTGAGGCCCATCTCTCATCAGCTGCCTTATCTCCCCGATGAATAATGTTCCCCTTCCCCCAGCGTGCGGCTGCCTGGCAGGAGGCCCACCCCAGGCTCGGAGCAAGCTGCTGACAGCACTTAAAGCTCAGGCAGCTGTTGGAGAGCTGGGCCTCCGGGCAGGCCCCCAAGGGGGTGAGGGCTAAGTCCGCCTCACAGAGACGGCCACCCGAGGCCCCACTGCTCACAAACTCAGCCATTCCAGCGCATTCCAGCACCAGCCAGGTGCAGCCGCCATGCTGGGTGCTGAGGCAGCAGGGCACTTCAGACTTGGGGCCTATCTTTCAGAGGTGAGGACTTTTGGAGATGTGGCTTGAAGATGATCATATCTGTACTTGGTAGGTCTGTGACCTTGGGAGCATATTTGACCACTCTGGGTCTCAGTTTCCTTACCTGCAAAATGGGCTAATAATAATGTGGTATAGAAGTTGTTGGTTCTCTGTGAAGCTCCTCTCTGCCACTTGGCATACCCATCCCCCAGAAGCTGTGAAGGCCATGATCACGGCTGGGCCTCTGGCCCTCTCCAGAGAATTGCCGTTGGCTGGTGGTAGCTGCGTCCCTGAGACAGCTGAGAAGCTGAACTCCCTCTGCTGCCACTCCCCCCTTCTATCAGGGAAGTCAGTTGGAGATACAATAGCCCAGCTCTCTTTCCTCAAAGTGGGACAACTCTGTGACGCTACTTATGCTCCAGCGGCCCCCAATGGATCAGGCTAAGACCAGCCTGTGCCTAAGACTGCATCTGTGATTGACTCCTTCCCCTTCCTTGTCCTGATTTCCTTACAACACTCCCTCCATGAGTCACAGGCTTCCAAATCCAGCGTGGGCTCTGCTTCTAGGGAACCCAGACCAAGATAAGTGCCTACTTGACAGGAGTTTTGTGTGAGGATTCCACTAGGTAGTGCTTTAAAAGCATCTCACACAGTGCCTGGCACTCGCAAGTACCCAATAGTCAGGAGTCATTATTCTTATAAATTATAACTATGTGACAGAATGTAATATGGAAATTCAGATACGGCATAGAGGTGGTAGTTGAAATTCTTGCCTGAGAGTTCCAGAATTGGAGGAAGTTGTTCCAGGAGGGGTCCTAGTAGCTCGTCAAGCCCAACTCTCCTTTTCCCAATGAGGAAACTGAGTCCCAGAGAGCAGAAGTGACACTCACAGACTTGCAGTAAGTCAAGGGAAAGCTGGGACTAGCTGAGGTCTCACGTTTCCCATCGCTCTGTGTGCTATTTTGTCATCTTCCGATCCTTTTTTCCTGTCATTCATTAAAGTGTTGTTGACTTTAGGTGGGCTGGGACCTTGAGACATGAAGCCAGAGCACTTTCCATTTCCATATGATTCCCCCAAGCCCTACTATGTGCTTAACATCTGCCAGCCCTCACAGGAAGGAGTCACAAAAGCATGCACCAATCCCTAGTGACTGAGTAGTGACTCTGAGAGCTTTACTGCTTTAAAAGAGAGAGAGTGTGTGTGTGTGTGTGTGTGTTGACTTTAAATATCCTAGGCAGTGAGGAATACCATCCCATCCTAAAAGGGAGGTTTCAGTGAGAGTGATCATTGCAAGGCAAGTATGTGGGCAAGGCCATTCCCAGACTCACTTTGTTACTCTAGTGTTTTAGTTGCCGATACAAAAACACCAGAAATGTGTTGGCTTTTATAAAGGGAATTTATTAGGGTAAGAGCTTACAATGCCAAAGCTGTGAAAATGCCCAAATCAAGGCATCATCAGAGATGCTTCCTCACCAAATGTTGACAGACCCTGGGCTCCTAACATGTAGCAAGGCAAAATGGCAGCTCTCTTTCTCTGTGTTTCTGCACCCAGTTCTCAGTTTATATAAGACCCAAGCAAGTGTGGAGACTCAATCTGGGTCATACCTCACTGACATAGTCCAAACAAAGACTCTAAAGTGATCTAATCAAGTGATCTAATCAAAGGTCCCTTAACTGAATCTAACGTAACCAAGTGGTCTCACACCCACATGAATGTATTAGTTTTAAGAACATGATTTGGGAAGTGGATGTGGCTCAAGCGACTGGGCTCCTGTTTACCATATAGGAGGCCCAGGATTCGATTCCCAGGGCCTCCTGGTGAAAGGCAAGCTGACCTGTGTGGCGAGCTGGCCCGAGCGGAGTGCTGGCCCATGTGGAGTGCTGGCCCGTGCAGGAGTGCTGGCCTGCGTGGAGAGCTGGCACAGAAAGATGATGCAACAAAAAGAGACACAAAAGAGAGACAATAAGAGACACAGCAGACCAGGGAGCTGAGATGGTGCAAGAGATTGAGCACCTCTCTCCACTCCGGAAGGTCCTAGGATCGATTCCCTAAAGAGAAGACAAGCAGACACAGAAGAACACACAGAGAGCAGACAGCAAGCACAAAATAACAAAGGGGGTGGTGGTGGGGAAATAAATAAATCTTAAAAAAAAAAAAAAACAAACATGATTTTCTGGGATTCACAAAAGAACCTCAAACTATCACATGCCACTCTCTGTATCCCAAAAAGACATGTTCTTTCCATATGCCAAATACATTCCTTATATCACAATATTTCAAAAAGCCTTAAACTTAAAATGGGGGCATTTTCAGAACTTTGGAATTGTCCTGCATGATGTTGCAATGATGGATACAGGCCATCATACATTTTGTCATAACTTACAAAATTGTGCAGGACAGAGTGTAAACTATAATGTAAACTATAATCCACATTAGTGGCAATACAATATGTGTTCATCAGTTGTAACAAACGTACAACACTAATAAAGGATGTTGTTACTGTGGGAAAGTGTGGGAGGCATAGGGAGTGGGGCATATGGGAATCCCCTATATTATTTATGTAACATTTATGTAATCAAAATGTCTTTAAAAAAATAAATTAAAAAAAAATGTATTAAAAGCCTTAAACCATTTCAGTAGCAATGCTAAATACAAAGTCACATCAAATCAGTTATAAGCATGCAGTCTGTCTTGGATCAAAATTCTTCTGACTGTAGATCTGTGAAACTTAGAAAACAAGTTATCTCTTTCCAGTATACAAAGGAGGGACAGTCACAGGATAAATGATTACATTACCATAGGGGAAGATCAGGGGGGAAAAAACAGGTGTCACGAGTCCCAAATGGTTCTGAAAACCCACAGGGCATACTCAATTAGATTTCAATGTCTGATTGTCATTTATAGAATGATGGCTTCCCCTCCTCGGGGCCTCATGGGGCCCCATTCCTTCCACAGACTTGCCCAATGGCCATTTTCTCGGTTCCACCCTCATCAAGCATCTGGATGGCAGCTGAGCTCTAGGCCTCACCCTCCAAGAATATTGCAGGGATGGCCACAACCTCCCCAATCTCTGGTGCACAGTCCCAACCCCCTTAGCACCCCTCCCTAACCTCTGGCACACAGGCCCAGCCCCCTCAGAACAGTGGGGTGGTGACCTAGCTCTCTCTAATCTCTGGGCAGTGTGCCCCACCCTCTCTGTAGCCTGGGGTGTCCAAACTCTTCCTGAACAACAGGAGGGAAGGCCCTCCTGTCTCTAAGCCCCAGGGAATATTCACACCCTCCACACACATGGCTGGGGTCCCTATCTTGGTCAGAGAAAATCTCTTAAGTCCAGACCTCAGCTTCCTCAGTTTTGTCCTTGAAGTGGTTTCTTCTTCAATTTCTCCGTTTTCTATACCTTTTTTAGTCCATGCCGACAGTGGTTTCATTCGTTCAGATCTCGCAAATAGCTCATTGGTTTTGCATGAAGTTCACAGGGGTCCCAATCATTGGCCAGTAAAACTTTTCACAAATCCTTCCTGGATAACTGCATTTCCAATCCTGACTTGCAAGGAAATGGCTAGCTGGTTCCCTGTTCAGTTAAATCCTCACATGGGGCACTATCCTCTCGGGACTCACTTTCTGGAAGCTCAGAATATCTCAAACCATCAACTTCTGTTTTTTTGTGTGTCCAGGAGTTCAGGTCTCAGCTTATCCCTTTCTTCTCTCATTTTACTATAAACTGCAAGGAGAAGCCAGGACACGTTTTCCACATTTAGTTTGGAAATCTCCTCAGTTAAATGTCCAAGCTCATCATTTTCAAATTCTGCCTTCCATGTAACATCAGGAATCAATTTTGCCAAGTTCTCTGCAACTTTAAAGCAAGGCTCACCTTCCTTACAGCCATTATTTCTGTCTAAAGTAACTTTAGGGTCCATATTCCTACCAACAGTCTCTTCAAAGCAATCTAGGCCTTTTCTATCAAGCATTTCACATTTCCTCCAGAATCTTCCCCTTACCCATTTACAAAACCGCTCCTACATTTTTGCTATTAGCATTTGCAGCATCCCTGCTCTCCTGGTACCAATTTCTGTTTTCATTTGCTAAGGCTGCTAATGCAAAAATACCAGAAATATGTTGGCTTTTATAACGGAAATTTATTAGGATTAAAGCTTACAGTTTTGAGGCTGTGAAGATGTCCAAATTAAGGCATCATTAGATAAGCTTTCTCACCAAAGGTCAGGTGAGCCTGGGCTACTGCCATGTGGCAAGGCAAAATGGCAGCTCTTCTCCAGACTGCTTTCTCTCAGGGCTCAGTTGTGGGAAATCAAGCACATGGCAGGGTTGAGGCTCTTCAGCTTTGAGCTTCTCCATGGGCCTAACCTCTCAGAGACTCAAACCCTCATCTACAGTATATCAGGGCAATTCTGGCATCTCAACCTCAGGTAATATCAGCCATCTTGTGCTCCATGTCTCAGCCAACCACCCAAACAAATTGTTAGAGCCCTTTCCAATCCCTCAAGCTACATTGAATCCAGAATCTCTGCTTAGTGGGCCCATATAGAATTCTGCCTGGTCCAACTTTATATTCCTTCCACCATTATCCCACACCCTTAATATCCATTCCATACATACTCCCCTGATTTCTGTCTATGTAAATTGGAAAACTCATGAAGTTCATTTGCAGTATAGCCTAGTTCCTCATGGGTCACACTTTGTACTTCTCCTTTGGGGGCTTGTTGTAACAGGCAAAGATGCCAATTACTGTAGTGGCTAGGGTGATTGATCTTGACCATCAAGGGGAAATAGAACTGCAGCTACACAATGGAGGTAAAGAAGAGTTTGCCTGGAATACAGGAGATCCTCTAGGGCATCTCCTAGTACTGCCATGCCCTGTGATTAAAATGAATAGAAAATTGCAACAACCCAATCCAGGCAGGACTAACAATGGCCCAGAATCTTGAGGAATGAATCTTTGGGTTACCCCACCAGGCAAAGAACCATGACCAGCTGAGGTGTTTGCAGAGGGTAAAGGGAACATGGAATGAATAGTGGAAGAAGGTACTGATAAATACAAACTACTACCGCCTGACCAGTTACAGAAACAAGGACTGCAATAGTCATGCATATTTCTTTCTTGTTTTGTTGTGAGTATGTTTGCATATGTACATAAAAAGAATATCTTTGTTTTCTTCTCTATCTTATCCCCTTATCATATGACATATGATGTATTAGTTTCATGTCATAATATTTAAGGATGTCAAGTTTAAGTGTGACTATTATCCAATGACTTGCACCCTATTATGGAGGGTTTTAGTCTGTTTCTGGTTGTAGGCAGAACAGCTGAGTATTGTTAGGCAAAAAAAAAAAAAAAAAAAAAAAATGTCTGTTATTGTTTTTTATTTAGAGATTAAGTATAGTTTAAGGAGATGTGTATGGCTGTCAAGTTGACAAGAGGTGATCTGGAATGGTTAGGCTAATGTGTCACCTTGGCCAGGTAATAGTGCCCAGTTGTTTGGTCAGTCAAGCACTGGGATAATTGTAATACAAGGACATTTCATGGACTTTACTCATCAGTGAGTTGATGGCATCTATGACTGAGTACATCTACAATCAACTGTTGAGATTGTCGTCAACAGTGAGTAACATCTCATCCAATCAGTTGAAGACCTTAAAAGGAAAAATGATTTCAGCATTCAGAGTAAGAATTCCTATTTCTACTTCAGACAGCCAGTATCTCCTGGGAAACTCATGGAGACCTTCAGCAGAGTCCCTGGCTTGTAGCTTGCCCTATGGAATTTGGACTCATGCATCCCCACATTCACATGAAACAATTTTATAAAATCTCACACTATTTGCAAATATTTCCTGTCACTTCTATTTCCCTAGAGAACCTTGAAGAATATACATAGGACTGTTCTTAATTTCCACAAGGCACTCTCTGACCTTTTTGGGAAATATTCAGATGCCTTTCATTTCCCCCTAACATGTACAAATTTCTAAGAAGATGAGAGAGTTGTGGCCTGGGGCTTAAGAGCAAAGAGTCTGTGAGGTGTCCTCAACTTGAGGCAATGGGAGGAGAAACCAGAGGTAGAGCCAAGAGCCATAAGAATTAGGGCAAATTCCAGAACTCTTGGAGGGAAGAGCAAGTGACTTTGGTGACTCGTTATGAGTATGAGAGAGATGAATTGTAGATGATTCGAGGATGACACATCCTGCGTCTGCAGAAGCATGGTGGTCCCTTGAATAGAAGTCATGAGATCCATTCGGGGAGAAGCTGAGGACTTGGGGTTCAGGCACAGTGACCTTAAGGTGCTATGGAAGGTACTGATGGCACAGTGGTTATGCACGTTGGTGTTGAATCTCAATAGAGAAGTCCTTGCTGGGGAGAAGAGCAGCCCTAGAGCACAGATTCTGAGCCCCAGGGAGCTCACTCCCCAAGGGACATATGGGGACATTTTTGGTTGTCACAACAACCCGGGGGTGGAAAAGGCGGGGCTTCTGGCCCTGGGTGCTCCGAACATCCCACAGTACACAAACCCCACAACAGTGAATTTCTAGCCGAAGATGTCAACAGCGCCAAGGCTGAGAAATCCTGCTCTAGAGCCAGCAGCCTGTGGGGTTGGACTCCTGCTTCCCCCACCCGCAGCTGTGTGATCTTGGCGATTTCCTTAACTGCTCTGGGCCTCAGTTTCCTTATCTGGAAGATGGAGACGATAATAGCTGCTTCCTAGGATTGTTGGGAGGCTTAAATGAGCTAAGATATATGGAGGGTTTAGAATGGAGCCTCTTGTTCATGGATTGGAAGAATAAATATTGTGAAGATGTCAATCTTGCCCAAACTGATTTATAGATTCAATGCAATACCAATCAAAATCCCAACAGCTTACTTTACAGAATTAGAGAAGGCAATTACCAAATTCATCTGGAAGGGTAAGTGCACCCGAATAGCCAAAAGTATTCTAAAAAAGAAGAGCAATGTGGGAGGAATTTCGCTGCCTGACCTTGAGACAAAGCTACAGTGGTCAAAACAGCATGGTACTGGCATAAAGATAGACATATTGATCAGTGGAATAGAATTGAGAATCCAGAAATAAACCCTCACCTATACAGTCAACTGGTTTTTGACAAACCTACCAAGCCCACGCTGATGGGAAAAAACAGTCTCTTCAACAAATGGTGTTGGGAGAACTGGATATCTATAACCAAAAGAATGAAAGAGGACCCCTATCTCACCCCCTATACAAGAATCAACTCAAAATGGATCAAAGATCTAAATATAAAAGCCAGGACCATAAAACTACTAGAAGAAAATGTAGGGAAACATCTTCAAGACCTTGTAGTAGGTGGTGGTTTCTTGGACCTCACACCCAAAGCACGCGCAACAAAAGAAAAAGTAGATAAATGGGACCTCCTCAAAATTAAACACTTTTGCACCTCACAGGACTTTGTCAGAAGGGTGAAAAGGCAGCCAACTCAATGGGAAAAAATATTTGGAAATCACATATCTGATAAGGGTTTAATATCCAGGATATATAAAGAGATGTTACAGCTCAACAATAAAAAGACAAATGACCCAATTAAAAAATGGGCCAAAGACTTGAATAGACATTTCTCCGAAGAAGAAATACAAATGGCAAAAAAACACATGAAGAAATGCTCAACATCACTCATGATTAGGGAAATGCAAATCAAAACTACAATGAGATATCATTTCACACCTATCAAAATGGCCACTATTAAAAAGACAGAGAACTACAAGTGTTGGAGAGGATGTGGAGAGATAGGAACACTTCTTCACTGTTGGTGGGAATGCAGGATGGTACAACCACTATGGAGGACTGTTTGGCAGTTCCTAAAGAAGTTGAATATAGACTTGCCACGTGACCCTGCAATACCACTACTGGGTATATACCCAGAAGAACTGAGAGCAGTGACACGAACAGACATCTGCACACCGATGTTCATAGCTACATTATTCATCATTGCCAAAAGTTGGAAACAACCCAGGTGTCCATCAACAGATGAATGGATAAACAAACTGTGGTCTATTCACACAATGGAATATTATGCAGCTGTAAGAAGAAATGAAGTCATAAAGCATATGGCAACATGGATGAATCTGGAGGACATTATGTTGAGTGAAGCAAGCCATACACAAAAGGACAAATACTGTATGAATGCATTACTATGAACCAAATATATTGTGTAATATATTGTTTGATTCACACACACAAAAAAAAAACAAAAAAACAAACAAAAAACAAAACAACAAAAAAATTTACATGTATCCATTACATTTAATTGAGAAATATATATTTATTCATCTGTGTTTACTTTTTAGTTTTTAATTGCTTATGTTTTCAATTATTAAATGTACAAAATAAAGTTTAAAAAAAATTGATCTCTTTCTAAAAAAAAAAAAAAGAATGGAGCCTCTTCGAACATTAGTTATTATTAGACATCCAGGAAAGTGAAGACATAGCAGAGGCCATTTGATCTGGATCTGGCGTTTAGGGGTGACCTCAACACAGTTTCATTGGGGTGGAAAAGGGGACTGGAAGCCAGTTGCAGAGGATTGTGGTGATGAATACACAGAAATTGGGGCTAGCAGGTATAGACTGTCCTGACCAACAGGCCTGGCAGTGGAAGGAAGAAGGGAAATGGCTAGTTACAGCTGCAAGGCCAGGTGGAGGGAACTCGTTTCCTTTTCTTTTTTTCTCCCAAGCTAAATTTTTTGTTATTGGGCAAACCACATTTTAGCAAAAATGGACATTTTCAAAAGAAAAAAAGTCACCTCCAACCTCACGACCTGAATAAATGAGCTGTTTTCCTTCTCCCCTCTCCAGGCTCATCATTTTTACAGTGCATTAGTCATACCATAGGTGCCTTTTTCTATTGTTTTATGTCAGGAGAAATTGTACCATAAGCATTTTCCATGATGTTACATCATTGTTACATTTATCATTTTTTCCAAAATGAAAATAACCCCATTGTTTTTTCTTCATTGTAAAAATGCCCTGTGCTAGTTTTCTGTTTCATTTTGTTTTAGAATGAAGATAGTACCAAAAAGTACGAAGAAGAATGTAACAATCCTCATGTCCCATCTCACCCTCAGAGATAAATAGTTTAGCATTTTGGTGAACACCCTTCTGAACAAATCTGTGTTTATTGATTTGTGATTTCTTCATTCTTTTATGTAAATGTGAACATGACTTAACTGTAACTTGAGGTCAAGGTTTTCTTACTGTTGGGATTGTTGTTTGGGAAAGTGAAGAGTACGGCTGTGGGTGTTTATAAGCAAGAACAAAGGGGGCCGGAAAGGCCTGGAAGCTGCTAGAAAGAGGAAAAAATGGTCCATGTGGGATCCCTAGGATGAGAGGAGGATGGAGCAAGGACAAAGCAGCGAAGACTCTTTCTCTGGGGTACAAGAAAGGAAGAGACCAGGATAAAGACACCAAGATTCCGAGGCGGAGATGAGGAATCCCACTTCCTCCAGCACCTCATGTCTGTGTTTTATTAACCCTAACAGTTTACAAAGAGGGTCTTGGGATTCATCAGAGAGCCGGGCCCCCTCCCCACCCTGTGTCACACCCCTGCAGCTGGCCCCACAAGCCTCACAGCATCCTGTTATCCTCTCTTCGCCAGATTCTTGGTTGGCTGCCACCTAATTTCTTTTTGGCCTGGACTTGCAGCTCTTGGGCCGACAGGAAGCATCGCTAATTCCCAAAGTCCTTCCATATGGCCCATTCAAATCCTTCCATCTGCAAAGTGTGAGCATTTCCTCCGGTTCTAACCTCACAGCAGGATTGTGGTACCCTACGCCTTCAGGAGCTTGGAGACCGTTAGATGTTTTGATCCCTTTGCCCCTTTGTCTCATGAGACCTTTTTTTTTTTTTTTTTTTTTCTTTTTCTGCTGGTTTGCTCAGTTCCTTTGGTCCCCTTCTCCATCTCCCATATCTGTTGCCTGAGGTGGAACTTCCAGGGATCGAGTGGGGTGGTGAAAGATTGTGGGGAGCCTGGAGACAGTGAAGAGAAAACCTGAAGTCTCACTGCTGGTAGACATGGAAGTTGGAAAGTCTGGAACCTTCCAGGCATGACTGGGAAGAGATCTGGTTGTGAGGGATCGTCATATGAACAAAGTCAGCATGATTGCCACCCTTTGTCAACTTGGCTTTCCATAATTCCTAATTGGGAAATAGTTATGAAATAGCTATCAAGTGGCTGAGAATAATGAGGCTTCTGCTCATTAACACACATCTCAGCAAAGCCCAGCCAAGAGCTGCACTTGACGCCGCAGGATTCTGCATATTTGGGGGAATTGTTATACTTCTCAGATGCTTGGAAGTCACTCAGCCTTTGGCCCCCTGCCTCTTGACGTGCCTGCGGCACCCAGTAATCCCCCAGCAATGCCTCACCTGTCCCACCTTTACTGTTTAATTATACGTTGTCCTTGATTCTCTCTCAAGCACCCACGGCCACTTCTGAGAAAGACTTTGGATCAGAAACCCAAATAACACACCTCATATTAAGTCTAAAGGTGAAACGACAAGAAGACCCAGGTACAGCCTCCAGCCAGGTTGTGCCAACTTATGTTGGACTGCGGGGGACCTTCTTGTTCGGGCATGAAAGATACAGGCTTTGGCCCAGTGGGATTGTGGAGACAGGATGGAGGCAGGAAAGGGTTCATGAAGGTTGTCAGAATTTCCTCACGCAAACACAGCTCTTGCTACCGTTTCATAATAGCTCATACTCCAGCCACATGATCACTTGTAAGCATCGCTACTGCCCCCATTACCCTCAGAGCATCTTGTTGGTAAGTGATGGACTCAATTCAAACCAGCTTAAGCCAAAAAGGGGACTTAATAGCTCATCTGCCTCAGAAAATTAAGATGTTCTGGTATCCGGCTCTGCGGAATCCAGGGGCTCAACTGATGACAGGGTTTTTGTCTCTCTCCTTGTCTCTATTTGCAACTGGTACTTCTACTACCGATGGGATTCCTCCATGTAGCAAGAAAATGGCCTCCCTCAGCCCAAACTGCTGTCATTTTAGCTTAGCTGGCCACTGCTCTCTCCACTGCTCATGTTCATCATCCTCAAGAAGGATTCTGATGGGCCCATTTTACGTGCCTTGGACCCATTGCTGTCCAGGGAAGCATGATTCTCTGATTGGAGAGGAGTTCTTTTTATTTTTTATTTTTTTTTTAGGCCAGTAAAAAGAATTTATTCAGAAATGGGGGGCAAAAACAGAGCTTGCTAAGAAATGGGAGAGAAGTACAGAAATACGCACCAAGATTTGATGCGAGCTCCTCTAGGCGGAGAGGGTGATTTGGCTTGTGCGGCTACCTTTATTAAACTATTAATTACTCCTCCCCTTGCTAATGCTAAGGGGAGGGGCCCCAGCTGTGATTGGTTACCCCACCAATGGTGGGGGCCAGTCGTGAGGCCTTTTGTTTGGGGTTATCCAGGACCAATGGGGAGGCCTGTTTGGAATTATCAGGGGCCTCCCCTCAGCCCTGGAAAGAGTCCTAACTGGGACCTCAAAGTCAAGGCCTCGGTGGGGTCTTGCAGCCATGCTGTCTGTCGGCCACGTTGTGGCTCGTCTTCTCCTCAGTTCCCTGTACTAACCTGCCTCATTCTCCCCTCTGAGAACTCACGCCCTTCTTCTGAAGGGGTGCTGAGAGGTGATGGTCATTGTTCTGGAGTTTCTTCCTGCTGGTTAGGGCAGTGGGCCCTGCCTGACAGAGCATAAACCTCTCTGGCTATTCTACTGAGGCTGAGAAAAGACAGGTCCAACACCGTGGTTGGAACTGGATGAAATCCCTGCGTGACTAATACCTTGTTCCAGAAGGTGCTGATTCTGGAAGAAATAAACTTAGAATTTTGAAGATACATGGCCCCATTAAAAGGATAAAGAAGATGGTAGTAGGCAGGCCCAAAAAGGGGCCAGGCGTGACATGCTGGACCACGAGAATGAGAAATGGAGAGGAGTATTATCATGGGCCCTGTTCCCCGCCCCCCGCCCCCCCCAAAAAAGGAGTCTTCTGAGCAGATAAAAATTTAAAGACAGCCAGCATAGCCCACTATGCCCCCACCGAGGCGGTCTAGCCATTTGGTTGTAAGTGCCATTACCTGTAGCTGGAATCTCAAAACCCTCTGCCCATGAAAAACGCCTGCTTTTCTTTCCAGACGCAAGCCTGGTACATGCTCATTCCTATCCACCCCCAGGGAGAGTTAAATACACTTTTCTGTGGACCACCTTGGCACTTTGTACCTGCATGTACTATTTCATTCACTCGCCTTTTCATTTGTTCATTTAGCCAATCCTTGGCATACACTTACTCTGTGCTAGGCCCTGAATTGCACTCAACACCTCTCAGGGTGTGGATTTCATGAAAGCACGGATCATGTCCCAATCCTTTTGGGGTATCAGTCCTTGACCAGGATGCTTGTTTGGCCCACATCCTTGGAGGTAGTGTGCACTTGCCAGACTTGGTAGTTTCCTGGCCGGTTAGAGAGCCTGGAGTCCTGCATAAGGAGGAGGGAACTGCACATTACAGGTTTTACAGCACAAATCACTAGTTCTCTGTATTTTTTGCAAATTTCTCATACTGTAGCCTGCCAGAGGGACCCTGTACATTCTGTATAGTGAATGGCAGCTTTTGCATTGGAACTTTAACATGTGCCTGGTTTACCCTGGCATATTAAACATGGGAGATGTTTCTTTTTTACAGATTGATTTGAGAATCTTAAGAAGTCATGGAGTCCAACTTGAATCCCCTTGGGTTAAAAACTTCCTGGTGATGCTAACATACATCCCAGGAATATAGAACTTCTTACCTTGCAAGGCAGTTCCATAGGACCAACGTCAGCTTCTGTGCTTTGGCCATCTGTCCTAGTTCTCCTCTCCAGGGCCACAAGGAAAGTCTCATCCTCTTTCCAGTGTCCACTCCACTTCATGCTTGTTCATTTATTCATCCACTTAAACAAGAATCCATTAACTCATTCATTTAAAAACATTGTGAAGGAGTATTTTAACCAAGACAGAAAGGTCCTTGTCCTCATTGAGCTGATATCTTTCTTTAGAGAGAGTGACAGACAATAAGCAACTAAACAAATAAACAGGAGAAATAAAATTGTGACCAGAGCTGAGAAGAAAATAAAACAGGGCACCACCAGGAATGGAAGGTGGTCAGGATGGCTGGATGGAGGTGGAGAGGAGGAGAGAGGTGGGAAATGAGGGTAGAGAGGTAGGAGGCAGCCACCCCATAAGAAGGAGCTTAGAATCTGCTGTCAGAGAGATGGAAGCCTGTAGAGGGTTTTAGGCAGGTGAGTAATTTACAACTTTGAAAAAGCACTGTGAATGTGGCATCCTAAAGTAGATTTCCAAATCCTTACAGACAGAGAAGAGGTGACGACTTCTTTTCTATCAAAGAATCGGGAAGAATTTCTGAGTAACTGCTCCTTGCTGAGCACGGAGACCCCACCACCTCCCAAAGTGAGTTTTAGAGGCCCTGGGGAGACAACACCACAATGTCTGGAACCAGAGTCGTTGCTTCCCAAGACAGGCTGCTTTAGTTTGCCAAAGGACTGCCGATGCAAAGTACCAGAAATGGGTTGGCTTTTATAGAGGAGATTTATTTGGGGTAAAAGCTTAGAGTTCTGTATTAGTCAGCCAACGGTGCTGGTGCAAAATACCAGAAATCTCTTGGCTTTTTAAAGGGTATTTATTTGGGGTAGAAGCCCACAGTTACCAGGCCATAAAGCATAAGTTACTTCCCTCACCAAAGTCTCTTGCCACGTGTTGGAGCAAGATGGCTGCCAACATCTGCAAGGGTTCAGCCTCCCTCTTCCTCTTAAGGCTCCATGGCCCCAGCTTCCAATATCAGCAGTAGGCTATC
This sequence comes from Tolypeutes matacus, assembly GCA_026826555.1. Classification (NCBI taxonomy): domain Eukaryota; kingdom Metazoa; phylum Chordata; class Mammalia; order Cingulata; family Chlamyphoridae; genus Tolypeutes; species Tolypeutes matacus. The sequence continues at coordinate 4,951,349 of JAKSZT010054303.1, read as the reverse complement.
AGGTTTCTAGACTTTGTTTCTCTCCCTGGGGCTCGATGCTCTGGGCTCAGCTACTCTGTTCTCTCCATTGTGTTTACTTCCCAAGCTCCATCTCAAAACTCCAACCTCCCTTCTCTGTGGTGCAGTTTCTCTGTGAGTCCCTGCCCACCAAGGGGGAGAGGACTCAATGTCCTACTGCCGTGGACCAATCAAAGCCTTAATCATTATTTAATCAAGTAAAAGTGAAACCTCTGAATCCAATATAACCTAATATGCCCAGAGGAGCAGACCACTTTACAAACATAATGCAATATCTGTTTTTGGAATTCATAAACAATATCAAACTGCTACAAGTTCCAAGGATGTGAAAAGTCCAAATCGAGGCACCATCAGAGGTGCTTTCTCACCAAAGTCAGCTACTGTTGGTACTATTGTCCAGGCACATGGCAAAGCAAGATGGCTGCCCATCTCTGCTGAGGTCTCTGCCTTCCCCTCCAGAATCTACCATCTCTCGGAGCCCAGCTCCCGGAGCTCAGCAGTCAGCTATCAGGCAAAAGGTTTGTCTCTTCTTGAGCTGCTCCACGGGCCCAGCCTTTTGGGGGCTTGTGCTTAAGTGATCTTCTTGTACTCTTTCACATGGTGGGATCAGATATGGTGGCTTCCTTTTTCTCTGTGTCTGTCTCTCTGTGTCTCCATTTTTTTCAGCCCCAGCAAGAGGACGGAGTCTCAACATGAATCAGGCTCCACTGACATAGTCCAATCAAAAGCCCAAGAGCCATCTTATCAAGTAATCTAATCAAAAGCCCCTCAACCGAATTTAATGCAATCAAAGGATATCATGCCCACAGGAATAGATTAGTTTAAAAACATAGTCTTCCTCTTTTTGGGGTTCATAAAATAATCTCAAACTGCCACACAGCCTGTGGGATACATCTCTTGGGAGCTGGCCTTGGAAGGGCGCCCTCTTTTTCTAGACATTTAAGATTTTTTTTCCTGGCTTTATCCTTCTTATGAGTTCTCCACAAACAACAGCCAGCATGAGGCCTCTAATTATCTCCTCCTGGAATAGGGGGGAGATATCCCTATCAGACACCAAATGTGCTGCCCTGTGCTGTGCCTGAAACCACACTGCCAGGAGGAGCGGATGTTTCATTGTTAAGAACCCGTCCCCAGAATTCTGGGCATCAAAGCAGTGAGAGGAATCAAAAGGGGAAAGACATATATTTGCCTACGAGTGAATCAAAATGTGTTTCTGTTTTTTAAAGCACATATGACCATAAAACCAAAGGCAGGCAAGCAACTGATCAAAAACATTACCACAAATATGACAAATAAAAGGGCAGCTTCCTTAATATCCAGAGATCAAGTAAATAAGGAAACAGGCCCCATTTTTAGAAATGGGGAAAGATATAAGCAGACTTCTTACAGAAAACAAAATACCGATTGTTAATAAACAGTGTTTAAGGTCACTAGAATCAGAGAAATGCTAAAACAACAGTGTGAGACAGGGTGCCCTTTTGGGGGAGGGGAGAGTTGCTTATCACATTGAAAAATGGGTTTTTAAAAAATGCAGTGCTGGCGATGCTGTAGTGCAATGGACACATTCAAAGGCAGCTGCTGACATGTGCCTGAGGACTGCCTTTCTGGACGAGTCCCTCAAAAAAACAGCTCACGGGCTTTGACCCCATAATCCCACTTCTTGGTCTCCATCTTAAGAATTAGTTAAAAATGAAGGCATTGATTTGCGTGCAAGGTTAAACATGGGTGAAATATTGGACATAGCCTGATTGATCGATAGTAGGTGTTTTGTTGAATTAATTATGGCACATCCATTCATTGGGCTATTATGTAGCCTTTAGAAATTATATTTTGTATATATTGTAATGGTAGAGGAAATGCTCACTCTCTAATATTGTGTGGAAAACATCAAGAATCATAAGTAATAGAATATAAAATTAATTACGTGCCTATTATATACATTAAAAATAGATAACCGGATCATGATGTACATATAAGGAAGCACATAGAAAAGCTAATAGAGAATTTCTCTAAGTTGTAGAATCATGGGTAATTTTATTTGCTGCTTTGTGTATTCCAAGAGCTTTCTTTTTACGTAAAGAATATGTGTTACTTTAAAAATCAGATAAAAGCAGAGAAGTATTATGTTTTTTGTTAGTGCTCTCTGATTATCATCAGATTCTTGTCAAAGACATACATGCTTTCCTTCCTTCCTTCCTCCCTTCCTCCCTCCCTCCCTCCCTCCCTCCCTCCCTCCCTCCTTCCTTCCTTCCTTCCTTCCATCCGTATCTGCTGCTGGAACAAGCAGCAAAGTGGAGCACAGAGAGCAATGGATGGAAAGAGAGAAGAGGGGCCTGGGTGCCACCTCCAGCTCTGCCATGATTTATCTAGGTGACCTTGGACACTGCACTGCTTTTCTATAGGCCTCGGTTTCCCCATTTCTAAAATGCACTGCTTGGATTGGTTCATCTCTAGGAATGCAATAAGGATACGGGTATGCTAATCCCAAGGTGCTAACCCTAATCCTAGCCACAACGTGATGTGATTGGCTGTTCCCGCAAGCACACTCTCATCATGAGGAGGCTGTCATCATCCAGTAGGACCCCTTGGGATGGGTTGCACCTTAGCCCAGGAGACTGGCCGTTTCCTTCAGGGGTAAGGAGGCATATGTTCATGTACATCATCTGTTCCTCCAGCACATGTTTATTACACCAGGTAGGGCCAGGTACAAGGAGGCCCAAGCATGGAATGATTTGGGAAATGTCTGGGTCTGCAGGACATTTTTTTTCTTCTGTCTTCAGTGTGGGGAAATTCTTTTCCTTTGAGAGTAATTTTGAATTATATTTGAATTATTTTAAAGAGACACAATTTATTTGAAGCTCAGTTTCTGACTCTGGATAAGCCAAATCGGTCGATCGTATCATTTTGGGTGAAAACCTCATGCCTACCCTGAAGCTCATTTTCTTATGTGGGGAATCCAGAAATAATTTGATTCCTGGCAGTGGCAATAAAAGATTTACAACATGTGACTCCATCTGGAGTTGTTTGATGGCATATAAGGCATATGGATTGGGAACCAGATGACCTGAGCTCATATGCTACGCTCCTGCTTCCCAGCTTTGTGATTTGGGGAAGTTCATAACTTCTGTGAGCCGCAGTGGCCCCATCTGTAAAATGGGGAAACAGTCCTGACCTCACCAGGCTTGTCTGTAAGCTCCAAGCAGGATGGTGCCTCCAGAAGGGCCCAACAAAGAGCCTGGTTTGTTCATGGCCATGCCATTTTACTCTTGCAGCTTTCCAGAGGTTGCTGCTTGGAAGGGAGGGAACACGTTTGAAATACTCAGGAGTGCACTGTGGTGGACAGCCCTGGCCATGGAATTACATAGACCTGACCTTGCAGCCTGACTTTGAAAAGTGACTTAATCTTCCTGAGCCTGGGTGCCCGCATGCCCGCATGCCCGCGTTGGTAAATTGGAGTTGATGGTTGCCACACCAACCCCCGAGGGCAGTTGTGAGGTTTAAATAAGATCATACCTGCATTCAGTATAGTGCCCAGTACCTAGGAAAATCCCAGTGAATTCACTGAGTTGTTTGATACATTTCTTTATTGCAAATGAAATACACGTCCATTGTAGAAAATTTAGAAAATAACCCACAAACAAGCAAACAAATGAAAACGAAAGGTGTTTTCAGTCCTTTTGCTTTGTAATTGAGTAGCTGTGTGTTTTGCATGTGGCCCTCGTCCTCCACATCTCCTACCCCTCCCCAAGCTGAACGCAGAGCTCGCTATGGGCAGCGACCGCAGCGGGTCCGGCTGTACCAGGCGCGTCCCGTCTGGACCAGGGCAGTGAGTAACGCTGCTGTCTCCCCTCTCTCGGCAGATCCTTCAAGCCAGACTTCGTCCTGGTACGCCAGCATGCCCATAGCATGGCCCTGGGCGAAGACCACCGCAGCCTGGTCATCGGCCTGCAGTACGGAGGGCTGCCCGCCGTCAACTCCCTCTACTCCGTCTACAACTTCTGCAGCAAGCCCTGGGTGGTAGGTGACGCTCCGGGCTCACCTGGAGGGGCCTGGAAGGCAGTGGGGGGGGACCTCCCAGACCTGAAAGGGGCCCTCTCCCCAGCACGGCAGCCTCAGTGGGGAAGAGGCTTGTTGAGCACCTGAACAAGCTATTTGGGTCCCAGACTCATTCTTTTTTAAAAAAATTTACTTTATTGCAATACATTAGAACAACATGGCAATATTCGTTATAGTAGTGAGCACATGTAGGATGTGAAAAGAAAATCTATTTCAACATTTTAGAGTCTTGGTGAGGTGTGGCATCTAAAAATCTATTAATCTCCCAAGTAGCAATGCCTAGGTCTGACACTGAAGAACCCAGAAGACCAAGCCTTCATATTGTTCTTGTTGGTGATGAAAATTTTAAAACCACAGCCATATTCAGATAAATTTCTCATAAAGCCAACTTTTCCTAGAATTTTTCTGCTTCCTGGATTCTCACATAGAAGGATTTTCTTTCTCTGGAATAAATGAGTCAGCAATTATTAATGTGCTCTAGAGATAACGTAGAAATATTGCTTTTTATAATACCTTGTTCTAAAAATGTTCAAATGTAGAAAAATGTTAGAAGAAATTAAGTGAATGCACATGAATCAATATGACATCTAGATTCCACAATTAACAGTAGTGCTGTACGCATTTTATGACATAATTATTCATATATCCATCATTCTTTGGATATTTCACTATTGTGACCATTTAAAGTGTACAATTCGGTGGTTTTCAGGTGCAGCCACCACCACTGTCTAATTCCAGAACATTTTTCCCTCACTCCAGCTGGGAACCTTGTACCCCTTAGCAGCCACTCCTCCCTCCCCCCAGCCCCTGGCAACCACTCATCTCCTTTCTGTCTCTATAGAGTACATGCTCTGGACATTCCATAGAAATGGAATCCTGCAATGTATGGTTTTTTGTGCCTGGCTTATTGCACTCAGCTTAATGTGTTTTGTTGTTGTTGTTGTTGTTTTATCCCCCCTTGGTGCTTGTGCTCGCTGTGTCCATTTTGCTGTGCGTTTTTCTGTGTCTGCTTGTCTGCCTTTGTTGCGTCATCTCGCTGTGCCAGCTCCCCGGGCCGTGTGCACCGTCAGCTTCCCACACCTCGCTGGCCAGCTTGCCTTCACCAGGAGGCCCCAGGAATCGAATCCAGGGCTTCCCATATGGTAAACGGGAGCCCAACCACTTGAGCCTCAACTCCCTCTACTCCGTTAGAAACAATAAGCTCCCCATCAGCTTAATGTTTTTGAGGTATCTCCACGTTGTAACAGTACTTCGTTTCCCTTGGTGGCTGAATAATACTCCACATTTTGTTTACCCATTCATCTTTTGATAGACACTTCCGCTGCACTTTCTGGCTATTGTGAATAATGCTTCTGTGAACGTTTCTGCACAAGTTTTTGTGCGGACATATGTTTTCAGTCCTAGGAGTGGGATTGCTGGGTCATAGGTAATTTACTTTTTGAAGAACCAAACTGTTTTCCACAATGCCTGCACCATTTTACATTCCTACCAGCAATGCGTGAGGATTCCAGTTTCTCCACTTCCTCAACACTTTTTATTTTCCTTTTTTGTGTGTGTTTTATTCTAGGAACATATATACAACCTAAATTTTCCCCTTTTAACCACATTCAAATATATTATTCAGTGCTGTTAATTACATTCACATGTTGTGCTACCATCACCATCATCCATTACCAAAACTTTTCCATCACCCCAAACAGAAATGCTGTACCAATTAAGCACTAATTCCCCATTCTCTACCCCCACCCAAGCCCCTAGTAACTATATTCTAGTTTCTGGCTCTATGAATTGCTTATTCTCATTATTTCGTATCAGTGACCTCATACAATATTTGCCTCTTTGTGTCTGGTTTATTTCACTCACACAATGTCTTCAAGTTCACCCATGTTGTTGCATGTACCAGAACTTCATTCCTTTTTATGCTGAATAATATTTCATTGTGTGTACATACTGTATTTTGTTTATCCATTCATTTGTTGATGGACACTTAGGTTGCTTCCATCTTTTGGCAATTGTGAGTAATGCTACTTTGAACATTTGTGTGCAAATAATTTGTTAGAGTCCTTGCTTTCCATCCTTCTGGGTGTACACCTAGAAGTGGGATTACCAGGTCATATGGTAATTCTATGCTTAGCTATCTGAGGATCCGCCAAACTATTTTCCACAGTGGCTGCACCGTTTTACTTTCCCACCAACAATGAATGAGTGTTCCTATTTCTGCACATCCTCTCCAACACTTGTTATTTTCCTTTTTGTTTGTTTGTTTATAGTAGTCATTCTAGTAGGTGTGAGATGGTATCGCATTGTGGTTTTGATTTGAATTTCCCTAATGGCTAATGATGTTGAGCATCATTTCATGTGCTTCTTGACCATTTGTATATCTTCTTTGGAGAAATGTCTATTGAAGTCCTTTGCCCAATTTTAATTGGGTTGTTTGTCTTTTTGTTGTTGAGTTGTAGGATTTCTTTATATATTCTGAATATTAAACCTTTATCAGATATGTGGTTTCCAAATATTTTCTCCCATTCTCTAGGTTGTCTTTTTACTTCCTTTATAAATCTTTTGATGTAAAGAAGTTTTTAATTTATCTATTAAGTCCCATTTATCTATTTTTTCTTTTGTTGCTCATGCTTTAGGTGGAAAGCCTGAGAAACCACTGCTTAATGCGAGGTCCTAAAGATGTTTCCCTTTGTTTTCTTCCAGGAGTTTTATAGTTTTGTTTCTTATATTTAGGTCTTTGATCCATTTTGAGTTAATTTTTTTTTTTAGGTACTAGGGCCAGGGATTGAACCCGCGACCTTGTATGTGGGAAGCTGGCACTCAAACACTGAGCTACAACGGCTCCCTTGAGTTTGTTTTTTTGTTGGTTTGGTTTGTTTGTTTGTTTGGTTTGTTTTTTAGAAGGTAAGGGGGATTAAACTCAGGACCTCGTATATGAGAAGCAGGTGTTCATATACACCTGCCTGAGCTACATCTGCTCCCTGAGTTAATTTTTGTTTAGGGGTCCAGCTTCATTCTTTTGCATATGGACATCCAGTTTTCCCAGTACCCATTTGTTGAAGAGACTACTCTTTCCCAATTGAGTGGACTTGGTGCCCTTGCCAGACCCCATTCTTGTAGTCGTTGCCTAACAAATATTATATGATAACACATATAATTGTGTTATAATAGTAGTAGTAAGAGTGGGCACCATTCTTATGAGCGCTCCATCATTATTGTAATTAACAGCAGGCACATTGAACACTTACTATGTCCCGGACAACCATATCGCTATTTTGTGAAGTGGGCAACATTACCCCATTTTCCAGATTTTAGGGAGCTCAACTTCAGAGCAGTTAAAGAATTTGCCCACTGGGGGTCGGATGTGGCTCAACTGGTTGGGCGTCCGTCTCCCATATGGAGGGACCCGGGTTCGATCCCCGGGACCTCCCGGTAAAAAAAAAAAAGAATTTGCCCAGGGTCATGGAGCCAGTGAATGGTGAAAGCAGAGTTTGAGACAATCTCTCTCCAAGTTCCAAGACCTGATTTCTCCTCCTTTTATTTGCAAGTTTCATTCATTCATTGAAAAACCTAAAAAGAGATTTTTTCCTAAAATAGTACTCTCCATCCCCCAAATACTCTCCAATCCCTTTCCCTGCTTACTTCTCCCCCAATACTTATCCCCACCTAGAATTATATATTTTAACATTTGTTTAAATATAAACATTTGTTTCTCTGTCCCTACTAGAAGTAATCCACACATGCAACAAATATTTACTGAGCACCTCCTTCGTGCCAAGCACTATTTTAGGTCACAGGCAGAGAGCAGTGAACAAAACAGACCCAAGTCCCTGCCCCCGTGTAGCTCACATTCTGGTGGGCACAGACACATGCTGCACATTAATAGAAATGTGCCAAATATATAATATGTTTCATATGGCGATATTATTTAATAATATATAATGTAATAATATAAATATCATGTCATATTTTTCCAAGGGGAAAAGTAAAGCAGGGAAGGTGGCTAGGAAATGCAAATGTTGGGGGCTGGGTAACGTAAGCTCTGCAAAGCCCTACAGAGTCTGTGTTGGTTTGCTCTCTCTCTGCAGGAACACCTGGTTATCCAGAGCAGGGGTTAAGAACGTGGACTCTGGAGCCAGGCTGCCGAGGTCCAGGCTCCTCCATTTACAGGCTGGGTAGCTTGGAGCAACTTGCTTAACCTCTCTGAGCCTAGTTTCCTTATTTGTAAAATTATCATAAAACTAGGACCTACCTGGTAGGATTCTTAATACAAGTAAGGTACTTAGAATGATGTCTGGCACAAAGTACATTCTCAATAAATGGTGACAATGATATCGTCCCTAGCTCTATGCAGAATTGGCACTCAATATTTATTGAATGAATGCGTGCATTAATTTAAAGATGTGGGTAGCTTTTAACCACTATTTCTAGGGCTCTGGTCTCCTCATTCTGCCCTAACTAAGCTTTTTGGCCAGTGGCATCTGAGATTCAAGTGCCACTGTCTGGAAAAGGTCCTAGATAGTATTGGCCTAACCATCTTGTTTTTCCATATAGTTATCCTTGATAGTAGAAGCTAACTTTATTAGTACCAACTGTGTGCTGTGTTGATCCCTTCAAGTGCATCTTGTATTTAATCCTAAGAACTGCTCTGAGGAGTAGGTATTGTTAATATATCCATTTTGCAGATGAGAAAAATGAGGCTGGCCTCATGTAGCTAGTGGTAAGTGCTGGACGTAGCCCTCTTCAAAACCCATGCTTTTAATCATGGAATTACTCCCCCTCTCTGGACTTCAGTTATTTTATCTATAAATTGAGAAACACCTTCACATCATCCTGTATTTCCAAGGACACCCAAACTCTCCTAGTTGAGTCTATGTTGCCCTGCACCTGAAGTTCAAACCCCAGGAGTCTACATCCCATCCTGGCCTGATGCAGAAAGTGCTTAGGTTACCCTGACCTCTCTGTCTGGGGTCTTAGTACTGAGTTGCCCCCAACTTATGGGGGCATAAGACTTGGGCCCCCATTCTATACACTGGCTGCAATAGACTATACATTGCAACTATTCCCCTTCCTGATCAGAATCTAGCTTGCTCTTTCCTGCTTGTGTCCACCAGCAGTCCCCTTCACCTTCTGGTGAATTCCAAGCTCCTGGGTCCAGTGTCCAGTCTTTAAAGCTCCTGGTGGTCTATGGGAGCACCATGGGACCTCTTCTCTCACCGTCCCTGCACCCAAGGCCACAGCCAAAGCAGCCACCAAGGGTCTCTAGCACATACTAACCTCACTGAACACCTGGAATGCCCTGCCTCCTCCTCTTATGTCCTCTGCCCTTGACCCCCCACTCTGCCCCTCTCCCAGGTCCTGTAACCCCACCACCACCTGCTGCTGCCCTCCAGCAAGGCAATAATGTCTCAGTCATCTGCCCATGGTCTGTCTTCCCTCAAGACCAGGTCTGCTGGGTTCCGCCCATCTCCACAACATTAAAGCACACACTGGGCACAAAGTGAACTCTCAAGGCTGCTGAGTGGTGTGGGGAAGATGGAAAAGAAATGGAAGTCCAAGGCCTGCCTTTCAGAAGCTTACCATCTAGCTCTGAAGGCAACACCTACTTCTATGGTGAAAACCATGCAATGCTAAAGCAGGAGGAACACAATGTGTTTGAGGAAGGCTTCCTGGAGAGAGCACAGCTTGAGCTGTTGGAGATGAATGGGGTTGTAAAAGCAGATAAAATAGGAGGCTAGATCCAGAGCCTGAGCTGTGAGCTACTAGACCATACTGCCTCTCTAGAAAGAAAGACACTGAAGATGGGACACAGCAGGGATATCAGAGGGTTGTGCAAGGACCTTGTGTTAAATGCTGAGGATATAGTAAATGCTCACTAAATGCTATTGAGCTGAACTCAGTGGGCCTGGCAGGAGCAAAGGGGTTGATGCCGCTAGATGATGGAAAGGGTGAATGTTCCACCAAGGAGTCTGGCCTTTATCCTGTAGGCAGGCAACAAACACTGGAGCTCCGCTCAGAGCAGTGGGATATGTGAGGCCAGGGACTGAGTGCGAGGTTTTGCCATACTGGTAACAATGTCTGATCAGCGTTGTTTTCTCTTCCCTCCTAGTTCTCTCAACTCATTAAGATCTTCCATTCCCTGGGTCCTGAGAAGTTCCCGCTTGTGGAGCAAACATTTTTCCCCAACCATAAGCCAATGGTGAGTGCCCTCACTTTACTCTTTGTATCTTCGTGTTGGGGGAATGAACACAGTTGTCAGTGTCCTCAGTGCCTGTGGATGGAGGAGGTGGGGACAGGATGCACTCCCTGACCACCTGGACCTAAGGAAGAATGGAGATGTCTAGTGCAGATGCCTGGCTTTTCCAGGGAGTTACCCCTCCAGGTGAAATTCCAGCAAGTAGGGCAAGTGATAAAGGTGGATGATATTCCTTGGGGCCTTGGGAATTTCCAGGGGACAACTGACAGATGTAGACACTGGATATTGGAGCCAGAGGTTAACAATGAAAGTAAAAGGTATTTCAAAGGTGAGGTGTTATTTCATGCAAGTCTTATCCAGGACCTGGTTTTAACTTTATTTTTAATGAGATCAGTAATAGTTTATTTGCACTGATTATCAAAGCACAGTTTCCTTGCGTGTCCTTTTTACACTCCAGCACACCTGAGGTTGTCTTCTGGGAGGTAGCGCGGGCTTGGCTGCAGTGTGTGGAGAGGTTACTGTCTTTTTGAATGAGGTCAAGAGTTTCCCACGCTGTAACAAGTAAGGATGGAGGCATTCTGGGGAGCTGAGGGAGTCTGTGGCATGCCTGCTGGTGGGGCTGGTGGTTTTCTCAAGCTGGTCAGAGGAATGCAGGACTGTGGCCCCACACTTGGCCTGTGAGCCTTGGGAACTGTGAGCCTCAGGGAACAGGAGAGTGAATAGGGCTTCCTGTCATCCCAGCCTAGGACCGTGGGCTGTTAGAGTCCCAGGATCCATCTGCTGTTTTGAAGAGTCTGATGCCCAAGGCCAGCCACCCAGACCCAGATAAATCAGAAGCCTTGGCTGTGGGACCTGGACAATAGTAGGCGATCCCGATGTGCAGTCAAGATTGGGAGCCACTGGAGGTCATCTTCCTTTTGTTATTCGCTTCCCTTTTGTCATTTATAATCTTAGCACCCTTGTATGAATTCTTATACGATAAGGCTTAGTGTGCCTGCTTTTGAACTTTAGGTAAATGAAATCATTCTGTGTCTCCTTTCTTTCACCAAACCTTGTAAGCGCCATCCATTTTATGCTGCAGCCCCATTCATTTAATAAAAATTCCATTGTATGAATATACCTCCATTTAAATATTGTTCTGTTGCTGATCAGAAAAAAATGTTTAGAGACACTGACCAAGAGGACTGCAGGTCCTGTATGGGAACAGTCTGACCAGGCAGGGAGGTTTTCTGTGGATTTTCTTCAAGATGGGCCTGTGCAACCCAGCCTATTCTGACAAAGCGTGAGAAAATTCAGGGTTTATCATCAAACCAGCCTGGTTGAATCCCAGCTCTGCCTCCTTGCTCAGTGTCTCTCTTATGGATTGCGGTGGAGCTTGTTGAGACGTAGTGTTATAATATGTGTAAAGCAGTGTGCCTGGCATCTTATAGGTGCTCTAAGTACCATATCTTTAAAATAGGGGCACAATCTACATCCTGGAATACAGCCAATGGAGGTGGGAAACCTGGGCAAGGGGGTCTGCAGCCAACCCAGACTGTTGAGGGTGACAGGCCCAGCTGTAAGTTCTGGTGAGTTCCTGGCATTCCCAGCCAGACCAACCCATACTTGGAATTTCTCTTTGCAACCTTCCCCTCCCAATTTCCACCAGGCTGGGATTCTTAAAAAGAAAATAAGCAAGGCTAAGTCAGGGCCCAGTCTGGGAGCACCTGTACCACCAATAGGTGATTAGCTAGAGATCCAGATTCCGAAGAACCAAGGAGAACCCCTGGTGTGAGAGTCAGGGAATAAGGTCAGGGCCAGATTGGGGCCAGAAGGAAATCTAGGATGCCTCTCCTGAAATTCCTCCTGCCTCAGGAAAGGACTGGAGCAGAATGCACCCAGGGAATTTTGCTCTAGCTATGGAGGTGGACATGGGGGGCAAAGGGTGGAAGGACCAGGGTGGAGGTAGTGTGCTCAGACCTGGAGCAGGCAGGCAGGACGGGCTTCCAAGGCCTCTGCTGGCTATATAACCCTCGACGGCGGTGAGGACACAACGAGGCAGGAGACAGCAGGTGTGTGATAGAAATAAAACCACTTTACTGTTTAGAATAAAGGACACACTATAAAAAGTGAACATTATGCAACATTACAAGACAATATACATTCACGGAATATAAAATTCATAAATAACATGGAGGAAAACTGTAAACAGTGCTACAAAATTTAGCAACAAATACATTCCTTCTAGACAGGGTTTTCTCTGGTTGGTTTCTCTCCATCACTTCTGGGTTTCAGGACAGCAGACTGGCTAAAGGGAAAGTGGGGTCATCAGAGAACTTAGTCCCTACCCCCAAAGCAAGAATTTTTCTTCTAAGTTCTTCCCCTCCTTTAACCTTCAAAGTGCCAATCTGGAAACTATCCATATCCATCTCCCCTACACTCCCCCCATTTTGTTTTGCTTGTGCCCTCCTATTTTTTAAGTGTTTCTCTCTCAATAAAAATCCTCTAGGATCTAGTGCCATCTTGGAATAATCCACATTGGAGATAGTCACATGCAAGATGAAGGCGAAGGGCTGGGGCAGGAAAGGAGACTGTCTCTCAAGGACCACGGTTTCTACTAGATGAAACTATTCCAATAAGTCATGTTTCTTTTCTTGCTCAAGAACCATAGTATGGAAAATGGTACCCATGGACTATAGCTTGACCACCTTGATGTGAGGCTGGGGCTGGGGGAGGCGAAGGAAGACTTATTGGTAAAGTACCAGTGTGCCTCAGAGTTATCTATCTTGGCCCAATGACAGCACCAGCCTTAGTGGGGAGAGCCTGGGTGTGGGGCTTCCATGATTGGGGGGCAGAAGGCATGGCCAGAGGAGGCAAAGAGATCTTGGAATCACCACTCTCATGGCCTTGGGAGTTTTAGGAGAAATCATGGCTTCCTAGTTGGGTGGGAAAAGGAATGGGAGAGGGGTGGGGTGGGGGGAATAGTGTGACTAGCAGACTGCCCGGGGCCACCTGCCACAGGGCAAAAGCATGGATGTCCTTTCTATTTTTTGCCTCCTTCCTACTCCAGAAACCATAGGAATTCCTTATGGGGAGGAGGCTGGAGGAGTCCCCGGTGCTAGTCCCGTCCATTTCCCCTGACTCTCCAGTCTAGCTGCCTGCACAACAGAAGTATTTTACCCTCCATTCCGCTGTAGAATTTGATTCAGGAAAATGGCGGCATGTGGATTTAATTTTGTTTCTCTTAAACACAATGTACACATATTACATCCTACACATGACCAGAGATTTAGCAAAATAAAACGTCCACGGTATGATTGAAATACTGAAGTGTCTCAGCTACATAAATGATTTTAAATTATACAGTAAGTGAACAGGTGAAATAAACAAAACAAAGCTATAGCTTATAGAAAGCTCCAAAACCGCCCTCTGACAACATCACTTTGCAAAGGACCCTTCTTTGCCCAGGACCTACTGTTCTCCTTGCCAGGGCCTGGCAGATGGGATGGTGGCACCGCCATCTTTTCTGCTCTGCAGGAAAACTCTAGGTGACTCGTGTCCAGGTCTCACCCCAAGTCCCTCCTTGAGTGAGGGGCCATTCTTGGTTCAGATACCTTACAGACGAGACGCTGGTGTCTGTTTATGGAGGGGCACTTGTGTGGGTTGGGTCAGGGGTCCCACCTTGTGTGATTTTGAGGTTGAAATAAAGACAATCCCCAAACACCAAGTATGGGGCTCACGGACTCGGAACCATTGGCCTGCTGATCTCAGCTCCCTCCACACACACTGCTCCACAGAGAGCGCCAAGTCTCCCATTTTCCCCTCTACCAAATGGCATGACCACAAGGTGAAAAGGACAAGCGTAATGAAATCGATCCCAGGGACACCGGCTGCCTGGGGTTCTGCCAAACACCTTGCCTGGGTGTTGCATGTGTGTGTGACGGGAGGGGCATGGCACTCCACAATGTGTTGTCCACCTCTTTTTCTCCTGTTTCAATTGGCAGCTCTGTTTCCTCAAGCGGAATGAACTGAAGATACAAACACTAATATAGGATAAATACCCATCATCGTAGGAAAGAGACAGAGAGCAATCACGTTGAGTGTCACCATCTCATCATCGCCAACTCAGTAAAATATACAGTATCATCTACTCTTGGCATCTCACGTTTGACATTAAAACTTTTAAAATAATTTTATTTAATAGGAGAATTTATATTATAGTTTTATTTGTTAAAACACAACAAAGACCCTAACAGCTGATTGCAGAGTCAGGCTGCCCGAGTGACCACTGATTTTAATTCCACATAGTGAGGAGCTCGGGAGATGGCACTCATCCACCAGTGAGCTAGGTAAGGGGAGCGAGCTGTCCCCCAAGACCAGGGGAGGGGGCCGTTGTCCAGGGGGGATGCTCTGCAGCTTTCCTCCTATGCCCAGGCCCCTCAACCTCTTATTCCCCATTTGAGCCACGCCAGTTCGGCAGTTAAATGAAGGCGCCCAAACATGAAGCAGGAGAAAAGGAGAGGGACAGAAGTGGCATGAGCCCAGTTTGGGGGACAAGAGGGATGCTGAGGGTGTTCAGAATTCAAATTTTAATTAAAATGAAAAAAAAAAAAAAAAAAAAGTCAACTTGGAATGTCTTGATTTTCTTCAAACAAGCAACAATGACAAAATAGAAGAGATTAAACTATTGGTGTATTTAACAGCATTGAACAGAATTCTGTGTCCTGTGAAAAATTAGCGTATGTCCCCGTGTAGGTATATGCAAATGTGTATGCAAACACATCCCCCTAGGTGAGCTAACGCTATGTTGGAAATAGTATTTTCTACTCAAATCTACTTGGCTATATTTGCGGATAGTGTATGGTATATGTTTTACAAAAGGACAAGCTCCCTGCCAAATCTACCAAAGAGTTTTCCAGGAGCAAATCTCGTAGGAGGCAGTGAAAGACGTCCTTCTCAGTTTTTCACCTGAGCTTTTGTACAAGGCAGGCAAATTGCCTCCTGACCTCAGGCAGATGTTTAAGTCTTCACCAACTCAGAAAGTTCTCTTATTCTGACTTGGCTTCTTGCCACAGACTCAGAAGCACAGCAGCCCTGGGCCCACCATCTGGTTGACCCAGGCATCACTGGGCTTGAGGGATTTTGTGGATACTGCATCATCTCAGGCCCTCTCTTGCAGTTTCTTCCTTCCCTCCCTCATGCCTACCTGCCGACACACACATAGTCTGGTTGGAACATGCAGTAGCATCTCCTCGGCATTAAAGTCTTCTGCGTGCCTCGAATCTATCTGCTTGCTGCCCTTGACTGATCCTGAAACAGTTGGTCTTTCAGCAACTTCCTCGTCTGTGTCCTTTATACTGGGGTAGAGGAGAAGGGGAGAGTGAGGAGGGTCTGGCATGTGGAGTGGTGGGGAAGGAGAAAGATGGGTAGTGATTACAGTGCCCGAATGGGGCAGTTTTTTGATTTTTGTTTTCCTAAAAAAATATAGATTATATTATGAAGAAGAGAAGTATACACTTCCTATTCTTTCTGGCATGGCACCCAAAATTTCCCGGTTAGAAATGGGTGATGTCAAAACCAAAAAGAAGGGGGAGGGTGGGCCAGGAGGATGATTCCAAATAAACTCCATACGACAATCACCGAGTTTTCTTTAAGTGTTCGAAGTGCTAAATTTGCGAGAAAACAGGCACTAATTTCATTGTCATCATCATCTGGGAAGAGTTAGTGTCCGAGAGAAGCTCAGCAGGAAGGGAGGGAGGTGAGGTGGGGCAGGGGCTGGCATTCAGGGGTCTGTGGCATTGATGATGGTTTTGTCCGGGGGGGCCCATCCGCGGTACCAGCTGCAGTAGCCACCTTTCTGCCGGATGCAGGCGTAGTGTTTGGACTGGTAGCCAGGGTAGCCGAAGTTGGAGAGCATGTCGGTCCAAAGACACTCGTTCTTGGAGGTCACAAAGCAAGGCAGGTAGTAGCAGGACTTGATCTGCAATTAGAGAACAGCCAACGGTTTGTGGGCTCTCCACGGTGGGCCCAGGCGTGATGCTGAGCAGGGTCTGGATTCAGAACCTGGGCAAACTGCAGGGGGGAGCTCAGCCAAATAAATAATAGGAGCTAACACTTATTGAGCACATACTGTGTACCAAACATTCTGCAAAGTCCTTCAATTTTCTTCCCCTTAATTCTCATAAGTTGTATTCTCCCTTTTACACATGAAGAAACAGAGGTTCCTAGTGGTTAAGTATCGTGCTCTGTCTGGGTCACACAGCCAGTGAGTGATAGAATTAGACGTTTAAGAGGGCTTTTGCCTCTCAAATGGCCACAGGCCAGGATGAGAGATCTCAACTGTTCTAGGGAATTGAGGAATTAGAAAGATTAAAGCATAAACGTTAGAGTCCAACTGCCTTGGGATAGAAACCAGTCAGAAAGCTGTGTGACCTTGGGCAAGTTACTTAAGCTCTCTGAGCCCCCATTTCCTCACCTGAAAAGTGAGGATAATAGTAACTGAACTGCACGGGGCTGTCGTCAGGATTCATTGAAAGCATGAGCCAACTCCCTCCCATAGCAGGGAGGCTGCGCCTTGGCCTAGGGCTTGGGTCGAGGAGTTGGACCTGCTTGAAGAGTAACCTTTTGGAAACTACAGTCTCAGCAGTCCTGGTGCGGGAGTCAGCTGCCAGGGTGACCCCTCTTGACCTGCTTAAAGGACCTGCTGCTTGTAAAGATCCTATACCTGCTATAGCCTTGAAGGGCCGGGAGGGGCTAGGGACGATGAAGGTTCTCATGCCCCCAGCAGCTTCTGAGTGGGCAGCGCAGAGGTGGCAGATGACAGCAGAAAGGCCTTCTTCCCTGGCCTTCATTGGTCAGCCTGGGGCCACATTCCTCACCCTCTGCTCAGCCTGCCCCCTTGCCCTGGCCCCACATGTACATGCCCTCCCAGCATGAGCACTCAGCCCCTGAAACAGCAGGAGTGGACCAGCTCTCTGGGGCTGAGAGCCAGCACCTTCCCACCACACTCTCCCCAGGGCTTACCTTGCAGTTACAGCCCAGGTGATACCGATAGTTCAGCCCCTTGCGCTGGGAGAGCGTGAGCTGGTCCCATCTCTCCACAAAGTTGCACAGCCCCGTGTACACCTTGCCATCGTAGACACGGCCTGCAGGAGGCAAGAGGATGACAAAGGAAGAATTGTTTTGTTCAGAAATGGGTGAGAAGGGAAAGGATTCACACCTGTTGAGAACTCACATTAGGCCAGGTACTGTGCTGGGTACTTTTCAGATCCATGATTTTATTTCACCGTCCCCAAAAACCTTTCAAGACAGATTGTTTCTCCATTTTCCAGATGAGGAAATTGAAGCCCAGAGAGGCCAAGCAATTTGTCAAAGGTCTCAAAGCCATTGAGTACTGGAGTTGAAACTAAGTCCTGCTCTTTATTTCCTTTATTGATTCCCCCTCCCTTTCTCCTCCCCCTCCCCTTCCCCCTCTTCTTTTTTGTAGCTTTAGTATAGTAACTGCTCTAAAGGTGGAAAACTTTAAAGGATAAACCTAAGAGATTGATTGTGAGGTGGAGAGGAATAGATAGTTAAAATCCCTTTTTATTAATAGTAAATCTGAAAAACGGTGACATCAGATTTAGGAGCTGAGACTAAAGCCCAGCCTAAGTGTCGGAGCCTCAAGCTCTCACCACCGGGCAGGCAAGCTGGACCCGACACCAGGTACTCCTCTGAGTTACTGGACCCAGTGCTAAGGTCCTGAGGACGCTCCTGGACCAGCTACTCCTCCATCCTTCTAAAGTGAAGGAACGGTGAGCCTGGGCCAGACACTGCCCTAGACAAAGAGGTGGCATTACCTGTCAGTAGGTACTGGTACTTGTTGACCTCCAGCTTAAGGCCACAGAGACTTTCAGAAGCTTCTGTGTGGATGTACTGCACGTGGGGCATCTTGGTGAAGCCTCGGTACATCTGTGGGCAGAAGGAATGTCATGAGAGAAGAAACGGGGGCCCAGGAAGAATGCTGTCATTCGGTCTAAGGGAGTCAGTTTCCTAATAGGCCATTGTGTAACACTTGCCAAACTTCAGCCCAGACAAGGCCACCAGTTCCCCGTTTCTTAGCCATGGGTGATCTCTTCCCAGCCAGTCACATCCCTATTCCAACTCCCCCAACAACTCTTTTCCAGGTACCCGCTTTTCTCAAATCCCAACCCATTTTCAGAAATCCCAAGAAGTTGCTGTGAAAGGGGTTCTGCCTGCCTGATTGACCTCAGGCCCCGAGCTCCCAGAGGGCAGCCACCTGGACAGGCTCATGATGTCGCTGTGACATTTTTCAATGAATAAAAGCATTCTCATGCACATGCCCTCCCAACATCCTTACAAGGACCCTGGGAGGTAAATAGCACATTCCCATTTTACAGATGATGAAACTGGCAAATTCTGTTTGGCTGGCAAAAGGTCACTCGGGCTGGGGACTCTCAACGTTTTTGTTCTTCTGAGGATCTGATGAAAGCACCGATTCCTTTACTCCAGATAAAGCATACCAATATGCATACAAAAGCCATAGTTTTAACTAAATGCTTTCTAATTATTAGGTTCAATAGTAAGAAATTATCTATGAAGTCGGGAATTTCATGATCTAAAGCACTGGTTCTCAACTAGAGCTGATTTTGCCCCCCAGGAGACATTTGGCAATGTCTGGAGACATTTTTGGTTGTCACAATTGAGAGGGGAGGATTACTACTGGCATCTAGTTGGGGTAGAGACCAGGGATGCCACTAAATATCCTACAATGCTCAGGACAGCCCCCCCCCCCCCATAGTTTATCCAGCCCGCTGAGGCTGAGAAGCCCTGCTCTAATATGAATCCATTTGCTCCCCAGGACAGCCTTGGCGTGAACTATCATTCCTGTTTTATAGGGCGGTTAAGCAGCATGTCTAAGGACTCGGTTGGTAAATGGCCAAGTGGGGGGCTCCAGCTCCAGCGCCCTCCACGCTCTTCACCATCACCCCATGTTGTCTCTCTCCGGAATCTCAGAAGCTCATCACGAAGGGCCTCTGATGCCGACATTTCCGTTTATAGCCATTGTGCTGCCTCCTCTATCAGCATGTGCTCAGAGCCACTGGTGTGAACACAAAAGGCTCTGAACCCACTTTGTGATTCCAAGTCCAGTCCATGGGTGTTACCCAGGCGAGGATCTGTTCAGACTAGTTTGTTAACTGTGTGCTGGTGAGGGTGGGATGGGACACCAAGGTGTCGCCCAATCCCATTCTCCCTCCAGTTGTCAAAGTACATAGGCCCTGGATGGCTGGTAGTCTCTGGGCTTGTCCTAAGGGTTTATCATAGGACAATTTCCCTACTTTAGTCCCTGGCATGTGTTTCTTAATTTACTGATGGTAATTAATCAAAAGCCAGACACCACCTCCTTGATGTCTCATCTAAGTTCCTCCATCCAGTCTACTGGAGTTCTTTTCTTTTGTCCTCGCTCATCTTTTAGATGGCAACCTACAGAGCTTGGGAGCCTCTGCCTTGTTTAAGGAGAGCGCTGATCTAATTGACTCAAGTGCAGATGGTTTTAATTTACCTGGTTTCCCTTCTTAACCCCTCTTCTTCCCCAAAGCTTGCCAGCTGAACAAGGGAATGCAGCCAAGCCCTGCAGGAAGTGCTGTCTACACTCGGTTCTCAATTATGTCAAGTCATACCCCCCACTTCCACGGTGATGGATGGTGCCTGTCTGGTTTAACAGGAACCATGTTTAAAAGTGCTGCCGTGTGCATGCCAGGAAGAGTGGCCTTCGAAGAAAATCCCCTCCACTTACTCCTGTGTAGAACCTCTTGTTTGGTGTAGATGGTCCTTGAATTTTTGGCAAATGTTTCAATTAAGTACTCGCTCTAAGCCCTTGGGGCCCATCCTATTGGAACATTAGCTCATTCTATGTCCGTCTTTCCCCTTTATCTTCTTTCTGCCTTAAGAATAACAATCTAACCCCTGTTTAGAGTAGAGTGCCCTGAATTGTTCACTAAGAACATGATTCGTCAAAATCAACTTGGCATCACTGCTACTTGTGAGCTTGAAGGAACCTTTATTTTAACATTGTTACTAGCACTTTTACGCAGAATGAAAAATTTAAAACATTTCAGTTGACTGGGTCTAAAAACTTGGTGCTGCATTTTAGAATCAATTCTGAAAGTAACAATACACTGAAAGTATGGTAAGGGTAGATTTTATTCTGTTGCTGTCTTTTCTTTATACTAATCCTATTTTGACCTAAATATTGACCCTGAAAGTATCATTAAGTCTGCAGTCATAGAGATCTAGAATCGGTTTGACATATTTAGAAGGGTCATAATGGGTTTATAAAGTCCTGAAATCAGAGAACCACAGAATCTCAGGATTGGAGGGGACGTTAAAGGTAATTGCATCTAACCAATGCAATAGAGGCTTAGTGGTCAATTCAGGTTCTAGAGACAGACAGAGTTTGAAGCATGTCTTTTCTACTCATTAGCCACTTGGCAAGTTACTTAACCGACCTGGGCCTCAGTTTTCTCATTTGTCAAGTGGGGCAAGATACTAATTTCATAGGGTCTTCCTACAAATTTAATGACTCACAATAACACTTGATACACAACATCTAGTAAAAGTTGCTTAAAGTCAGTTGTACTAAAATCCAGAGCAAGAGGAGGGAAAGGTTATCCCCCCTTCTTCTTAAGTGCCCTCCCTCATCTCTAAAGCTGGGTCAGAACCTCAGCCTTACATAAGCAGGATGTTCTTTGCCAGCTAGTCTCGACTGCATCTGGGCCCCCTTCTTCAAAGTTTTATGAAGTTAGCTTCCCCTGGGGTAAAGGGATAAATAATGTGAGAAAGAAGTTTCTAAGTCCGGGATCATCTGCGTATTTCTTAGAAAATCTCTGGTCTCAGCTGTACATTGGCAACATGAAGCATCACCACCGTGCTAGATACTGCTTTACATCACGAACTCCCTGAAACCCACAATTTCCTCTTATTTACAGACCAATCAACTGAGGTTCGGAGGCATGAGGTATTTGACAGAGATACACAGTGCATGGTCTTTCTCTTACAGAGTGGGCTGGCTAGCTGGGGAGGCAGAGCACAAGAGAAGAGACTCAGGCTCTGCAGAGAATTAGCGAGAGTCACGGACCACAAAAAGTCCCAAGGTGGGAGGCAGGGAGCCCTCCTAAAGGAAGCCAGGCTCCAGGTGGGGCTTCAAAGGTGAGGCCCTGTTACTGCTCATTTGATCAGACAAACCACTAATGGAAAGAAGTCCCCAGGGACCAAGCATTCTGATTGCCCAGTAGATCCGTTCTGTCCATAGTCAGGATATATAAAGCACATGACCAGTGGGTCTCTCCATGGGACCATTCCAGGACCAGCTGGAACATAACGTGCCCATGTGCTGTCCCCTACAGCCAGCCTGAGAGCATGTGTCCATAGCACAAACAACAGCTCCTTGCAAAGTAGACCACTTTCTCATGGTCCTCATGGGAGGTGAAGTCCTTATGGATTAGAGCAGCCAGTTCAAAAAACCTTTACCTTTGCACCACAGCAGAGCCCAGATAATCGTTTGGGTTTGCAATAAGCTCCCTCAAATCAATCAATCAATCAATCAATCAATCAATCTTTCTCTCTCTCTCTCTCTCTATCACATACACACATACCTATGCATCTCTGCCTACTCAAGATGCATCTAGAGGCAGATTTGAGGCTTTGGAGCTAGCAGATAGGAGAGGAGCTGCCTGCCTTTCATCTGCGTGACCAGTTTTGGTATCCAAGAGAGAACAGAGGGGTCAGACAGGGTGGCTCAGATCTCATGGTTCCTTTAGTCCTGCTCGAAGGGAGCTCCTGCTCAGCCCCATTGGACTCTTGGGGGGGAGGCTCTCTAATCCTCCAGAACAAAGCTGGCCAGGGACCAGTGCCAAAATACATGCCGGCTGGCCTCTCTGGCCTCTCTCTCTTCCCCTCTACAGAGTTTTCTGCTACACCCTTTGCAGGATGTTGCAAGTCAAGAGCTACACTTGGAGATGACAAACCTAGGCTGACCTTTTCTTTGTTCCCAGGAGGAAGTAGATTCAAACAGGGGTTAGGGAGAGAAACCTCAAAGTGAATGGCCTACTGCTCCACTGCTCTGTCATCTCCTTGTAGGCAAAGACTGTATAGTTTTGCTCCACTTTGTCACTTTCTAGCCACATGATCTTAGCTGATGATAAAACCTTTCTAAGCCTCAGGTGCCTCACCTGTAAAATAGAAGGTAACGGTACCTACTTAACAGGGCTGTTGTGAGGACTGAACCATGCAAAGGCTTGCCAGATGTCCGGCAAATAGCAAATGCTCAATAAATGTTACTTGTATGGAGTGTTCTATTAAATAAAACAAAAACAGAACAAGTGAAAAAACAAATATATTTGCAGCCACCACATGTGGCACAGTGCTAAGCACATAGTAGGTGTTCAGAGACGGAGCGGGAGTGAGGAGGGCAGGGAGGCTGGATGGATGGCTGCACACCTCCTGTGCCTATGCCGGCACCTTCTCTGCCTCGCAGGCTGCTCCCTGGAGACCAGCAGAAGGGAATGGTCTCTCTGGGCAGCGAGGAACTGACCAATTCTAGGGACCATCAAATACTGGACTGGTAGGAGGGCCAGAGTTTATAAAAGGCATCAGATAGTGGTGGGCGATCAAAGTAAGATGGCAGGGAGGCACTGGGTGTCAGGTAAAGAACACACAGGCTTGGGAAGCAGTCTCCATTAATTAAGTGCATGCTCAGGGCACGCCAATTACCTTGCACCTCTATCAGCAGCACCCAAATCCCTTCTAGGGCTAACTCTCGATTTCGCGAACCTAAGTGAAGAATGGTGAGCCGAAAGCAAAAGACCACCTGTCTGGGAGGGGATGGTGGGCTCTGAAGCTGATGGGTGAGAAAATGTCACTTGGCCTCGACACAATCCCCAGTGGCTGGCCTGACCCTAGCAAGGGGGAATGGGACATTCTGCCCCAGGGAAGGGCCTCTGGTCACCGTGATCTCCCAGGCTCTGGAAGGAGAAGGGGAGCTAGGCAAGCTGAGGAATCTCTGCCTCCCAGCTATTTGCGTCGTGGGTCTCTGCTGACCACAAAGTGCTGCATTAACTAGGATTGTCCTAGAACAGGTGGTGAATGTGTTTCCTGAACCTCAGCTTTTGTCTAACATGCTTCGGCATTCCCTCGCAGGCTGCCAGAGGTTGCAAAGTAGGTTTCTGGGGGGTTGTCGGTCTTGCTGGTACCTACCTCCACCCACCCCTCTCTCCACAGCCGCCTAATGACATAAGCTGGTCTCATGACCAGGCTGGGGCAGCCAAGGGCAACTGGCCAGGGCCGACTCTGCACATTACATAACCAGAAGGCTGTGGATGTTTCCAAAATTGAATCCAAAGCAACAGCTTGCCCAAAATTAGTACCTCTAACCTCGGGCCTCATATTGCAGGAATAATGAGATCTAGAGTCTGCCTCTGGGATCTCAGAGTGTATACTTCTAGTGGACTGTGTCACTCTTCCCACTCAGTTCCACCTGGGCATCCAAGCTTGTCTCCTCTGGGAAACTTTGAGGCCAGAAGTCTCACCCCCAGAGCCCCACAGGATGGCTAAGCATTCTCCGAGTCCCCGCTGTGTGCCAGGCCCTGCCCTCATTGCTGGGGACGCAAACACAAACAGTCGGGGAAAGGGCTGACAGTTCCCTTGGACCCGAGCACACCCCATCTTGAACTGCTGATTCATCATGCACACATGTCTCTTCCCCTGACCTGACTTCTAGTTCCTGAAGGCAGTACTGTGTCTTCCTTGGGGCCCCCATGGCCCCTGGCACAAAGCTCTGTCTGTAGAGAGGTGCTTACAAAGGGAGGTGACAGAAAACGCTGAGCTGACTGAGTCATCCAAGGTGAAGCCCCAGTCCTGGCTGGAGACAAACAGTAAACGCAGCTTCCAGCACATGCCACCAGTGGCTGCTTAAAAGTAACTATGACTGCCCTCGGGCACTTAGAGTCCTGAAATGCCAGAGTTGGAAGGGCTTTTCGGGGCACAAAGTCCAACCCCACACCCTAACTGATGCCAAAACTGAGGCTCGGGTAAAGGGATGATGCCAAGGTAACCCAGCTGAGCCCAGAAAAGCAGATTCTCTAGACCTCGACTCCTGTGTTCTTTTTCTTAAGGCATTTTTACTTCCTGAACCTACTTCAGGACATCAATAATCTGCTTAATAAAATGAACATAATGAAATGAACAGCTGACTAACTGGGATGCAAGAAGACAATTAGAGCTGGGAAAAGAGAGAGAGAGTGTGCAGTTCCTATCTCATAATGAGGGTCCTGTGATCAGCACACGTTCAGGGTAAGGACTTGAGGGGTGCAAGGCTAAAGTGTGATCTCGGCAACTGCACAAGACCTGCAGGCATTGCTGAATCCTAGAAAGGCAGAGGTCGGAAAAGCCTTTAGAGACAAGCTAGTCCAATCCCCCGATTTTGAGGCCTGGGGGAAGGCAGTGACTTGACAGAGGTCCTAGAGATGCCAGGTAACAAGGCTGTTTGCTGCCTGGTTCCAGAGCTCAGCCTCTTAACTGCCTCTGAGTGACTCCACCTGCACTGACTCCAGATGAGGCAGCCACTCTCCCTTCTCCTCCCTGCCCATCCCTTTCTGCTGCCTCTGCTATGCCCCCTGCAGCAGGACGGAAGGGCTGGGCCTGGGGCTTAGACACTGAGCAGACACACACCCCAGTTCCAACCCGCCCACCCCTCTTGGCCAGGACTCTCCTGGCAAAGGCCCAGAAACCCTCCTGGGGCCACTCACCTTCATCTGCTTAATGGTGTAGACCAGCGTGCCAAAGGGCCCTTCCTTCACCAGCTTCTTCCCCACCACCTTGGCCCGGATCACTGCAAGACAGAGAGGTGGGAGGTCAAGGAGAGCTGAACCACACAGGGGCAGCATCTCGGGGTGGCTGTGTGGGCCCCCATGGAGGCTGCAATTGCTCTCTTACCTCTGAGCCAATTAGGACAGATGATTGTGTTTGTAAGAGCAAGAATTCTGATGAGAGACAGAGAGGGGAGGGTGGGATAAGTGGGGAACAAAGGGGAAGCAGCCCTCATTCAATTACCCCAAATGTTCACAGCTGCCTGCCCCAGAAATGCCTGGGCTACACATCCCCTGGGGGTTTTCTCACATTTGTGGTTTCACCATAGTCCTCTTCTTGCATTGGAGCTTCCTGCCTCCCTCCAATGCCCATCTGGCAATTCTGTGGTCTCCAAGATCTACTCTCCCGTTCCTAACCTTCACCTCCTTTGGAGCTCTTCCTTTGCACACCTAAATTCCTGCTATATTCACAGGGCAGTGATGTCCCTCATGCCCCAGTGAACATTCTGCTCCAGTCCTCAGTACCCAGCACTCAGATGGTAAGGGATGCAATAGAGTCTTGCTCAACGAGGCTGTGGAGAAAGAGGGAGAGGCTGGGAGCAGGGCTCGGGAGACAGAAACTACACAGTTCCAATACCAGTTCTGCTATTGATGGCTGTAGGACTTTAGGCAAATAGCTTTGCTATTTCCTCTTCCATAAAACAGGGATAATAACGGTTCCCACGTCCTGAATTGAAGGGATCAGGCAAGATAATGCACAGGAAACTCTTGACACAGTGTCTGGGACATAGGTGAAATTCACCTACTAATGTCATCATCATCATCATCCTTGCCAAAGTTGGAATGAGCAGGCCATGGAAGGGGTGTTACCAAAAAAAAAAAAAAAAAAAAAAAAAAGTTCCCATTTATTGACCAGAATGGGATGGATTTTGCATTTATGGCAGCCATGGCTTGAATTGCCAAGTTGAACTCTTCCAGCTCTAAGATACTGTCATTCTTTCCTACCTCTTAATGACACTATTTTAGAGGAGTAGGTGCTCAATAAATGTTTGTTAAACAGAACACCTTTACATCACCAAGCCCTGCCCATTCATAGGAAATTCTGGCAGCTTCCTTATCCTTCCCCATTGTGTGTGCCCCACCATGTTTCTCAATTCTTTGAATCTAATCTGCTCTGATCTCTCTAGGAACCAAGTCCCCATTCCTACTGGGTTCTGTCCTATTTCTCCCCTGATGGGCTTGGATGCTACCCTCCCAGCCAGACATGAAGTCAGGACCTAGAGGAATCAAAGACCCCTCCAGACCTTCCTTGCCAGTGATGGCAAAACACCGAGCCTGTTGGCAAAGTTAGCACTTTAGCTGAGGCAATTCAACTTGGGAGGAGGCAAGTGGCTGTTTCCAAGTCTGCTGTAAAAATGAGAGGCTGGCAAGATCTCGAGCCAAGCTCCCTCAAGATTCTGCATCCACCTCTGTGTCTAACCTTGCAACAGTATCCTCGGCAGGCAGCCATCCTCCCAGAGGCCCCAGGGACTATTTCCTCTACATTAACTCCCACAGACAGGTTGTAACAGCTTAACTGTCGGGCAGAAAGTATATCTGCCAGGACTTTGCTAGTGATTCTTCCTGGATCCATCTTCTTTCTCATTAACACAGAAGGTAAACTAGGGAGTGAGTCTTTGCCTTGGGGGAGGGGGGCACGAAAGAGGTTCCTTTAAATAGCAACATCTACCCTTTCCTGGCTCAGAAGTGGCTTGACTTGATTTAGACATAACATGTCATAAACAGATCTGTCCCATAAAGCTGGGCACTTCTGGAAGCTTCTGTACATACAGCCAGCCAACTCCTCCCTTACCCCGAAATGGCCTGAGCTTGGAACATTTCCATATGGAGAGTTCGATGAAAAGAGAGTAAGGTTTTGCAGCCAGAAGACCAGATTCAAATCAGAGTTCCACCGTTACCGATAGCCTCAGGAACCGCTTTCTTCACTCTCTCCGGTTGTCTTAGCCCGATGCCTGTCACATGGTTTATATGTGAGGTACATACTACTTATAGTGGAGGGGCAACATGGCATAACACTGAAGAGCACAGGCTCTGGAGCCCATATGCCTGGGTTCAAATCCAGCTCTGCCACTGTGTGACCTTGGAGGAATTACTAAAGCTCTCTGTGCCTTATTGTCCTATTATGTAAAAGAGGGATGATGATAATACCTCCTAACATTCCTATGCAGGTTAAGTATAAACACTGAGAACAGTGTCTGGCCCATCCTAAGCCCCATATGTTATTAGCAGCTATTGACCTCTATGATTATTTGACTCAATCCCGGAGCATCTTCTAGCTTCTAGAATGACTGAGGATGCTCCCCTGGATGAGAAGAAAAGCAAACTCATAAAAAAGATTCTAGCCTTGCAAATTTGCAGGCAGAGGTATGGATAAAAACAAACATACCGGGTATTTTTAGACCTGGAGCCATTACCTGTCTCATCACCACCCCCCACCTCACCCCGCATGTACCCCAAGAATAGCCTGCCAAGACCATTCAAACAAGACCCGTGGTCACAGTCCAGAACGACTGAGACAGAGATGACCCAGCATAGAGGCCACACCAATATTTTCCTGACAAAACTGCACTAAACTGAACTAAAATTATACAACATGCTGCTCTCCCAAAGAGACTCACAAAGTCCTTCCAAGTAAAATCACCAGCCAACCCCAAGTCCACCTATTTGCTTTTTGAATTAATATTTCTTTCATTGGTTTCCGTTTCTCCTCTGCAATTCAAATGCATGCTATTTTGTACTTTTCTGTTTGGCAACAAGGGTTCTCCCGGGGGCCAGAGTGGACAAGGGAGGTGGCAGGAAGACAGTTTCTAAAGTTGGAGCTGGTAACGTGTCCAACAGCTCCCTCCACCTTGGTGTGATGGCAGGAAGCCAGCCTTAAAGATGGACAGGGCTGCACACAGGTTGTCTTTGTGTCCCTTGTGCTGTAGACTGGCCCCTACGCAGCTGCCCAGCTAAACCAACATGGGCATGAACTGGGTTGGTATCGGAAAATTGGGTTGGAGGCTGGTGGGAGGTGACAACAAGAAATAGAAACCCATGTCCTGCTTTCCACAGGAGACAAGGTTTAAAAGTTCATGGCTAGAAGGCTGATGGTCCAGGCGCAGAAGCACCAGTCAAAGAAGGGAGGGAGGGGGCGCATCCTGAGTGTCCATCTCTGAGCCTCCCTCGCCCCTTCTGTAGTCTGTTGACACTCCCAGGAAGGGAATCTGGGCTTCTGGGGGATATGGAGGTCAGAAGAAATAAGCAAGATATTGTTTAAGAAGGAAACATATTTTAACAATAGTCTCTAAGAAGAGCCTGACGCGGCTGTGATGCTTACATCACTGGCATCGCAATCTGTAAATATACACAGGCCCCTCTCACGTAGTCATTCACCTGGAGATCTGGGTATAAATGTGTATCTAGAGAATTATCTTTTCTTCCATTAAATATTTTTTGGGAGAGGCTAATAAGAGCTGGCACAAGCAAGATAACCACACGTCCCTTCCAGAAACATAACTTCATGCTGCCCGCCATCCCCCCTCACCTAGCAATGTGGACCACAAACAGTACAAGTTTTGAACAAAAAAACATTCCCAGTAGCAAACAAGATTCAGTTTGCAGTGCAGCTCACTGGTACATGTCCAGAAATTGCACATCTGCTCTTCATCAGCATATTCAGAGGGGGACAAGGCACCCTGGAGCTGGCCGCTGCCTCTTTCCCTCTCCTTCAACCCTCCCCTGCCCCCCATCCAAACATCGTCAATCAAATCCAGACCTCTCTTCCCTACTGGCACACTGGATGGCCAAGCGGCAATCGTGCCAGTGTGGCTGGTTTGGGGACCAAGGATCCATTACCTAAATGAATGTACGCCACCCTAGGAAACCCTAGATTTTGTCCATCTGGGAATCCTCTCATGATATAGGAGTTGACTCAGCCATCTGGTTGAGCTCAAACACTCAACGAAGGCTTTGTAGAGTGATGTTGCTGGTTTAAAGTATGTTTTTTAGGAAGACAACAAGGGCCTGGGTGGTGGGTCTACTTTGGCCTGGAATTGGTAGAAAAGAGAGGCCCCAGAGTGTTAAAATGTTCCATATGGAAAGAGCCCAGAAACTAGGAAGAAGTGATCCCTGCAATCCAGCTTATCTGATACTCACTTGATGCTTCCCAGTCATCATCCCCACAGGATGACAAAGAAATTGTCCTTTCTGAGGCCAGTGTGTTCATGGCAAAGACAATTAGCAAAGGATCCCACAATCAGGCAGGCCCACTTCCTATGGCTTGGTCCACCAAGACATTCCCCTTTCCTGTCACCTCGGAGACTCTGCACTTTCAGCTGTCCAAGGAGGGCAGCCAGGCTCCCCTGCTGCTCCAGCTGCCCACACACTAATTAGCCATCAGCTCCTTGCATGGCATGGCATCACATCAGGGAATCAAGAAGAGAGGATGGGAAGCCAACATAAGTTGATAGAGCTATCATTCATTGAACACCTACTGTGTGCCAAGCACTGCCATGCCTGTTAGCTCACTCTATCCTTGGGGTAAACTATGAGATCGCTATTTTCCAACCAAAGAAATAAGAATCTGAGACCCTAAGAGCAGTTTTATACCCCAGTTAAAAATTATTTTGTGTGTGTGTGTGGGGGGGAAATGTCCCCTCGGAAAACAGACTGCTTAAAACCTCTACAAGGGATTTGTACTGTGTTATAAAACAGTCCATACTTTTACTGCACCTCCTCACCCCTAGTCAGAGAGGAAGATGGGTACCTAGGAGGAAGGGTCCTATGATAAGCCCCCAAAGATCCCCACCTCCCCTTAGGCACTGTCCCAGCCACCCTTCCCAATCACTTGAACGTATATATTTATCTGCTTTACGTAGCGAGCGCTCAGTAAGACTTTCATGGAAGGAGAAATCACAGAAGCAGATGATCTCCACGGTTTCTCACAACACTGTGAGTCTGCGGTTAATTAGACTGATTAATTAAAGCAGACAATGTGTATATAAAAAGGCACTTTATAACCCTGAAGCGAAACAGAGGATATCCTGTTATACTGCTGGGGGTGGTTACTTGTAGATTCTTAAATGTACTTAGAGGAAAATGGCAAGGGACCCGAAAGTCTTGTGAGTCAGTATTTCCTCATCCCCTGAGGATATTTAACATCCTTCTCCAGTTACTCTTTCCAAGGTCCCTCAAATATCTGCTGCCTCTTTGGGGACCTTTGATGTCCGTGTTTGAGGAAAAGGACTTGGAATTAACGGTGAAGGACAAAAGCCTAGGGGCTTGCCCTGAGTTGATCCTTCTTGGTTCCCGGCCAGTTGGTCATCATAAAATCAAACCCCAAAAGGCCCCCTAAAAGACTTGGAAGCTGAACAGAGCAACAGATCCCCTAGAGAAGCGGCCGCCACACCCTGGGATGAACGACGGGCACAGACTGAGCAGGACTTGGAGGCAAGGCGCTGTGTTGCCCCTCACTAGATGCGTGACCTTGGACAAGTCACTTCCCATCCCAGCACACCAACAGTGGGTAGAGATGGCCAGCCGCCAGCCGTCCCCCACTCCTGTCCCGGTCGCCCCCCGCCTCCACAACGATCAACCCAATTATTCCTCACCACACTGACATCCAGCCCGTGGCCTTCATGCCATCTGCACAATGGTAACTCCCACATTTTGTTGTTTCCAACCCAGAACTCTCCCATAAACTGTAACTCACATGGCTGAGAGCTCAAGCTGTCACCTGGAAGTCTAATAAGACACCTCAAATTCTACCCATCAAAACTGAGCTCCATACCTGGGCCACCCACTGTCTTCCTCGTCTCAGGACATGGCGTCTCGCCCGCCCCGCACAAGCACCCTGACCTCCTTCCTATTCCTCCCCCAGCCCCAGCCCCCACCCCAGGGCCCTTGCAGTAGTAGCCCCTGCCTGGAGCACTCCTTCAGTCGGCACGTCGTGCTCTCTTTCCAATATCACCTGGTCAGGAGGCCCACCCTGCCTTCCCTGCACCCCTGGCCAGCCTCATCACGCTCCATAGCACTCAATACCATCTACTCACTTGTCATTTACTGTCTCCCCCCACTAGAGTGTAAGCCTCACGTGGGCAGGCTTTTTGTTTCATTTAATGGCTGTAGTCCACGCAACTGGTAGAGTGCCTGACACATAGCAGGCACCTAGTATCTACTGGCTGTATACATGAGGCTGAATGTGATTTCATGGAGTGCTATGCACATAAAAAATATTGATAAATAACTCCCTGGCGTAAGCTCAGACAAATGAGCGAGGCTTTCTGAGCCTTATTTGATCAAAAAAGGATAACGGCAATTGTTCGTTATTGGGTCAGATAAACATCAGTTCAACTGGACTAGACTCACAGGGATACAGAGATAAATGAGGCTCCTGGGAACCCCCAGGTGAGAGGTAAGAGACGACAGGCAAGCAAACAGGTAAATGGCATTAAATATGACAAGCTCAGCAATAGGAGCCAGAGCAGAGGCCCAGTATGGCAAAAGAGGGGATGCACTCGGCCTCAGGGAGGGGTGGCAGGGAAGCCGTCCTGGAGGGGCCACCTGATGGAAGCCCTAACCACGGGCTCATCCCTGGGTAAGAGATCCAGTTTGCTGCATCTGAAGCCAGAGGAAGCAGAATCCCAGACCAGATCTGGGTGGGGAGGGGGCAGTACTGACACAGAGTCCCAGGCGGGCTCTGAGCACAGTGAGGGCTGCCTTCCCGCCTTCCCGCCTCTCCAGGAAGATGGCTGGGAGAACACGAGGGGCCGGGAGCCGGCAGCCTGTGTGAGCACCAGCTCTCAGAGAAGTCTCCAAACGCGCCTTTCCTGCATCCTACCCTGACTCCCCCCGAGGGCCATTCTCTCCTGTCAGTTTCAAAGGCCCTTTTTGTTGATGTCAGCCAACTCCAGACAGTTCAAATGTACTCCCAATCAAGATAAGGAGTCTCCAGTTCAAAGCTTGCCCTGACTAACTCTTTCCGTTAAGTAAAAATATTAATCTTGGTTTTATTTAAGCAGGTTTTTTTGGCAAGAGATGAACCCCTGTGGCTAAAAATAAACCCCAATACACACACACTCAGAAAATCTGGAGAACTGCAAATCATTTCAACCAAGTTTCCATCTCAGGGAAAGCTATTAAAACCAGGAGGATATTAAAATCTCTCTGCATGGAGGCTCCTGTTTCTCAGTGCCTGCCTTGTTTTCTGGGGTCCCCCAAGGCCAGGCTGTCCTGGGGATGCCCCCGCTAAGGTTGCCCTGTCTTGGGCCTCCCAGGAAAGGGGAAGGATGGGTGCGTGCGGGGCCCTGGCGCTCCTCACCTGGTAAGCACTGTGGGTTGCTGGTGGAGCAGTTCAGTGAGCACTCAAGGGACCCCAGCTACGTCTGTTGAATGTGAAATGCAGGGGCCAGCGAGGGAAGGAAAGGAACACTGGCCCAGAGAGGTCAGGTTGCCTGGAACTTTGAGATTATCCCAAAGGAACACAAAACAAAAGCTGCATGGCACACTTCATGTCGTGATTACCTCCGTTTAAAGCTCTTAAAAGACAAAGCTTGTGAGTCACCGAGGCATATGCCTAGACTTTGGATTAACACACTTCACTTCTACCCTAACAGGGTTTAAAGGCAGCCATCCTCAATTTCTCCCCGTGGCCACAGCCAGTTGGCGAGAAAGAGATGGCTCCTTCGGGCCAGGGCACGCAAAGCTCCCGGGGTCCGGGCTGACTTACCTAGGGTGTGAGCACCTCACACCTGAGCTGTGATCCAGGTTTCTAAGAGACCAGGAAGACAACTGCCCAAAAATGTTCACAAGCAGGATGAGAACTGCAGAAGCTTTTACTCTGCACAGGGCGGTCGGGTGGGAATGTCAAAGCCCCGGAGCCCAGAAAGTGGGAAAGGTGGTCCTTCTTCCTCAAGCCCCTTCCAGTTCCCAAGAACAAATGGGATCAACAACCCCCAGCCACATCCCTCCTAAGGCTCCCTTGGTTCCCAAGCATCTACAGGGTTATTAGCTCAGCCATGTAGACACAGCGCTCGGGGATTGGGCCCCACCGCACGTCCTGCCACTCAAAAGCCTCCACTCCCCACCCCCATGCCCCCGCTTTACTGACCTGCACTTTGGTTCCCCTTGCCTTGGGGAGGATGCCATCACCCCTTGCCTGTGCCCACCTGTTGTCTTCCTGCCATACCCATCCATCTGAAATGTCAGCTTCCCTAGGACGCCCACCCCAGGCCAAGTGCAGCTTCTCTGCCTTCCTGCTGGCGCCTGCTGTGCCCCACCTCACTCGCCTGAATGACGAGATGGTGGGCCTGTGGCACCTGGCACAGCATCTAGAACATGGCAGCGGTTCCCAAAAATGTTTGTTGATGAATGAATGAGGAAGACAGGGATGGTTTCTTGTTTGGCCTCTTGGAGTTGGCGGTGTGGAGTCCTAGTTCCTAAGGTGACCTCAGGGAAGAGAAGGGGAAGCAGGTGAAAGTGGGGATGAGAGGCTGACAAGGGCCCCAGCCCCCAAACACAGAAGACTCATACTGAACGGCAGATGAGCCATGGGTCCTGCTGAGGGAGGTCCTAGTGACGCGTCAATATCCCTGAGCAGGGGCAGATCCCAAACTCCACCAAGAGACGAGAAAGCCCAGGCTCAGCAACCTAAAGGAAGGCAGCCTCAGGGAGACCCCACCTACGGCTCCTCCTGCCAGAACTCTGGGCTCCTCTGTAGGTGCCCCTTCCCTCCAGTAGCCCTCGGGAGACGTGGAAAGCAAGACCAGCCCCGCCTCTCCATCCTGTGACCCTCTCCGCATGGTGTTCCACGGGTGTTTGCCTGTTGGCTTGATTTGGTTTTTGTTTCCTCCTCCTCCTCCAATCATGGGCAGCTGGAATCAAGTCATTCACTCATTTGCTGTTCATTCCCAAGTATCTGAGGGACTCTGCCTCAGGCATGTGCTTTGTCTTGGGGACTCAGCAGTAAGCAGGTAGACAAGGTTCCTGCCCTCAAGAAGTTTGTTTCTATCTCGTGAGCCCAAAAGACAGGCAGTTCGAGGACAAGCCGTGGGAGCAGGGCAGACACACAGGCTGGCAGCACTGTGGACTCGTGCTGGGTGGAGACATCTGCCCAGGCAGGCACCTGAGAAGCCACTGAGTCAGCCGAGGGGATGGGAAACTTCTGGTGGGGAAAGGGGCAAAGGCCTGGAAGCCAGAGGGTCATGCCCGTTCGAGTGACTGAAACAGAGTGTAAAGCGAGGGGCAGGTGAAGGAGAAGCCCCGGAGGCAGGCCGGGATGCCCAGTCATTAGGTTACGTGCTGCTCCATCACGAGGCAGCGTCACTTCTCAGGTGGGTTTCTCCTGCCCGTGGCCCCTTAGGATCACATGTGCCCACATGGATGCCTGAGCAGCTGGCTGACAGGAGGCCCTCAAAGCCTATAGAAACCCAAGTCCAGGCCTTGAACCCTCAAATGGTCCCATTCCAGTTCACATCCCATTTCTAATCTTCAAAAGTTAAGATTTAATGACTGTCTCCCTCCATTGCCTCCCTCCTCTTTACGCCCTTCACCTCTTCCGGTGGTCCCACCTTGGGTGCTCTGGCTAGTTTGTTTGTGTCACACTCAGTGCCTCCCAGAGCCTAGGGCGCATGCCAACCTCCCGGAAGCTCAGGCCTGCTCAGGGGTCAGGGGCGCTACTTGCTCACCGCCACTCAAGCGGACTCGGTGAAGGGGGCTGAGAGCACCCCCATCCCCCAGTGCTCCAGCCCCTCCCCAGGGGCCGATGGGAAACTTTATCCCACACAAGCGGCCACCAGAATAGCAGCCTGGTCTTCAAGCACAGCCCCTTTGAAGCAGTGCCCAGAAAAATACCGTGCCGACAAATGATTCTCAGAACTCTGGGCTTTCAGGTCGGGTCATTTTGTGAGAGCAAAAGAGCTGGCAACATCTCACAAGCCATCTATAGTGTTTTCTTTTTCTTCTAATCAGGATTTTGTTTGCTAGGAGAGCTGAAGGGCTCTGGGATAAGTCTAGGAGTGGGACCACCGCTAAGCCAAGAGGCCTCCCTCCTTTGCATGCCGGAGCTGCAGTTGCAGGCTTTGCAGACGGTGACTCTTTTTCCGAAATGCACAGGGATGGGCAGGAGACTCTGTTGTGGCTTGAACAAGCAGCAATGTGGGCGCTGCCTTTGGGGATTTATATAGCACAGACGGCCAAGGAGACCCTGCTATGTTTATAACTTACCCTTTGGGTGGCTTTTTAAATAGTTAAGGCTTTTTCCCCTCCCCTTACTTCCCTGAGCTTAGGCCAGGAATGCTGTGGACACCAGGTGGAAAGCAGGGGTTCCTGAACCTCCCACCCACTCAGACAGGGCACCCAGTTAGTGGGCACCCAGGTAGAGACAGGTATGAGGCAAACAGGCCCAGACTCCAGATATTCAGGCCCCGAGACACTTCTCAGGGAACAGCCAGCACCGAGGGTGTGCAGCAGCCATTAGAGATAAGGTCAAAGTGCCTCTTAAGGGGGCCAGCCTCCCTTTTGAAGAAAATAAGTAGGTAAAAAGAATGCTAGCTGCTGCCCTCTTTGGTCAAAATGGGTAATGGCAGAATTACAAAGCCAACCCCTGGCATTATTTTTAAGAACTCGCCCTGGCCTAGCAGTGGGTTGGGGGGATGGTGTCAGCGATGAAGAGGACAAAGACCACCTACACCTTAGCGCTTTTCTGTGCAATCCACACTAGCTGAGCCTCTTGTTCACCCAGTAAATATTTCCTAAGTGCCTACCCTTCACCAGGCACTGTGTCTGTCAGGTGGCGGAAACTCAGCTGTGAACGAGACAGACGCGCCTTCAAGATATTATATCTAATTCTTAAAACTAACTTGCAAGATGCATAAGATCGCTGACATGTGGTAGCTACAGAAAATAAGACTCAGGACTGTTAAGAAACTTGTCACACATATAAGATGTAAAATCCAAATATGCCTGGCAGCAAGGCTTGTCCTCTTTCTAGTATTCAACACTTGAATCTGAAACAATCGGACAAGTCAAATGCATTAGAAGTGCAGAGAAAAGGAAAAGCCCCATGGCTGGAGTATCAGAGAAGGACTTGTATAGGCCCTAGATGGTGAGAACCCCAAACTCTGGTCATGTCTAAGAATCTCATCCACTGGGAAAGTCTTGATTTAAACCTCCCCTGGCAGCTGGCTGGGCCCAGGTACCCTCAAAGCCAGGTGGAGGGTACCTTGCCATGCAGGCAAAGGGCAGGAACAGGGAAGGCCAGTGACAGGGCCTTTAGGTAAGGGGGAAATGAGTGTGCTTTTTCTGGACACTGAATCTGCAGCTCTGGTCTGACTCTATTCAGCTGCAAGGTCTCAGGGCCGTGGTACTAGCCATCCTTTCTGCAGGGGACCCTCTTCTCCTATCCTTTACCTAGCAGCTCCTAATTATCCTTCATTCCAACTCAAAGACTACTTCCTCAAAGAAAGCCTTCCCCGACTACCTCCCTGCCGTGCCAGACGGAAACAGGACTCCTGTCACATATTCTCCAAGACCCCAGTTTCTAAGTGAGTTTGTGCATTCATTTGAATAATGTCTCCTGCCCTCCTCACCCACACACACACTAAATTATGGCTGGGACCACCTCTTGTTTTGCTCACAGTTGTATCCCCAGCATCTTACACCATGCCTACTACATAGTAGGAGTAGGTGCCCAATAAATAGAAGTTGGGGGAAAGAAGATGACTATTTCATCTTGGCATTTTTTGAAGGCTTCCTAAGACTCTCCCCTTCTCCCATGCAGCTGTTTCACCCACTCCATCCAGCTACAACTTCCCAAGGCCAATCTCCACTGCCATGAGCTGACCAAGAAGAATATGTCAGGGTGTGATCAGGAAAACATGGGGAGGGATCTTCCAGGCAGTGGGAACAGCAGGAGCAAAGGCCCAGCGGTGTGTCAGAGGCTACAGGGATACGGACTGTGAAGACCCTGGCTGGAGAGAAGCAGCCCCTCTGCTCATTCTGACCTGTTCCCTGAGGAATCTGAGCCTGAGTGGGGGGCTTCTCAGGACTGACACACAGACCTGGTCTGCAGACATTGCTGCTGCTTCTCTGTACCCGGGGTACCGGGCCCCCTTGGCCTCTGCCAGGTTCCTGCCATTCTAACCTTACTCTGCCCATATTTGGTGGGCAGATTAGAGGACTGGCCTCCAAACCCAGCCCACCCACTCTTGCCAGCAGAGCAAGATACATAAACGTTTCAAGCCTCAGTTTCCTCATTCTGAAAAAAAAGGTGGGTCTCCTATTTGTAAGGAGAGAAAATAAATGAGATGAAATCCGTGTGGCATGAGTTTTCCAAAATAAACCCAACCCCCCTCCCAATGCAGCTGCCTGTGGACCAAGTGGGAACACCAAGTGTTAGGAGCGTGGACTAACCCACAGGCAATGTCCAGATCTCATGTGGATCCTTATCCACAGAACGGAATCAGGCCTTCTGGCTTTATGGACCGGCCAGAGTGCACCTCTCCGCAGAACTCCCACGCAGCTGTCCCTCTCTGCAGGAGGGCCACACGCTCGACGGAGCCTGTGCTGGACCACAGCCCTGTTGCTGGACACGGGGCGCCCCTCGAGGCCAATTCCAGTGCCACAGAGCTCCCCAGAGCAGCAGCAGCACAAGCACCCTCTCCCCGCCACCCCCACCGCACGGCTGAAGGCTGCACGGGACCAGGAGCTTCTTGCTCCGCCTGCCTGCAGGTGGCTGAAACTAAAAGGTGGGCTGAGACAGTCCCTGAAGCAGCCCTCACCGAGTGCGCATAGGTGTTCCCAACGGGAATAACGGAGCAATAACCATGATCTGCAAGTGCTCCAGGACGATGAAGAATGAGCATATCAAGGATGAACACATTTGGCAAAACGCTGCCATAAAAAGCAGGAGAATGGTCCTGCGGGACAGCTCCCAACTTTCTCTGATGATAAGAACTCTGTTGTCATGGATTATAATGCTAATCATAATACTGCCATTTATTACAATTAGTTCCATTCGCTTTTGAGCACTTACTGTGTATGTTCGGTGCTAAATGCTTTTACATGGATTATCCCATTTGAGCCCCATAACAACCCTATGACATAAGTGTCATCACTAGCCCCACTTTTGTAGAAATTGTGGTTTGTAGAGAATAATGAACTTTCCAAGATCCTCTAACCAGGAAGTGGCAAAACCAGGATGCCAGCCCAGGCAGCCTGACTCTGGAGCCACAGTGAGGTGGGACAGGCTCATTCCATAGGCCACGGACTTCAGGTTGGCGGGACCTGCACAGTCACTCAAGAGACCTCCTCAGAATTTCTTCTGGAGTTTCCCACCCACGGTTAATCTGAGCAGTATGCCAACATCTCTGACCCAGGTCAGCCTGTTCCACATGGGGACATTTTTTGACCATAAGAAAATGTTTGTTTGTACTGCCTCCCTGTGGCCTTCCCCTAACTAATTTACATTTAGGCATACAGATATTTGAAGAGCATGGGCAAATTCCCTAATCATCTCTAGGATCAGTATTTTCCCCACCTATGACGTGGCTCTGAGTCTCCTAATTGTGTTGGTGACAGGTGAATGCGAGTTTCCCAGGGGAGGCTCATCAGTGGTCAGAGCTGAGAGAGGTGTCATTTCCTCCCCTCGGGATCCTTTCACTGCTGGCACCACGGTCTGAGACTTCACTGCCATCAGTTAAAAAGTCCTGGTGTTTTCCAAAGAGATTCTGTCTCCCAACTGGACATAACTTAGTAAATGGCTCTCCCTAAAGGAATAATACTCATTTGGGTATGGAAGTCCAGGTTTTTTGTTTGTTTGTTTTTTCTTGTTGGAGGGGGTGGGGACAGCACAGGAATAAGTCCTATTACATAAAAGTATTGAGTCCTAGGAAGAGCTTAGGTCAGGATCTGGTCATCTTTCCACTCCTTCCATTAACTTGCTATGTGACTTGGACAAATCCCTTCCTTCTCGGAACCCTGGCTTTTTACGCTGCAAAATGGAGGAGCTGGACTGGATGTGTTCCAGGGTCCCTGGCAACCTGAGGTTCTCATGTTTCTTACCATCCCCTTTCATTTCTAACTCACGCATTTCCCATGAGTTCTACTTTCTCTTCATCTTGGTCCCAGTCATGGTTATCATATTCTTCCTGTTTGCTGAGTCTCGAATCATATTTCTGAAAAGCTGGTCGAACTTAAGTAAGATGCTAAGATGCCTTGTGGGGCCTCCTCTGGCCTTTTCTTAAAGGTTCTTTTTTGGCCTGTTCTCTGTCTGGATGATTTGCAGCTGCCAAAACTGGAACAGAAGCATCAGCCTTGGCTCCTAAGTCACCCCACCTGCTCCAAGGGCCGTTTACTAACCACTCTGCCCTTGCAGATTCACAATCTGCCGATAGTACCTGCCACACCTGCTGCTGAAGGAAAGCTCTTCAGCTCCTTCCCTTCATTCGAGTGGCCCTCACCAATCTGTTTTATTTATTAGCCATGGTAATTTTTGTTTTTGCCACTAACATCCTATTTTCCAGGCTGATGGTCCAGCCAATAGTTCATTTCCAAAAATTTAAACAAACATGGTATAATTGCAGCAGTTCAAGTCCATCCTAGGAGCTCTGGGTGTCATGGCAACATAGAGGCAGATGGGCATTGCAAGTTCCCATGTCTGCCTACAGAGGAATTCTAAAGAATGCTGAGAAGATGAGGGCTTCCACCTTTCATCTTCCCAATGGATACTGATCTTGGGTAATAAAGTTCCCAGGATACCATCTCCACTGGCACTATGCTACAACAACCCCACAGAACAAGCGGTGATTATGCCATTCCCATAAAGATACAAAGCAGCTGCCCCTGCCATGATTGCTGGACAAATATAGTATGACTTTTCTCGCATAGAAATACTTAGGATAAGCAAATACATAGAGACAGAAAGCAGAATAGTGGTTACAAAGGGTGGTGGGAGGAAGGAATGAGGAGTTATTGCTCAATGAGTATGAGCTCTTGTTTAGGATGATGAAAATAGCCTGGAGACAGTGGTAAAAGTTACACAGTGTTGTCAATGTACCCAGTGTCAGAGAATTGTCCACTTAAAATGGTTAAAATGACTTTTAACTATATATGAGCACAATTGAAAATAATTTTTTAAAAGTAGCTAAGGACATAATCTAAGAGAGATGGAGATCCTTGAAAAGCTAAGCCACTCCAACCTTCTGAGTACCTTTAGGCAACTTCCTGTTTCTCGGGATCCATCCAGTTCCCCATAGACTGGGACAGGGCACCATCTGTCCCCACATGCCGTCAAAGGACAGGCAGAACACCCGGACTTATTTCAAATACTCCTTGAGCTCCTCAAAAAACGCTGTACTTAAATGGGAGGGAGCACTCTTCTGTGCCCCCTGCGGCTCCCACCCCTCCTGAAGCGTATAATTTGAGGCATAAGGGCCAAGCTGCCCCCTTGATCTCAACTTCAACTTCAGTCCAACCCAAGCACAGCCAACCTGCATCCCAAGCCCGGAGGTGTCTACTTTTAAACCAGAAGGAATATCCAATAATTTTCACTCTGTTAATAATTTTACCTTTATCCCCCTTCTCCACCCCATGCCCCTGGTTGGAAAAATAGATTTTTTTTTCCTCAGGCCAAACAAAAACAAAACCCTCTCTGGGCTGAGGCCAGCAGAGCACGATGTTCTGGGCGGATTTTGCTACGTGCCAGTAAAGACTGGTCAGCAGGATCTGCAGGAAACACCTTGCCGAATCTACTAGAAGCAGAAGCTGGTGAGAAGCACGAGGCGGATACGCTGGCGGTCTGTGTGACTGGCCTTCGCGGCCGGAGTACAGGAAATGGCTGCAGAATTCCAGGCCCTGTGGAGGGCGAACCACCAGCTACGTGGGGGTTTACAGAGCCTTCTGGTGTTTTCCAACAGGAATTCCTCTCACTTGCATCTATCTCTTCCCAAATGCTGTGCATGGTCTCTGCTGAGGGGACTCAATAAGAAAGGTCAAGGGCAGCTTCCCAAGAGTCCTCTGTTCCAGAGTTGAGCACAAGTCACCTTTTCTCTGGCTAAGAACACAAGAGGACTTGGGCACCAGAGAACCTGGGGTTGTAGCTCTGCCCCAACTTCTACGAGCTGTAGACGCTTGGGCAAATCATTTAACCTCTCTTAGCCTTTCGGATGCAGATAGAATCATACCTACCCTACAAGGTTGTCTTGAGGATTCAACAAAATACTGCATGTAAGGAACGCAGGGCAGTCCCTGGTGCACAGTAATCTAATGAGAGGCCCCTTTCTTTCCCATGGCTGCGAAGAGGCAAGAGGGCAATAGGAAAAGAACGAAGTGGTTCCAAGAAGAGAGAAAAGAAATGCAAAGTACTAGCTGGGACCCATATGGGGCATCGCAAGCTCACGGCCTACTGCCAACCTTCCCCCTCCCGAAACGTCGGGTGCCCCATTTACTCTTGTTTGGAGCATTTCAGTTTCAGGTCAGGTAGAAGTGAGGGACATTAACTGGTGTAAGTCCAGGCAGAACAATCACCCCCAGAGCAGTGCAGATAGGCCTAGCGAGAGGCAGGGGGAGGAAGCGTTACTCAGAAATGCTCCCAAATCCTTTAATTCTTCAGAATTAAATCTTGGTCCCTTCTGACCCAAGGCTGGGGGCTTTGGATGGGCCCACAGGAGAGAAGCAGTGGGTATGGCAAGTCAGCCCTGGTGTGCCAAGTGAGGATGGGGGGGTGGGCAATGGAGTTGGCAGGCCTGCCCTGGCCAGGGTCAGCGGCCAGGCCCTGGCATTGTTCTGGCTGGAAGAGGAAACGGCCAGTGGCCAGCATTCCGTGGGGAGGCCGTGGTGGAGCGAAGGCCTGGCCCAGCCCCATTAGGGTCTGATGGAAACCAGGGCCATTTTTCATGCAAGGGGAGGCGGGCGGCCCTGCCGTGGTATGGGCACTAGCTGGCCAGAGCATCTGGCTCTGATCAATTCCCAGGCTAAGAACCAAGCCTACATGTGGGTGCTAATGAAATGCCAAAGGCATGGGGCCGGGGTGCACCCCTCCCATCCATCCCCATCTCTGTTGGGAGCCAGCTGGGCAAAGAGGACATGTTTCTTTGCCCCATCCAGTGTTTGGTATCAATTATGGGCATTCTTTCAACCCCAACAGGAACAGTGAGCTGGGGGAGCAAGTCTCTGAACCAGCAGGCATAGGCATGACCATGAA
Source organism: Tolypeutes matacus (assembly GCA_026826555.1). NCBI lineage: Eukaryota > Metazoa > Chordata > Mammalia > Cingulata > Chlamyphoridae > Tolypeutes > Tolypeutes matacus. Next base: position 4,908,997 of record JAKSZT010054303.1, on the reverse strand, counting down.
AGGAGCGTTGAGATCAAAGAGGGCATCAGTTTAATGCACAGCGCAGCTCAGGCCTCTGGCTGGGGGCCGCAGGCAGCGATGGTGGGAGAAGGGGGCCTGCGAAGAGGTGCCCAGCTGAACTTAGCAGTGCCTTTCTTCAGCCCTGCCCCCTCTTCTTCAGCAGTACACTCTGGTGGCTGGAAACAGTGCCAGTTTCAGCTGGTCCCTTGTGCCAAGTTCAAGTCCACTATAGAGAGCAAGCTGTGGTCTTCCCACCTCCAAGGCTACCCTTGGGGCAGTTGGGAGGTAAAGAAAAATTTGCCCTGGGATACACTTGTTTTTGTCTGCCCCTTCCCCATCATGGGGAACCCTAATAAAATAGGAAGAGTGTGAATTTCCTTACGTGACCATCTGCCCCCAGCTTGGTCAACAGGCTTTTTGGGCCCAACATGCCTCCCCTCTGCTGGTCCCAGTGTTGAGTGTAGGAAGGCTCAACCCAATGCACTGGTGAGCCAGGCATGCAGGAGGAGGATGAAGTCTGTTTCTCAGGACCGGCTCAACAAGTCTGCAGTGAGTAGACAAGAAGTGCCAGCTGAGAGTCAGGAAAGCTGGGCTCTACCTGACGGGTCCACTCAGCCATTGGGCAGCCTTGGACACGTTGCTTCCCATCCTTGGGCCTGTCCCCCTAACTGGGAAATGAAGAGATTGAATAAAGGCCCTTCAAAGTCTATGATTCAGAGTAGGTGTAGCTCAGTGGTTGAGAGCCTGCTTCCCATGTACAAGGTCCCAGTTTCAATCCCCAGTACCTCCTAAAAAAAAAAAAAGACAAGTCTGTGATTCCATATGGCCCTGCCTGTGGTCTAGAAAGTTCATTTAGAGGGTCAGAGGTCCTGGGCCTCTGGGTCCAACTTCTCCACAGGTTGCTGGACTGAATCACTGACCATCCTCTCAGGCTCGTTCTAACACGGCAGCCGCCAGGTGGCAAAATTCCCGGAGGCCCGTGTCTCTGAAAGATTTGCTACATCACATCAACCTAAAAGAATGTTACCCTGAAGAGGCTGTCTGCTCCTAAGTGGCTCTGCAAGAACTCCTCTTCTTGAGTTTCACCCACTTGCAGGCTAGAGCATAAGATCTAAGTGTGGGTCCAGCACTGTCACTCTCTAGCTGAGAAACTGGGGCAAGACACTTCAACTTTCTGAGCCTCAGTTTCCTCATCTTTCATGCATGTGACAGATATTAGAATTTCAAGTATGTTTTAGGCAGCGAACAACACAAACAAGCTCACTACTCTCCTGGTGTTTAAATTCTAGTGGAGGAGGTAGACAAAATAATAAACATAAATATCCAATGTGATGTCAGGTCATGGAGAAAAATACAGGTAAGGGGATAGAGAATGGCAGGTGGGGAAAAGCTATTTTAAGATAGGATAGGCAAGGAAGGGTTCTCTAGTACTGTGACATTTGAGTGGAGACCTTGACGATGAGAAGGAGCCAGTCAGTAAAAATCTGGGGGCAATGTATTCCAGGGAGAAGGGACAACAGGTTCATAGGCAAACTTGGAGCATTCTAGAAAAAGCTAGTAGGCCATTGCAGCTAGAACAAGGCAGGGGGAGCCAGATCCCATAGAACCTTCCAGAACAAACGTGTTAAGGAGTTGGAAAGCCACTGGAGGGCTTCGAGCAGGGCACTGCTGAGATCTGATTGACATGTTTAAAAGGTCGCTCTGGCTGCTTTTTGAAGAATGGGTTGTAGGGTGCTGGAGTGAAATCAAGGGAGTTAATAATAGTAATTCATCACCCCTTCCCTGCCCACGTCCCTGGGTCATTGTAAGGCTCACGTGATATCCATGCTGACACCTCGAAAAGCCCAGAGCAAGGGAGGAGCTATGTATCATCACATGTTTTAAAATCCAGTTTTGCATGTAGGAGCTTGCAGAGCCTGGCACCAGGCTGTTTGGAACTGTGCTCCTGTATAGATTTCAAGGAAACAAGGGAGGGCGGCAGATTCTGCCCTGCCTAAGCTACGCAGCTGTCCAGGCCCTGCTGAATTCACATATTTAAATGGAGAGCTTTGCTATAGGCCGCCCCTGGCTTGCTTTTGCTTTTTGCTGCTGGTGCAGGGCAGGGGTAAGCTTACACTCAGCAATGCCGAGAAGCTGACACTCCATGCAGACTCACTGAATTCCTGGCCCAAGCTCATCTCCCCTGGCCTTGCTTTCAGGACGAGGAAGCAAAGAGGGGAAGAGCTGGAGTTTTGTTCACTTAGGGAATTTTGATTTCGGATTGGCTCTCCACAAGGATAATGGTCAGCAGAGTCCCAGCCTAGAAAAGGCCTCCTGGCACCCAGCAGAGCTTCTGAGCATCGTGGGCTCTGGCTGGCTTCCTTCAGCTGGGGGTTGGGAGCACTGACTTGGAGACCAGTGACTTGGGTTCGAATCCTGACTCTTCCTCTAGGGTTCCTCCAGTGGAATAAGAGAGGGACAGTGGTGGCCGTGTCTCCAGGCTGTTGCGGGGTATCTGCCTTCATTCACGTGCTCACACGTGGACCCCGTCTAGTTGAACAGAGGACACATTGGGTCTTGGTAAATGCTTGTGGAATATGAAGATACACAGTGAAGGTTATTCAAGCTAAAATTTTGTACTTATCTAAAATGCCAGGAAATTCAGAGGAGAGAATAATTACCAGGATGGCAGATAGTGAGTATCCAGTTAAAAAGAAAAAGTGTTAAGTTCTGAGGACCTCACTTGCCTGTCATCTGTAAAATGGGGACAACTGAAATTTCCTAAGGCCTCACAGCTGGAATTGAACAAAAGGGGATTGAGGTTTCTGTTTTTTCTCCTGCAGCTCCTGGTATATACACTGCCTGCTGGTTTTCCAGGACTGCCAGGATCTCTCCGTGTTTTTTATTTTCTTGTATGATTTCTTTTTTACACACATAATACAATTTCACTGAAGAAAGGTTGAAGAAAAAGAGGCAAACAAAAATAAAACTATAAAATTTTTAAATAACCCAAATTCTTATCACCTAGTTGAAAGCTATTCTTCCAATTTACATGTTACAGTCTAGACTTTTTCTTATGCTAATATGAACCCCAGGATATATTTTCCCTCATAAGGGAATTGTATAGAACCTACTTGTTGGTGATCTGATTTTTCTCCCCAATCCTAGTAGAGCAGTTCATCTAGCTCTGCTTCATCCCTTGGAATAGCTGTGTTGATTTAAATTGCACAGATATGGCCCATTTGTTCAAACCTTTTATAAACAACTCTGTGATAAACATCCTGTGTGTATACATATTCCTATATACATGTAAATGTTTATATATATGTATACACACACACAAATATACAAAAACTCTGTACCCATCAAGCGTAAACTTCCCCTTTCCCCCTACCTCCATCCCCAGGTAACCTCTAATCTCCTTTCCCTCTGGGAATTTGCTATTTCTAGATATCTCATAAGGGACATCATATAATAGTTGTCCTATGGGCCTCACTTATTTCACCCGGCAGAATGTTCTCAAGGTTCATGCACATTGCAGCCTGTCTCAAAACTATGGCCGAGTACTGTTGCATTGCATGCACACATTTTACACAGGCCCAATTATTTCCTCTGGATCTGAAAGTAATGACTGAGTCCAAGTCAGCAGACCCTTCCCAAACATGAGCCAGCCGCCTGCAGACCCTGAAGCAAGTATGGCACTGCATGTGACGAAGGAAACATTAGGCCCGCTTTCTCTGATCCCACCATCTCACCCCTAACTCCCCCAAGTCCTTCCACCTGCAGCCCCTGCCCTGCCCCCACAGAGGTAGGCTGGTGATAAAGCTTGACAGAAATCCTATCTGCCTGTCTCTTCCCTTTTCTGCCTCATTAGACACAGCCTGTTACTGCAAAGCTCTCAAGGCCTGAGTCAACACCCTAAGGCCAGCAGGCCCAAGAAGAGCACAATCATTTCTGTCATAAAGTCACTGGTGGAGGCCGCCTCCCTGAACAGGGTCCCTGTCTGCCTTCTGCATGCCCCTCTCTCCTTACAAAAGCCCTCCGTTTGTAACGGGCAGTTTTAGGGTGTCACGCAAGTAGGAAGCATCTCTTCTGGTTGAAGAGTGAATGCAAACTGCCACCTCCTCTCTTTCCCCAGCGTCAAAGGCATTCGCCTCAAACACTGGTCCTAAAGTCCAGGGACAACACCCAATGCAGAGGAAACGGATGAGACTGTTTCTTGTGTGGGGTGCCCTAATAACCCAACAGACTACTAAAATCAACAAGCTTCATATGTGCACAGGGGATCTGTACCTTAGATGCATGCATGCCTCTAACGTGCTAACCAGCCTGAATTCCAGGACCTCTGGTTGGCAGAAAATGTCTCTATCTAGATACAGATACAGAGACAGGTATAAATTCAGTTTTAAAAGCTCTGGCCAATTCCTCCCACCCCTAATTCCTGTACCAGCTTGAGACAGGGATCTGCTCTTCCCCCAGTAGTGCCAGTTCCTATGAGTATAGGGTTTAAAGATACAGCATGTGAGTGGCTTCCATTGTGCCTGCCCCCAAACAACCCAGCTGATTTACTGGGGCTGCTCAATAAAGCAGCACTGATCTGTCCCAATGCCCAAGGTAAAACTGGCTCAGATGGACTTATTGAGATGGCACTGCAGCTCAGGGCTTCCTGACTTCCTAAATGTGCCTTTTTGCTGTTCTACATGCTCACTTCATAAGATGCCACTATGGTCCTTTACATCCATAGGTGCCAAAAACCTTCACCTACAATCGCCTGGGAGCAGGCACTGCAGGGATACCCCAGTTTACAGTTATGGAAATAGGGACTCAGAGTGATTTGCCTACAAAAACAGGGATAATTGAGGATTCCACTAAGACTGCAACCCAGATTTCACTGGAGCCCGGAGTTCCCTCCCTCTCTCCACGAGGCCTCTTACTAGCACCACAGGAATCCACCTAGTTTCTTCCTGCCTCAGCCAGTCTCCAGGCTGTGTGTCTAGGGCCCAGGCCTCAGGGCCCAAGCTTCTCTTGGCGACTGCCCTCAGCCCCTCACCCCCAGATGCAATGCCGGCTGGTGGCTGCTCAGCCAATCCCAGACGGCCCCTCTCCAAGCCTGCCAGCTCCACGCCAGCCCGCAGGACCCTGACTATTTCTGGGCTGAGTCAGCGAGGGTCCACGGGATCCTGGCTCCTCAGAGGTCACAGGTCTTGGCCATCTCCCAGGTGCAAATCTGGCTCATGGATTTAGGAGACAGTAAAGGAAACCCACCCCGCTCACAGCTGCCAACAGGCACGCTGGTTCCTGCATCCCCTGCGGCAAGTCCCAGCAGGTCTGGGAGCCTCTCACCCACTGAGAGCACGTCAGACATAGGATATCCAGGTCCAGGTCTACAGGAGCAGAACAGATCAGCAATAGGGGCACCCAGGGAGCCGAACACAGGTCACCCCCAAGGAGCCAAAGGCAAGCACCCGGGACAGGGGCAGGCTGCTGCTGGCTTCCCAAAACCACAGGATCAGCTGAGTCCTTGTTTTCCCACCATTGTTCCTTTATCTGCTTATAAAAAAGTCATGTGTCACCTTTGTAAGCTTTTATTTTCCAGAAAATTCTAGTCAAAATTTAAATCACCCAAACCTCCCACAACTACCCAGAGATAACTGGTACTGATATTTCAATGTTGACCTTTAGACTTTTCCCCAAGCATCTATTTACACATTCATACTTTTTCCTTTCTTTTTTTTTTTTTCAAACAAATGGCTCTTCTTTTCAAAAGTGCTCCATGAATGTCGATCCCCACATCAACAGAGGACAGCTTCCAGTTATTTCATGCTCCCCAAGAGTCCACTGTATGAACGTGCCTTAATTTAAGCCATCTACTCGCAACAGACATCCAGTCATCCTTTTTTAAAAAGTATAAACATTGCAGCCATAGATCCCATTGCCGTATTGACTTGGACTAAATTTCCAGAAGTGAGATAGACGGTCACAGGGCATGTGCTCTTTGAGAGTCTTGAGTCACAGGGCCAGGCCCTCAGGAGAGGCCACGCCCGTTGCTTTTCTTATCAGCAGCCCAGGAACGTGAGAGGCCAACTTGGGATGGGATATGCGAGTACCAGGGTCAGAATTCCCCCATGTCTCTCAGCCACGCCCACAGACGACACCTGGAAACCCCCAAAGGCATCAGCCAATGAAACAGCGAATTAGCTGCTGGGAGTTGGGGAAAGGACAGGAGGGGCCCCAGCTGAAGAGTGCTGGGGGTGGAAGGCTTTGTCTCCCTGGAAGTGACCCCCCCCCCAAGTGTCCCTTGGTGATACGAAGGGCCTGGCCCCAGAATCCAATCGCTGGAAGCCGCTCTTCCCCCCACCCCCAGCCAGCTGTGTGTCCCTGGGAAAGTGCTTCATCTCTCTGGGCCTGCGTTCTGCACGCTGATGGCCCTTCAGCTGAGACCTTCTAGATTCTATGATCTCAGAACCAGCCTCCAGGCCAGAGCAGACAGGCTTCCACCCCATCCTCACCCTTCCTCCAGTCACAAAGTCATTTACCTTTTTTTGGTCTCACCAGTTATTTCCATTTTAATAAATGCTATCTCCATGGGGGACCATAAAAACCTTTTTTAATTTAAGTTTTTATTAACATAGCACTGCTGGCACCTTGATGGCTTACAGGAGAAAGAGAGGCTCTTCATAGGAAAGTAAGAAACAAGCTTTTCAAATTCAGCTTTGGTTCAACATTTGAGTCCTGCTTGCCGACAGAGCTCACCCATCTTCACATCAGCATTGCCTCATAAATGGGATCATTCCCATTTTGCAATTGGGAAAACCGTTTAGGTTTAGCACTCACGTTTTTAGTCAAGCTTACCCCATTAGTAAAAAGGAGAATTGGGATTCAACCTCAAGTCCATTAGACTCCAAGCCCCATCTCTTTCTATCGCCCTCCATGGTCTCTCCAACCTTGGAGGTTGCACCAGGAGTCTTCACACTCAGAAATAGGAAATTCTCCAGTGCAAGGATGAGGGCGGAAAAGCGTGAAGCCACCTGGATTTCTCACATTGGTCATGCTTAGCTCAGGGACCTTGAAGCCAATTAACATGCCTCTCCCTAACTTTAATCATCTATAAAATGAGCAGTGAGAAAATTAATTAGCAACCTCAGGCAAAATCTGCTCAGCCTCTTTAGCATTCATACAGGGTTCTTCTAATCCAATAAGTTAGCAGTAAGTCTTCTTCCAAGAATCAGCATCTATAGATTTGGGTTTCAAATAGATTGAGCTTCTATGATCCTCTACCCAAAATTTTTCATAAACCCCAAACCTTGGTCCCTGATGCTTCCTGAGGCCTAAAGATAACCAGTCCCTGAAGATGCCTGGACTTGTATTCTCTGGGGCTTGCTGCCCATCCTTAAGTAAGCATGTGGCAGAAGCAAGATGTTCCAACTAAGTGGGAATCAGGAAAAATCTCAGGCTGATCCTGAAGACTGTCCCCATCCTAAAAGTAATGGGGTAAAAATAAAAATAAAAAAAAATGTCAACCAGCTAGCCTCTGGTTCTGGGCCTTGTCCTTGGCAGGCCCCCAGGGTACCAGGGCTGCAGTAGAATGGGCAAATGGGCAGAGCAGGAGCCAGACTCAGAGATACCCAAAGGCTCTTGCTGAGCTAGCTACAAGTGATGCCTACACTTCACCTTTGTGTGAACCAGAAAAGGTCACCCCCTCGAAGTATTTGCACCCTGCACCACATGCCAAAAAAATCTACCTCCAAGGCCCCCAAACCACCTTGGCTCCAGGGGGGTGAAAAAGCAAACATATGGGTTTCCTAGAACATGTGATAGGTTTGATACCAGTGAAAACAATTACAGAGGCAAGAACCAGCCTGGGCCCACGTGCAGAAAAGGAAGCTAATACACTGGCCACTTCAGAATCCCTTTCTGATTTTCTGAAGCTGTGGTGGGGAATGTGGAGCTATGGAAGCTACTGTGCTGCAGGTCCTCAGTTGTCTGAGCTGGAGCAGTGGAGGAGGGAGGGCAGACCCATAGCCAAGAGGGGACAGGCTGAGCCCTTGAGGGGAGGGGCCAAGGCTAGTTCATCCCGATGCCCTCAGCACGTCGCCCAGTTCCCAGATTGTTCTGGGAATGGATATGACCACAGTGCATGCATTAATGGGACCTTCACACGGTCATTGCAGAGTTTTTGGACACCATGTGCCGAGCTGGGTGGGAGATGCCAGATTGGGAGACGACAGCACTCGAGGCCAAACCTGGTGGCCTCGATAAATGATCGGCTGGAGGTGGGGGAGAAGGTGGAAACAGAGAAACAGGCTTCTGCACATTTTGCCTCCCACATGCAACCAGGCTGGGGCTGGGGAAGGAGACCACAGGTCCTGCCAAACACGGTGCCATGTCCTCTGAGTATCCTGAGACGCCTCCCCTCTAAGCCTCCTTCCAGCCCTTTGGATCTGCGGATCTGCAGGGAACAGAGAGGCAGTTCCTAGCAGGTGGAACCCGGCACCAGCCCAAGAAGTCCCGAGCTTCCTCAAGCCAAAAGAGATTATATTTCCTCTTTGACTACCTCACTCCCTAGTGGAAAAAACAAGAAAACAAAACTCCCCCAAGCAACCTGAAACCCTGTGACCCTCTGGCCAAATGGCAAGATCCAGTCCTACCTTTGCCCTCCCACCACCCCTTCCCCTGGTTCACCTAGACTCACACCCCCGAGGCCAGCCTCAAAGGTTATTTATAACTGTGTCAGAGGAGAAGGAGGCAGGAAATAGGAAATTATGAAGGAGGTGGCGAGCAGGAGCATGAGGGTGACCCTGCTAGCTTGGAATCCGCTGCCTGCCTGGTCCTCTGCGCCAGAGCCCCATGACAGGGAATTCTTACCCAGCCCCAACACATCCTGGCCTCGTGGCCCTACCTGCTGCTTCTCCTCAGCCCCGGCTCCTTCTCAGGCCCAGGTGGGAGCACTTTCATCCTGAGGCTTTCACGCCCTCTGACCCCTGGCAAGTCTGCTTTTTCGTCTGGAGCTCACAGAACAGGGGCTTGGGGCTGGAGAGTGGGGACTTCCAGCACCTACCTCCCGGACTGACGAGCGGGAGATTCCACTGGCCTGGAAAAGGCACCTGTGAGGTTTCTTTCGCTTCCTCTGCTCTCTTTCCTTCTCCCTCGTTTAAATATCCTGAAAGCCAGAGCCTCCATGGTCAGCACTTTTCATGAACTGGATCAAGAGGCCCCCAAAGGGGAGGTGACTCATCCAGAATCACACAGCCGGTGGGGGCAGAACCAGGCCTGGGGCCCTGTCCCTTGCGGGCACTGGCCTCTCTCACTACACTACCATGCTGCCCCAGGAGCTTGGCCAGCTAGGTCTCTTCTGGTACAGATGTATGCACACTTGATGCCCTGCAGAGGCTGGGAGTGTCCACCCTTGCTTTCCCCAGAGCCACACCCAAGGAGAGGGAATCTCAATTGACCACCCCAAGAACTATATGGGTGAGGAAAAATACTCATCAATCATTTTGGATTAACTTTGGTTAGTAATAAAGTGTTTGGGTTTAGCACACTTAGCATCACTGACTCAGTGATTCTCTAAGACAAGTGTTCTGAATCAGGAGGTTGAGGGCGTAATGATGGATGGTATTTGGGGCCGGGGGGTTTCTGAGTCCCCTGACATTTTTGTATGTATGGCTTTAAGCAGATTCTCCAAGGGGCTTCTTTCCATAAAATGGTTAAGAGGCATGAGCTAAGAGAAGTATAGAGCAGAGAGGTGAGTGCTCAGGTGAAAACGACCAGGGATCAGCGCTGAGGACATTCGGGTATGACCCTGGCAGCCCCCCTCCCCCCACTGCTGCTCTTGCCTTCTCTCCTCAGTATTTTACTTTTACCCTGAACCTTCAAGTCATAAATATCTCACCTTCCCACCAGCCACATTTTCCTTCCATCAAGCTCTTAAAGGTATAAGCAAGATATTAGGATTTAAAAGTCCGATATGTGCCCAGAGCTGAGCCATGCAAGATGATAAAACAAGTTATGAGCACAGGATGGATCCTTAAATTTGACAAATGTTTGGGCCTTGAAGGCTGCTCTTCCATCCTCCCTGCATCTTCTGGTCCCTACAAGGGGCCTCTCACACTGGCACAGCCATTTCTATCTGGTGACACCAACTGAGCAACTTCCTATGCAATGCTGATGATAGTTCTTGCGACTTCTTGCTTTCTCATTTCCTGCTTGGCAATCCCATGACAGGCAAATGTGCACAAGTGGTTTTCAGAATACTCAACTGAGCAATGGTTCACCACCTGAGTTTCTCAGTGGTTCTTGGGAGAAATCATTCCCTTAGCCAGGCATGTTTAGGAAACACTGGATTAAAAGCTGCTAAACAGTTTCCTCACAGCAGGACTTCTCAGAACCTTTGCTATGCTAATATATCTCCAAGAGGGGAATATAATAAACAGTTTTCCCAAATGTGTTGCCTGAAAGAATGTTTCTTAAGACTGGTGTTTGGAGTGTGGCACCTTGGGAAACAATGCTTTAGGCCTTCCCACAATACAAGACAATCCTTCCTGCCCCATCTTCGCTGCTCACCTGATGACTGACAAAGCAGAATGGAGCTGAGTTTCTGATAGGAAGGCAAGCTCAATTCTTCGGAGCCAGACAATCAGATGGTAAGGATCATGGTTTGGTTGGCTGGACAGCAACCAGGAGCCTGGCATTTAGAGGGTAGAGCTAGGTCTGAAGTCAAAGTTGAGGCTCCGAGGGACTGGAATTTGCAAAGTGCTCTAGAGAACACCAGTCCTGATAGAAGGGCAAAGGGATGTTGTTCCCTTTCTAGCCTGGCAGGATAGCAAGTAAAAAGCCTGAAATAAGGGAAAGCAGGCTGAGCATGTCTTTCCCTGGCATTCTCATTTCCTACTTGGCAATCCCATGACAGGCAAATGGGACTCTCCTGGCCAAAAGTAAAAGAGTTGGCCTCAAGACAATAAAAGTAGACAAGTAAAGGTAACAGAGGTGTCCAGCCTGAGGGAGACTCAACCTCGATCTAAAGCTCTTTTTATCCAGAATACTGCATCTTTCTGGCTACATGCCTCTGCAATGGCCCATTTTCAGCATTTGTTTATTCCTATAGCTCAGTCACATTTATTAAGCACCTACTAAGTGTGATGGCCTGTGGTCAGGAACACCCCTCAATTTCCAAGCAGCATGGCTATTCTTAGTTTTCTAATGTCTATTTAAAGGGTGTTAATCCTCTCGGCCTCTCCCCTACAATTAGATGCATACCACTTTCCAACTTGGTATACTGACCTCGCCCAACTGGGAAGGCAGAATGGACAAGTGTTCTTCCTACCCTGCTGAGGTTGGCCAGGAATGTGGCCGCCACCTCCCCCACCTTCAAGGGCTGGGGTAGCCCGGGAATCAGCCGAGCCCCAGGAGGTGTGCTGCTCTGCCCGCAGCTCAGAGCCTCCCTGTTCTAGTCTTCTAGCAGCAGCCCCGTGGGGCAGAGGATGACAGGAATCAAAAGGAGTATGAACTAGGCAGAAGCTGGACAGTCACTAACATGGACCACAGAAGCAGACCTACCAGGTGCCATTGCACGGGCGGGTGTGATCACAGGTGTAATTGGCTTAAGAGCTCAGACTCTGGGTTCATTCACCCTGACCCTCCACCGTGTACTGACTGCCTATTAGGCAAGCTACTCAGCTGCTGTCAGCCTCAGTTTTCTCATCTGTAAAGTGGGATAAGGGGGTGATAATAATTCCTAACTTGTATGTTTATAGTAAATAACAAAATGTATATACATACATACATACATATACATACAAAGGTCCTGAAAGTTTCTTGCAGCCTCAGAGCCTGGATCAGCCCCCATGCACCTCCAATCTCCCCACACCTCTGTGCACAGCTCATAAAACAAGGGGGAAAAAAAAGATGCCTTGTGTTTGCAAATATTATCTGGACCTGCACCATCCAATGTGGTGGCCATTGAGCACTTGAAATGTGACAAATCCAAACTGAGATGTGCTATGAGTGTAAAATACATACTAGATTTCAAAGACATTTTACCAAAAAAATGTAAAATTTCACTAATAAGTTTTAAAAATTGATGTCATGTTTAAATGATAATATTTTAGATATAGTGGGTAAGGTAAAAATATATTATTAACATTAATTTCGCATGTTTCTTTTTCCTCTTCTTAATGTGGTTACTAGAAGAATTAACCATATCTGTGGTTCACAATATTATTTCTCTATTCTTTCCTTTTCTGTTCTCCTGCTTATGAGTCACCTGGTAAGAAACTCTTCTCTGAGGGCTACCAGAAGGAATTTGAACTATTTGGGGTTAACTTTTGTAAACAAAATAAAACACAGATGTTAACTATTCAGGTGGAGCATTAAATTTTAGGAGCCTCCAGGAATCTGCTCTGGCTTCAAGGAGCGCTGAATAAATAAAGTCCATCAAGCTGCCAACGGCACTCCAAGATGTTAGCATCCTTGTCAGCATCTGCGGTTCTAAATCTTTGCTCTGGTTTTCCAAGCTGTCTCTCTGTCTCTTGTCTTAAGAAGGGATGAGCAATGGCTTTTGTTTTATTTTCCCAGATAGTCACCATTGTTTGCAATCTCATCTTAGCAGCTTTTTCTCATTGAATTTGGTCAATGACCAACATGTCAAAAACTATTTTTTTTCTCTTCTCCCTCTCTGACACACACACACACACACACACACACACACAGCCCAGTACACTCTTGCCTGAAAAGACAGGAATGCTAGCTTTCTCGAATGTCTTCTTTCATTCAAGATGTGTTCATTGCGTGCTTACTCTGTGCCAGGCAATGAACTGGGTGAGGAAGACTTGGCTCTCTGTGCTCCATGGCCCATCTGGGGGGGAGGCAATATACCAAATAGTAAGAATATGACGGCTGCCATTTACCAAGCCCTTACTACAAGCCAGGCAGTGGGCCAAGCCTTTTACTTCATTATCTCAATGAACTCCTCCAATAACCCTATGAGACTGGAAATAATGTTGCATATCCCATTTTACAGATAAGAAAAACGAGGCTGAGAAAGACTGACTTGCCCAGCCCTACAGCTAGCAATTAGAGGTGCCAAAGTTTTGAAACCAGGCAGTCTATCCTGTGGTCTCATCATCTCAGGCAGAGTATAAAGTGCAATAAAAAGCCACACGAGCAATATTCTCTGGGGACACAGAGTATCATTTTGCCTGAAAAAGCTGTTCTTTTTCACTCAGAGGTCCTAGAACCTGAAGGAAATTCAGGAGCTCGTTTAGATTCAAGGTCACAAAACTGGCAACCCTCGGGGCTCAATTTGGCCCACAGACATGTTTAATTTGACCCATATATGTGCTTTTTTTTTTTTTTTTAATTGTGCCAACACTTAAAAGTCAGAAGATTTCATTCGAAAAATTTAGATATCAAGCTTATCCTAAGAAACTAGAAATCTGGTTACATTGAACCCACACTCTGATAAACTGGAGCTGGACAGAAGCTATCCCATTCAGGAGAGACATGGTCTCTCTGGTGTGCCAGTCCCCATCACTCTCTATTGATCCCCCAAGTCAAAGGTGGTTTCCGTTTATCATCACATTTGCCCATTATTTTGTTGTTTGTCTTATAATAAAGAAATAATTGTTAGTACCCATGCCTCCATCCAAAGTAGGATTACAAGAGACATATTTTTTCAGTAGATGTGAGAAATATTCCAATATATTTAATATTATACACCCAACTTTTCTGACTGGCCCCTGTAAGCATTGGGGTTTGTGACCAACGTGATAGGTGAGGAAACCCAGGCCAAGAAAGAATCAGTCAAAGAAGGAACCAGAGCCCACACCTACCCCCTCAGGTGTAGGCTTTTCTGCTCAGAACTGCACCCCAGATAACAACCTGAGATGCTGGGTTCTCTTGCATCTCTCAGTCCTTCTGTTGGTTGCTTGTGTCAGGAAGCTATGGTCATAGACTATTTGGGTGTCTGTGTCCTGTCTTGGGGAAGGGGAGTGGATTGCAATTGCCCACCAAGACATATGTCCAGTTTGGGTCTTCCAAATCCACTTCTCTTTTGCATAAACAACTGTCACATCAGAACACTTGCATCTTGATTAAAGGTCTTCATCTGAGCTGGTCTTGGATGAGGGAAGTCTTCTTAGCTCCAGAAAAGCTGCTCAGGTAGACTGGGGACACGGCAGGCCTTATTTACACCAATATTGAGTCTCAGTCCCATTCTCTTGTCCATCAGCTGCTATGGTGGTGTTAATAGGATTCAAAAGAATTTCTACCCAGCTCTCCAGCAATCAATGGCAGACAGGGAAGTGACCTTGAGTCTTAATTCTAGCCATCGATTAAGTCTGCAGGGTCTTTATCTGTTGGGCACATCAGCTTTGCTCCAACAGGAAGTTTGGTGGTCAAATATGTCATCAAAGTATCTCAGGTCATTAGAGGCTTTGTTCAGTCAAAGCCATCATCCAAGTTTACAACCACAGATATCCTGGCTCTTATCCTCATAGTCCTTATTTCTAAAGAAGTACTGTCTAAAGGAGGTTGCTGATGGATTTAGGTGCTCAATTATTTAGCTATACTACAGAGTCCCTCCCAAGGGAATTTAAGGCCAGAAATACTTGACACATAGTAGGCATTCATTAAAATCTAGATTACTACAAATCTATGTGGATAAAATATATACACACCTCCTTATAGTCATTCCTGCTAATTTACAGAAAAAAAGACCGAAATCCAGAGATGTTGACCTCACTAAGGGTATTTAAGAGTCAAGTGGCAACCCAGAGCTAGAACCCAGGCCTCCAGGCTGGAGGCCAGTGCTCTCTCCTCTCCATGGCACTGTATCTCCCAACCCAGTTACTTGCGGAACATGAGGCATACAGACTTGACATCCAAGAGCAGCATCACAATCCATTTCCCAGGCCTTCCCTTTAGCTACCCCAGTGTCTTCTACCTCTGCCTCATAGCCCAAACGTGCTGAAGTGTCTAAAGAAGGGAGAGGGAGCACTGAACCCTTCAAAACAGTATTGGATCCAGCCTCAGAATATGTGGGTTCAAACCCCAATTCCATGTATTAGCTGTGCAGCCAGACTACCAAACCGCAGGACCATCCAAACCACTAGTTCTCAAAGTCCACATCCATTAAGCAGGGATGATGAACCCCTGCTGACCTACTTTCCTCATTGGGATGTTGTGATCCTCAGGTGAGATCTAGTGGTAATAAGACTCTAAACTGTAGAGCGCTGTGAAAATATAGAGAACTTGGCTGTTTGTTTCTCTGTCCTGTGGGAGGCAGGGAGAGGAAGAGGGAAAGCGTTAGACTTGAGTGTCAAAACATCATGGTTTTGAAGCTCATCTCTCTATATGTGTCCCTGGAAAATGTCATATCACTCTTTGGACCCCATTTTGCTCACCTAAAATAAAATGATACTATCTGCTATGCCATATAGTATAACAATTCTACTAAAAAGCTAGCATTTATTGAGGTTTTACCACATGACAGCCTCTGTGCTAAACATTTTGCATGAACTACTTCATTTACTCCCCAAACCAACCCAATGTAGAATGAACTTTAATGCCCACCTCCACCCCCCACATTTTACAGATGAGGAAACTGAGTCCAGAGAACTCACCCAAGTTTGTAATCAGCAGAGCTCACAAGAGGTACTAGTTTTCCAAACCTAAAACACTGTGAGACTATTTATGATGATAAAGTCTAGATCAAAAACGCCTTCCTAACACATAAACCGCAGCACTTTAGCCAAAGCTGGTAGTCCATTGATTCACGAAGCCACGTCTTCATGAAGTCGCATCCCAGTCGCAGGGCTCACCTTCCCCACATCCTAATCTGGGGATTGCAGGAGCCTGAGATTTCTGAGTGAAAGAGCCCCTCTCTGCAGGCAGCGTGGCTATCTGATGCCTGCTGCCCTCATTCTGAGAGGGATCAAAGTTGTGCAGAGGGGGAGGGGATAATTGCCGTGTAATATTTAAGGTCTCTGGTTCCGGAATGGCTCTTGGAGAGTTGATCTGCTCAGGATGTCCCCCTCTCTACACCTCCTCAATCTCCAGTCATCCGAGGGCTCTGTTTTTCCACCGGCCGAACTTTACCTTGGTCTTTCGGGAGCCAAATCTTACAGCTTTACTTCCCTTCCCCACCCCCACAAAAAGCCAGGTGGCCACAGGCCTGGGAAGACTTAAAGTCTCCAGACTCCAAGCCGTGAATGCCACCATTAGGTGATAAAGTTTAAGCGAACATAAATCACAAGTGGGTGCTGGGCAGCACGGTCTGTCCGTTCAATGGCAAACAAACCGTCCCAGCTTCCCAGATGGCTTGGAAATGGATTAGGAAAGGTCCTCTCCCTCTCCAGACATGATTTATTTTTTAGCAACCGAGCAAAAAGGCCACTTAGTTTCACTACAGTTGAGGTAGACACCTCATGGCCTCCTGTCAAACGCTTTTTAGTAAGTTCCTTTAGCAAGAATAAATGCTTTTCTGCTCCAGCCTGTCAGAGATTAATACTGGAAAACAAATACCTGGACCCATACCACCTCCTGTGAAATGGCATGCAACTCAACCAGGACCTTGGCTACTTGCTACCTCCGCCAAGTCCTTTCTCAGCACTTTGGGTAACACAGATAGATGGTAAGGGTACCTTAGAGAGATGACAAGGACGGTAAAGTTGTTGGACCTGCCTACGAGGAGGAATGATGGAGGGCATGACACTAAAGAACCATTCTCACATGGGTGACGTACAATGATTTACAAAGGACCCTATGAACTATTTTCAGCATTTCTGAAAGCCAACCAAGACCATTCAATACAATCACACAAAAACCCAGGAGAGAAAAATACAAAAAGAAAAACAAAGAAAAAAAATAAAACAACAAAAAGCGAAAAAAAAAAAAAAAAAAACCAGGAGAAAGCTTCGGAGACTTTGGAAATGCCAAGTTTCTCTGATTTGGGCTGCTGTGTTTTAGCTGATTATGTCAGAGTAAAGACTTGCTAGGATCTGAAGTTTCTAGGTATAATTTAACTTGGGGTGTTTTTTTTTTTTAAATATAATTACCTCTCCCACTTGAAATTTTGATGAACAATTTTTCCAAACATGGAATCCACTGAGGGGAAAAATAATTAAAATATTTGTTGGTATTAAAGAGGTTGGGAACTGGTGATACAGTGGGAAAAAACACTGGATTAGGAATCAGAAATGAAGTGTGAGGCTCGGTTTTGCTGGGATCCAGGAAATGACTATACAGTCATAAAACTGAGGGCAGCACTGGAGAGACTAGCTAGGGAAGTAAATCAAAACAAGGCCAACAGTTAGGAATCAGAAGACCAAGATGGGGAAGATGCAAAGGGGTAGAGTCTTCCCAAGTTAGAGAGTCCAAACTCTGAGTTCAAATTAGAGACCAGTTAGGAATATAGGTTTTAGAGAGATACTGCAGGTAGGAGTTCCAGCTCATCCATTTCTTAGCAGTGTGATTTTACCTCTGTGGGCTTCAGCTTGCCCATCAGTCAGAGGGATAGGTTACTCCACCCCCACGGTGATGCTGAGGTTTGACTAAGTTAATATGCCAGCGTGGCATTTGGTACAGTGCCCAGCGCCTAGTAGGTACACCGCAATGAATGGTGGTTGTTAGTTTTTGTGATCCTCAGCTAGCATGGCATTTAAGGATCTCTGCATTTGTCTCTGGGAGGGTGGTAGTGTCATATCCAATGCCTGACCCTGTCTTCTGGAAGATGGGCCTAGACTTGACTAGACTTATCAAGTCATGTAGACAGCAGAGCAGGAGCCTCCCCTCTAAGGGGGCTTAGACACGGCCCTCTGGGTGGTACATAGCCCCTAGGTTTCTCCCAGCCCAGGAATGACCCCTCTGGGAACTTCCCATGCAGCTTCAGAGAATTTGACCTTTACTGGAGACTTAAACATGTCTAAAATTTGGGTAATTTGTGACTGTTCTGCAACAATGTCAGGGAGTAGGCAGGGAAATAGGACCAAATGAGCCCTGGAAAATGAGAAGTGAATGAGGGGTGTTGAAAACCAAGGAGACAGTCTGGGCAAAGACCCAGAGAGAAAACACAAATGGCTAGAGTAGGAAGGACCGGGGATGAGATGGTGGTGACGAGGTAGGCAGTGGCCAGATTCGGCCCTTGTAAAAGCCATTATATGATACTCTGTCCTAAAAACCTATTTTTGAAAACCTAAGAAGGGTTTTAAGCAGGACAATAAAATTCTCTTTTAAACCTGCCCCTCTAGCATCTGTAATAACCAGACCCCAGACTCTTTCTTGGCTGGACCCACCCTGCCTCCCTCTCAGCAACTATCCCCAGCCAAATGATCATCTCACCATTACCTTCCAAGTGCTGTCCAAGTACACCGACAAGGGAGATGGAAGGACAAAGAGATGAGTCTCCTTGCTGCTGTCATGAGCCTGGCCAGGACCAATCAGCCAGGGGACATCTCTGAGTCAGCAAACAAAACCCTGCATGTGCAGGGTGGATCCTCAAAATACAACCACACATGCTCTTGAACCTGGGTTCATTTGGAACCTGAAAAACTAATCAACTCAATGTGATGAAACCCACTTACTTGCTATGAAAGCAATTTCCATAATCTTCAACTGAAATACTCCATAACCTGTAACAAGTCAAGGGACACAGCCTTCCTAGCACTTAAGCCCCCTTCTCCTTATAAAATACCCCCATGAGCTCAGTCTAAGTGGCCCCAAGTTTGCTCCCTTTCAAAGAGGCAAAGGAGTAAGGAAAAAAGAAAAAGAAAAAAACAAAACCTGGTAAAGGCAATAAAAATTGTAAATTGTCTTCTCATTTGGAAGTATCCCAAGGATAGAAGGATAAATAGGTGATAGATAGATAGATAGATAGATAGATAGATAGATAGATAGATAGATAGATAGATAGATGGATGGTAGATGATAGATAGGTGATAGATAATAGACAGACACAAACATAAAGAAGGATAGATATAGATACACACCCAGATACATACCCACAGGTATAAAGAATATATTCATATAACATGGGTAACTTTGTAAAATGTGGATAAAAGTGAAAGGGTCGAGGCAGTATAAAGTATTATTCCCCTTTTATAAATGAGAAAACTAAAGTAAAAGTAATGTGTTAAACACATATAGCCAGTAAGCCCCAGAGGGAAGACCTGGAGCCCAGACTGGCCTGCCCCACAGCTTCTCTACCACCCCACACTGCCTCTTGAGGCCACCCAAGAGCTGATGTAACAAAGGCTCGAAGAAGGGGCCTCCTTGTCCATCCTGGCTGGGATGGTAAAAGCCAAATGCAATGGACAATTGTGTTCTTGTTTTTTTGTTTTTAATTAATGAACCTGTTGGAATGTACCATTCAGCAGTAAAGCTGAAGGGTTCCTGCTGTTCCTGCAAAACAGACAAAAATCTCCCCATCCCAGCCACTTCCGTGGCCACTTTTTGAGCCTTATCAATCCAGGGATTGTGAAAGGGATGCAAAACTGCCAGAGCAGTACCTTCTCTACCCGGGACTCGGTCTCCTGGCTTCCTCCCTGGCTTTCTTCCCAGCACGCTAACCATCTAGAGATGCAAGAGAACCTAGGCCGGGCGCCTTCCCCGGGGACCCCTAACTCAACCCACCTCTAAGGGGAGAAGTATGGAAGCCCCAAATTTTTCTGTCTCTATTACTTTTACTCCTCTCTGGGCCTCTGTGAGACAGCGGAGTCTCTTTTTTTGTTTGTTTGTTTACTTTGGCTTGATGGGTTTTGCGGGTCTTTTCCAGGTCCAATCATCGCCAAGAAAACATGAGAAATTTTCCTTTATTTTTCTCCATCACCCCCTTAAAGAAAAGAATGCGCCCTCCCTTAAGGTGACATTTAATTCAAACCTCTGGCCTTTTGGGCCCTCTTCATATTTTAAAGGAAAGCTTCCCAAATCAAGAAGCAGAGATTCTTTAAATGCTAACCATCCACTCCATCTCGGTCCTACCTTAGGAGATCATGAGTCAACAAAAATGGAACCTTTTTTGAAGGACAGCACACCTAAGAGTGAACGTTATCCCTGCCATGAAGTAGCTGGCTGGCCTCGTGCCAGCACACCCCTCTCAGCCTCAGTGTTTTCCATCTGAAAAGTGGGCAGTACTCTGAAGGTTGCTGGGTGGATAAGAGAGAAAGTGTCGGTGAGACACTGTCTCACCAGTGTGGACGTGAGAGATGTCCCTGCCCTCCTCCAGCCCTCCTTCAGACAATAGCATCTCTCCTTTTCCATGGTTTCCAAGATGTCGGTAGCCTGGGTCCCTTCCTCAGTGGCTGGCTCTTCTCTGAAGTCTGACCTTTTCCCTTCTCCTTAAGTCACACGGCCCATTGCTGGGGTGTAACTGTACATGATAGAAAGAGAGGGAATGAGTCTGGCTACTTTGAAAATGGCTTCTTTGCTAAAACCACAGCCTCAGCTCTGATACTAAAAGAATCCACTGGCACTGGCCCCTGCCTAAACAATTCAGACATATCCAGGACCATCCTCCAAGGCTGGCAGCCGGCCCCAAGCCAAGCTTCACTCTCAAGTTCCCAGCAAGCTCAGGGGGCAGGTCCTGCACGCTCCACCCCACAGCTCCATTCCTCCATGGAAAGGAGGTCGGGAAGGCAGGCTTGGCACTCTGAAGCAAAATTCTCTCTCTCTGTTGCCCTCCCTCCACAAAAACCACACACACACTCACATGTGTACACAGACTCACATGCACGCACATGACACATGTGCATGTGTGCACACACTTATACACGCACTCATGCTTGCACACTCACACACACACTGATTTTCAAAATGCTCTTGGCACTGCCCACCCCTTCCTGAGCTGGGCAGAGCTGCGAGAGCAGGGTCTGCCCAGCCAGCGCTGCCGCCTTCCTTCCCAGCCCCCTCCCTTTCCTCCTCCAGAGTCGAGGTTTTGTCAAGGAGGTTCAGGGGAGATGGCTGGTGGGAAGGGGGGGCCACATACATCCTGGCTGCTGCCAAGTCCTTTTCTTCCCCCCACAGTGTGTTTTATAAGCCGGCATATAGTTTATTCTTCTCCTAAACACTGTGCTGAGGTGCAGGGCCGGAGTTGCCATAGAAACACCTTTTAACTTCTCCTCGCCCAGAAGGTTGCGCCAGTCCCCAGGGCTTTGGGGGAGAAAGGCAAAAAGAGACACCTGTAGATGCATGGAGGGTTCTAGAAGGGGAAGCTGGTGGGCTTGAGCATTTTTTAACAGACCACAGAGTCAATTGGTGGGGTTGTGGGGGGCCAGGTGGATTGGGAGCTCCTACACATTTCCTTCAGAGAACAGGCAAAGCTTCAAGCCAGCCTGGAAACCAGAAAGGCTCTGAGCAAGGAAAATTGGGAGCCCCCTACTGGACGCCATTAGGGTGCTGCTGAAGGCGGAGGGAGGTCAACAAGCAAGGCATCCCACATCCACACCTCCCATTTTTAAAAGCATTAGCTCATCCCGCCTCTAGTACACTGCACCAAACCCAGGCAGAATGATTTGGATCTGTGCCAGCACACAGAAGATTTTGTTTCTTTTTTATTTTTGCTACCAAGGTGTTCTGGTCATTGGGTACTTTCTGGTAGCTTAGCTTTTCTCTAGGATGTTTATTAAAGGGGGAAAGTAACAGTTTCTGAATAAATCCAGAGAAAGTATCAGCAACTTTCTGTATCAGCCCAAACTCACAGCAGGAAACATTAAGTAGAGAGAGACCTGAGTCAAGGTTAAGCTGGAAGCGGGATTTACTTGCTCCTCTTGCTCCTTTTCCCTGGTAAACTTCCAAGGTGGAAGCCAAAAAAGCAAAGTGCAAAGGGGAAGGAGGAGGACCCCCTCTCCGCGCCCTACAAAAATCCAAGTGAACACACCCAGTTCTTTCTCAGGCAGAAAAATTCTTAGGCAGCAAGTTGATTCCGCCTGTTAGCTGGTGAGCTCCTCACTCAGCCAGACCAGACCACGGCAGCAGCAGCCACTCCAGACACCAGTCAGGTGGGAATGCCACCAACCGAGGGGAGGAGGGAAAGGCCAAGTGGAATTTGGGTGGGGCGCTCAGAGGGGAAGGGAGAAAACCAGCCCAAAGGAGCCCGTCCAAGAACTCCGCAAACCCAGGGGCCAGCGGGCTTCCCAGGGAGGGGGCAAGGGGTGCAGGGCGGGCCCCAGGAAACCTCCAACAAGGGTAGCCCCAGGTCATACCCAAGCCCAGGGCTGCCAGCTGGCCTGACCTTCTGGTCACCACAGCCACCTCTCTGACTCCTCCTGGGCTCGGCCTGACCCCCCAGCAGCCCCCCTCCCCAGTTCAGCTGCCTCCCCAGCCACCCAGGAATGACTGCCAGGCCCCTGCCTCCTCCCACCTCTCACCCGCACACTTGTGGAGTTCCTCACCCAGGACCCAGTGGAAAATTTCCTTTCCCCTTTATGACTGTACTTAAAACACACACACTCCATTCTTCACCTCTGAATGACATAGAGGGAGGGCGGCAAGACTGTGTCCCGTCCCACCCCACCCCACCCCCAGCTCACGCGCGCACAGGCACACACACACACACACACACACACACTGGACTTGCATGCTTTATGAGCTGGAAAGGAGGGGAAAGACGTTTTACAGCTGCTGCTCCACCTCTGGACATCCAAACACAAGTGTCCCAAACAACTTTCCCAGGACACTCCCAAGTCCCTCCATGAAAAACTCGTTCTACTTCTTTCCCGGGTCTCTGTAACCAAGACACTCTGTCTAGTTTGGAATTGTCACGGTGATGTGACCCTTGGCCTTTTCGTTCTTTGGGTGACAAATTTTATTTTCCACTGCTCATTCTCCCCCTCCCCACACACATTCAAAGAAAAAAAAATAGCATTCCTGTGAATTTTCACAGCTATGTGATAAGTGATCCCTCACACACACCCCACCTCCTGCTGGCTATCATCACTCTCAAATACAGTTCCTCAGGGGGCAGGATCAACCCCATGCTTTCCTTCTCATTTCCCTCCTTAAATCCACCCAAACTTGGCAGCCTGTGGTGGTTCTGTGTTCTTCCCTGAGAAGCTCCCTTAGCACTTGCCGGTTAGGTCGCAGTGAAAAGACTGAACTTCATGGGTGCAGGAGAGGATGCAAACTCGAAAATACTCCAAGTTTCTCCTCCAACTTTCAGTGCACATGGCTGGCAACCTCTTTTTTTTTTTTTTTTTAATTAACCAACATCCTAGCCTCTTAGTTAGCATTCCAAGATCTAGGAAACCTCTCCCCATCCTTCTCCTCCAGCCCTTTCTCGCGTGATAGTGCAGGGGGGAATTTTCTAGATGTCAAAAGGACCAGTAGGGACCTCACGCTCCAAAAGGAAAGCGGAGGCTCTGAGGGGTCCACTTAGCCACTTCGGGTTTCCTCTACCGCGCATCGCCCCGCTCGGCTATGCCAGGGAACCTGCCCAGGGAAACTGAGTCTCGCTACCCGGCTCCCAAGCCCATCTGCGCCTCACGGCGGGGCTCGGCCATGCCACTCCGCGCAGCGCCCCGGACCGGGCTGTAGCGCTCCAGCGGGCACCGCTGGGGCGCCGGTGGGGACACCGGGGCTTACCGATGTCAGAGTTGCAGAAGGCGTCCTGAGGGTGGCTGGGCGAGCATGTGCACGCCTCGGCGCCCCAGTCCCCCAGGCTCCAGCTGCCCAGGAGCACGACGAGCCCGAGCCAGGGAGTCATTGCTGCGGCCGCTGCTGCGGGGGCTGCTGCTCGCCTCTCAAAAGTTGCGGTGCGCGCCGCCGGCGGGGCCGCTGCAGCCGGAGCTCTCCGGTCCGGCCGTGCGGGGCAACTCTGGCGTCCGGCGCGCCGCGCTCCGAGTGCCCAGCCGGGACGGGATGGGGCGCGACGAGGCTGCCTCCGGGCTGGCGGACAACTCCGCGGGCGGTCGCTCGGGCCGAAGGCGCGGGAGCCGGAGCGGGAGCTGGAGGAGGAGGAGGAGATGCCGTCCGAGCGCTTGCCTGCTGCCCGCTCCGCCCGTCGCCGGGGCTGCGGAGAGATATAGCGCGGTCCCCTGGGCACCCCCCCCTCGGGGCCTCGCGGCCCGCCCCCTCGACCAATCGCAGAGCCGCATTACCTCATCGGCCCTCCGAAGGGGGGGGCGGGGCCGGGGGCGCGGGGCGGCGGGGCGGGGCCGCCCGGGACCGTTCCGATCCTTATAGGGAATAATGCGGCTGTGGGCACACGGGTGGGTGGGCTGGGACGCGCCCGGACCCACGTTCGCCGCTTGGCCCCCGATCGGCGCCTCCTGTGTCCGCTGTCTCCTGCACCCTCGCCCCACGCCCACCCTGGGCGCCTCTGACTAGAGCAAGAATCAGCTACCACTTACCCACTCAGCCCGGCACAACTCTGGGGCAGTTCAGAGGCGCCCTGGCGCTGGAGACTGCACCAGGCGGAAAGCCTGGGAGAACTTGCCACCTCTCCACCTTTTCTGGGGAGAGCAGAGACGGAGGGGAAAGGTCCAATCAGATGGCATCCGCTCTCTCTGACTTTCCCGCACAGGAGGAAGTCATCTGCCCTTTGGAGCTGGCTGTAATAGATGGTTGTTTTCTCCAGAACAAATGGGATTGAGAATTCATTCAACAAACACTGTTCTGGATGCTGGGGTGAGCAAGACAAAGTCTTGTTCCCATGGCCCTTGCAGGCAATGCATCAGTAAATCCATGAATTTTTCTATGGTGAAAAGTGCTCTGAAAAAAAAAAGGGAGGGAAGCAGAGTAATGGGCTGCAAACGGCTCGGAGGATGCTGCTTTCCATGGGATGGGGAGAAAGCCTCTCTGAGGAGGTGACTTCCTAGCTGGATGGGAACCAGGAGAAGGATCAGTCATATGGCAGTCCAGTAGGGGATGGCACCAGGCAAGGAGAAGAGCAAGTACAAAGGTCCTGAACCTATTTGAAGAACAGGAAATAGAAAGAGCAGGAGGGAGTGGTAACTCCAGCCAAAGCAGGCGGGTCTCCATCCTTTAGCAAGGAATTTAGGGGTGAACTAACCCAATTCTGGTACCAAACCCTGGAGAACTGTCCAGCCTACTAGTTATAGTGGATGATTAGTAGTAACTAATGCTATTACTATCCCTATTAAGTAACATCCTGATTTTATATTTTTAAAAGCAAGAGTTCCATACCTCATCTCATTATATCTCACAACAATCCTCCTAGGAAGGAAAACCACAAAGTGTCATTTGCACTTTCCAGATGTGCAAACTGGTGCAGAAAGGTGAGACGACTTGGTGACCAGATTGGAACCCAACTCACTCATTTCTGCTGACTCTTCTTAAGAGAGACATTTATTTCCCTAGACTCTAAAAGCTCTTCCGGCTTCCTACCCTTGCATCTTTCTCGTCTCTTCCACCTCATCGTTGTTTAGAAACAGACTCGTTTGCTTTGGGCCACAGAAATGCTAACAGTTTGGAACAAAATAAGGCCTGGGAATACTGGTCAGAAATGCAAGTTTAGCCTCTTTCCCAGAAAAGTGAGATTGGGATGGCAGAGGTAGAAAATTTGGTTCCAGATGGTATTTCCAAGAACATCCCTAAACTCCTTTAACTCCTTAAACATTTTAACAATAGGGAAAAGTCTTCAGTTTCTACATTTTTCTGTCTTGTCCTCCCCCCAACTTTTAAGGCCCTTCCCACCTTACCTATAACCACAGCTTACCCCATAGAGATCGTTTCCCTCTCTGACCATTTAGTCTATCACTTTGCTCGTTGTTTCATGGAATGTGGTGTTATTATTTCCCCAACACTTTAGAAACACTTTGAGGCCTGGGATGATTGGCCAGACTTTTTTTTTTCTTTAGCCCTCAGAGCATGAATTAGGTTCCCAGGAGACCTGTGCATGAGTGTGACCAGCAGCCCCTTGAGTCCTGAGGAATGGGCACTCCAGAGGCTATGTGGTAGATCCAGGTTGAATGAGGGCATGCTAGGTGGAGTTTGTGAGATTCACTTATCCCTGCACAGTCCCAGTCATGTGGAAGGCTTTACAAGATTTTTTTCCAGGCCAAATCCACTTTGAATAAGATGTGATGGAGGCCCTCTCTTCTCTGCTTTGTTTTCAAATTCTAGTTTTATCCAAAGTGCCAATATTTTCTCCAAGGGGAGTCCTTGTCTAGAAGATGAAAATCAGGCAGATAACTTTTGCTGAACTTCAAGGAGCAGGTTCCTCATAGAAAGCATCTGACTATTGCAGCTACTTAATTATGTAAGCACAAGAGTAATCTGATTTGTTTTCCAGCTGAAAGGTAATGAAATTGCCTTTTGGTTTATTTCCTCTCACACCCTATCCTAAGCTGATCCATGCAGAGTTCAACGAACCCTGAGAGTCTTTCAGTTGGGATGTTTCCCTAATGTCTAACCTGGGGAACCCCCCCTTCTCCCACCCATGTGAAGTTAGCTGAGCTGTCACCTGAAGGAAGAGGCAGGGTGAGCTCTGTGAATCCTTGCAGAGGGGAACCCACCATCCAGTGTCAGCCCCCCGGCAAGCAAACCTCAAAGTCATCCATCAAGATGTCAGGGGCCTAATAGTATGTAAGAATTGCTTTTTCAAGACCACTTTATGAGCTCGATGGAGTGGACCTGGAGCTAATGGTAAGAATAAAGATACCGGCTCTCCTGTTTTCTCTTGACAGCTAAGAACAATCCTAGATTTATAAACCTAAGAAGAACTCAAGAAGTCTCAACATCTATCAGGTTGACTTGGTAGTCCCTTTTCTGAAACTTTTCTGTAAAGGTGAGTTCATGTCTACCCCCCTCATATCAAATTCTAGGGTGCTGGGATCTATAAGAAGTCGTCTCATAGACCTTGAGAACAAAAAGGGCCCCATTTTTTAGGTGGGGTAAATAAGGTTCAGATTTGCTCTGAGCCTCGGGATCAGCTAGTGACAGAGCCCGGCTCTTGGTGCAGCCACCTGATTCCTTACCTGCGGCTCTCTCCAACACCCTCCTGGACTTCAGGCCTCCCGGCTGCAGCTTGCGACCCAGTGCTTGCTGGCCATGGAACCCCCATCCACTTGCTGCTCCTGGAATCTGACATTTCCAGATCTGCAGAACAGTCCATATCAGAGTCTCCTTGTCCAGTTGAGCACAGGGAGCACTCAACCGACACTGACCAAAGAGCTATCCATTATGATAATCTCCCTTTGCACCCATCAGAACAAACAGACTTCTGTACTCTTCAGAGGTTCCTCTTATTTATTTTTCCCTGTCTAAATTATTGTCTAATATCTTTTGAAAACACCCTGAAGACATCTCTGCAAAGAGACACACGAAAACTTTCTTTCTTGGGCACAAAAGAGGCTAGGGTGAAAAAAAAAAAGACGAGATCTGTTCTAAACATGGCTGTGAAATAGGCGCATCCCTGCCTTGGACTAGCCACATCACCTGTGTAGGCCTCAGTTTCCATGTTTATAAGATGAAAGATACACTTCAGTGGTCTCCAAGATCCCTCTCAGCTCAAAGAGTCTGAGATTCTGTGGGAGATTCTCAAGGACAAGGTGAGTGTTACTGAAGAGAAAATAGATCTTGTCACTTAAACAAGTTTAAGACAAATCGAGCGTGCCAAGATTGAACACCATCCATCAATCTCTCAATCAATGCTTATTGATTTCCTATTCTGCTCTCTCCTCTAAGACTGGGGGCTGAAAATAAAGAATTTCAGAGAAGTTTGTGATGGCGGAGGCATAGAGTATGAGGGTCTTGTTTCTGGTACAGTCCAGGAGGAGTTACTTTTTTTTCTATTTTTGTCTCTTGAGGTCAGGGAGCATGTCTTTTTTTGTGCCCATACTGTATTTCCAAAATTCACTGTCCTACACTTCCTTCAGATCGCTGTTTAGATGCCACCTTCTCCAGGAAGCCTCCTCTGACTCCCTTCCCATCTGAATTAAGCCCCCTCCTGGGTATCCCCACAGCCCCCTGGGCTTCCTTCTTTCACAACACTTAGCAGACTGTAAGGTGATTGTCTGTTCCCCAATCTCTCTCCTTTCGTGGACTCCCTTCGTGTCCCCTTGGGGACAGGGGATCGAGTGTTGATAGCAAAGAGCTCTGAAATAAATATTGGTTGAATGGGTTGAGCTGAACTGCAGGGACAGCTTCCCAGTATTCAATAGTTAGGTAGGAACTCCAGGGAGCTCCCCAAGTCCTATCCCGCCGGCCAGTGCCAGGGGGCGCTATAAGCCAGGGAACATCCATTCTCTCAGCCTGCAGTCATTGCCGGTGTCACTGAGAGTCGGGAGAAGCAAACTTCCACACCAGGCAGTGGAGTTCGGGTGGCTCTGAGTGGGTGAAGCTAATCCCTCCAGTCTGCAGTGGCCATAAAGCTCTCAGTCAACATTCCTTCCTGGGTCCGTGGCTGCTCAGCTCCTCCACCCCGAAGCTGGACACATGTCAGCCCGAGGGGAGATGCTCTGGAAGCTCTGTACTTGTGAATCATTTGTTTGGGGGGCCATGGGGGCAGTCTGGGAACACAAAGCAGAGGATGCCATGGTCCCACTCTTCAAGGGTAGAACTGGCCTCTGGAAGTTAAACCTGGAGAAGGTACTGGCAAGACCCTTATCGTTTCTGTTGCCTCATAGGGAAACAGCTCTTTTCTTCCCCTTCCCCAGCAGACCCTAACCACCATGCCCCCCCCCCAAACCCACAGTCCATCTGAAAGTCATTATAGCCAAAATAGCCTTTTCCAAGCAACAGGCAGCCCTGGTCCCCCCATCACCACATGCCCTGGCCGGACCCTCAGTGGGGTTGCTGCCCAGCACTAGGTAATTACGAACCTGAGATGGTAGGTACTTCAGGTTCTCCCTGTGTCTGGCACCAGCAGGGAGTAATCACCTTTCCTGGCTTCCATCTGGAGCCAATTTCATGGCAGTAAAATTGCAGAGTGTCTCTTGCCCCAACTCTCTCTCAGCTTTGCCAGGGAATTGAAGATCCTGCAGCAAGAGTCTCTGGCTACATTCACGTGAATCTTGGGCTTTTTGTATTTCTTTCCACAGGGAACTACTCTCAGGGATATTAAGCCAGAGAACACATGTGTGCAGTAGAAACGTTTTGTGCTCTGTGCTTTCTGGGGTGGTGGGAGATGGGAAGCAGAGTTTAACCCCCAGCGCTTTCTTTTCTTTAACGACCACAAGCTCAAGCAGTCAATTATTTCTGTGAAGGGTAATATGAAGTGGAGGGAGGACTTCTCCTCAATCCCATTTTAATGTCTTCCTTATGCCCGTGGAGTTCATATGGCTTTCCTTTAAAAATGAGTAGCTTCTTTGTGGTTTCTTTGAAGGCTGGATGCTCAGCTTCAGGCAGAGGATGCCCACAAGAGAGAGAACTGGGTGCTCTCGTGGTTTGGGAGGGAACAGGATGGATGGACAGCTGGTCTCCTGTCAGAATGGACTGAAGATCTTTTTTCTGCCAAGGCAACTGAGCTCTCTTCAGCAGAACCTGCTGGAATTGAAACTGACTGGTCCTGTGCTATGGGGAAGACCCAAAGAGCATTTGACTCTATTGATCACACACTCCTTTAAATGTGGCTGCTGATACTCCACTTTCTCTGAGTTTCCCCCTCTACCTCTCTAACTGTACCTTCTCAGTCTTCTTGGCAGGCTCTTCCTGACACTAAACTCTAAGTACTGCCCAATTTTCTGTCCTTGGCTCCCTTCCCTTCTATCCTGTCCACTCTCCCTGGCTAATCTCACCCACTCCTGTGGCTTCGTGCCTACCACTTTGCTGTTAGCATTAGGAAAGGTATTGCAAACACCAGTGTTCCTCTGAGCTCCAGACCTCTACCTCCCACTTCCTCATGGACAACTTCACCTGGAGATCCCATGGCTACCTCAGACTCCAGGTGTCCAAAACTCATTGTCTTTTCCACTCCAGGGTTTGCCATCCCCATGCGTGGCACCATCATCCACCCAGTCCTCTCGGCCTTCACTCCACAATGTCTCTTCTGACCTTCCCTTTCTCCTTCTCCCCACCATTTCTGCCCTGGATCAGGCATGGACAATTGCAAAAGTCCCATAAATAAACGGTCACCCTGTCCAGAATCTTTCTCTATCAATGTCAGCTTTTGTACCACTGTTCATGGGAATCATTCAGTGTAAATCTGAAGTCATGCTATCCCTTGCTTAAAATGATTTACCCATTCTCCATAAAGTTTTAAACTCCAAAGAGAGAGATACAAAGCCCTGTGTGCTCTACCCTTCTTAGGGCCCCTACACTCCACAACTCCAGGGGACACAGTTCACATAGAACACAATGTGATTACTCCCCCTGAGTTAGGAAAGGCAGGCCCTGTCTTGCTTATCTCTCCAAACAAATGTCACCCTCATTCCCATCTTCTGAAGCTGGCTTTATAACCCTTTACAATCAGTTTCCTGCCCCAGAGCCTTATTCATGCTGTACCCTCACATTCCCTGCCCGCCTCCACCTCATCTGCCAGGAAACATTCACTTGGAGTCACCACCTTGGGAATGTTTTCCTGACCCTCCTTCTGCCCTGGCAACATTGGCCACCCCCTATGCATCTCCTTCCTCGTCCTCTCTTCCCCCTGCCCATACCGGATCCCCCAGGCTTCCATCCTGGCTTCCCTCACACTCTGTGGTCCCTGGTGGTTGATATGTCTAACACTCCTCTAAACAGCAAGAAAATCCTGGAGCTTCTCTGATACCTAACACAGCATCTGTCTGCACACAGAAGGCACTTACTAAATACTGAAAGAATAAACTCACCAATGAATGCCAGAAAAAAGGGACGACCAGAGTATCACCTTCACAAATTCACCACGCACAGAAGAGGTTCACAAGTCCAACTTCTTGGGCACAGGAACTCAACTTGATTAGGGTCCCAGAGTTGATTGGACCCAGATTCATAGAAGACCAGCAAACCAACACAACCCCATTGGCTTTGTTTCCCGTGGATACTTAATTGTCACTAGGCTAGAGTATGCCTGTCCGTGTGACGCCCCATCCCATATCTTTCTCCTGATAAATACAGAGTGTTTCACACAAAGCCAGTTTCGCATCAGAAGGTGTGAAGTATGAGGACATCATAAGAAGTGGCTTTCAGTGGAGACACTTTGGAATTCTCCTTCTTGCTGAAACAAAATTGTTGAACAGAGAGAGGCAATGCATAACCCAGTGGCAGGAGCCCCTATACCTGGACAGTGCCGGACACACACTACCAACTTTGCGTTCTTTGGTCTTCCCAGTTTTCAACTCCAGACTGGTCACCCCACCAACCGCCGCCACCACCTCTTTCCCCCAGACTTTTTGCACTGGGAATAATACATCGCATTTATACTACTTTCTACTTTTTAAATTACAGTCACCATCCAACAATTACCCCCCAAGTCAACAAGCGTGTGTTCTGGTGTTCTCAGAGCTTCCACTCTACCCTTACTGGTCTTGATTTCCTACCACAGATGGCTAAGTACATGCACAGTGTGTTAATTATATGGCATACATGCTTAGAAGACAGACAGCTTTATTTCCAAGTTATATGGGTTCACCGTTCCACTGATATTCTCTATTTGTCTCCCAGCTTGTCTGTCACGGCATGATTTTCAAATCTTTGGAGGAACGTGGCAGGGTTCCCACCTTTCTTTCCTCCTTCCTTTAAATTTTCACCAAACATTGATTGAAATGCCTACTATGTGCTAGGTGCTGGGGATATGACAGTGAACAAGGCAAAGACCCGCCCTAGGAGTCCCCAGCCTAGTGGGAAAGGAAGACAATAAAACAATGGCTGGTGGTGAGAACAAGGGGAGGGTCAATTAGTTCTTGAGATCACAGAGCTGGGTTACTCAACTTGGGAAAGGCGATGCTCAGGAATACATATTGTGGTAAGACAGACAGTAAAGACGAGGAGAGAACTACAGGTCACCAAGTCCAAGCCCCTCATTTTACAAGCACAGAAGGAAGCCCAGAGAGGTGGACTTTCGTGTGGTTACGTGGGATTGCTGGCAGAAGCAAGACAAGGAATCAGGTCTTAGTGTCCAGTCATCAGCCCACCTATCTAGTTCATCACTGGTCCCATGAGAGGTATTCAGGAAATAATTATTACTCTGGCCTGTAGCATTCATGATAAGCTGAAAAATGATTCCTAGTAAGAAAAAAAGAAGGGAATTAGCATTAGTTGAATAACTACTATGTACAAGGCACTTTCAATACAGTATTTCCTCTGGGCCTCACAACCAGAGATCATAGGTAATATTTTATACCCTTTTTTTTTTTTTTTTGCCAAGAAAATTGAAGCTCAAAATAAGTTCAATTGCACGTTCAGGTTCCTCCAAGTGAGGAAGTGGCAGAGCAGTGATTCAGACCTGGAGATCTCTTTCTGAACCTTGCAAAGATGCTAATTACATAGGTGCTTATGTAGTTGAAGTCTTTCGACTTCTCACTGAGTGCTCAGCGCTCTTGTGGTTGTATGATGTAACCAAGCAAAGAGAAACACAGTGACACCTCCAACCTCACCCCCCCCACACACACACACAGGGGTCAGGGAGGAAGCTTCCTCGGCAGGCAGAGGAGATGCAGCTCTTATTTTGCATAGTTTGCAGTAGAGAGAAGGCAGGAGAGATGACACGGGGGGCAACTTCTGGGGGCGTCGTGTGCTCTTCCTTACTCAGAATTTGGATGGATGCCACAGAAAAATGACATATGTAGGATAAAGTAAGGGCCCAGAGGCAAGCTGATGGAATACTGATCAGTACATTTTAATAGCTCCTGGATATGGCTTCATTTCCTCCTGAAATTTCAAGCTTGAGATTGAAGCAATATACCAGATTTTTTGTCCCACTTCTGCTACACACTATAGCTGTGTGACCTTGAGTAGTAAAGCAACGAACCCTCCTTTCTTCGAATATAAAACCAACAATTTGGATTTAATGATCTCTCAAAACCCTTCCCAGGTGAATATTCTGGAAGGTAACTGACATAGGGGTTAGAACCAGGGCCTGTGATTTCAGCAAACCTAGGTTTAAATCAGGGGTTCTTAACCAGGGGGGTCCATGAGTTTGAATGGAAAAAAAAAATATCAACGTATTACCTTTATTTTCTCTGACCTCTAACTGAAATCTAGCGTGTCCTTCACTTATGAATGTATACCATAAATAAACCTCGGTAGTTTTCACTTCACCTGACTGGCAAAGTGGTCCATGGAACAAAAAAGGTTAAGAACCCCTGGTTTAAATCCTTCTTCAGACACTTTTCCACTGTGACCTTGAATAAGTTCCTTTAATCTCTCAGATGCCTCAAGGCGAAATGGAAGTGAGAATTCATACCTCACAGGATTTTCATGATAATCAAATAAGGTAAAATGAATAAGGCACTCGGCCCAGGGCCTGGCCCAGTAGTAAATTTTCATTGAAAACCTATAAGCAACAAGGTGTGGCCCTAGGGGTTTACGATGAATGAGACCAGCCCCTGCCCTCAAATAGCCTCCAGCCTAATGATCTATGTTTGTACAGCATATTTCCATAACTCCTTTGACTATGTAAAACCCAAAAAGAGGAGGGGAAGAAAGAGAAGAAAGAGAAAATGAAAACTTGATAGCCGTAGCTCATTCTTGCCACGCACCTGCTTGGGCACAGGCATTCTTCTAAGTCCTTTGCACGCACTAATTCCTACGAATCCTGTGAAGTAGATGGGACGGTCACAACCACCCCCTTGTTCAGATTTGGAAACTGAGGTCCAGAGAAATTAGCTCTATTGCTTAAGATTGCATGGCCCGGAGACTGCCACCCTGGGATTGGAGGCATTGGGACCAGCTAGTGGGGCTCCTCCTCCTTCCACTCCCAGCCTCTTCATGGAGAAGGTGACCATGCAGAGAGCAACAAGGGATACAGGGGCAGAGGTCTAGTTTCTGCCACGGGGGTGGGGGGGGGGCTTCCTTTCTAGAATACTGTACCCACTGATCAAAATGTATGATAACATGACTCAGATCTGGCCCCTAGTAGAGGAGACACTTAGTAGGGCATCAAATTCGTCAGCAGACCCTCCTGGAGAAGATGCTCAGTCGGCTCAGTGTGATTTCCAGCCCTTTGGATGAGCATGTACGTTAGAATCAGAACACTTGGTTCAAGTCTCATCTTCTCCATCTACTAAGTTACTCTCTCTGAGCTCATGTTGATTTGCTAAAGACAAGCATCTAATTCACAGAGGTACTTGCAAGGATCAAATAATAAATACCTAACATTGTTGAACATTAATTAGGTGCCTGGTCCTGTTCTAAGTACTTTGCAGGGTTTTAATACTTAAATGACTAATTTAATTCGCACACATTATGAAGTAGGGGCTGTTGTCACCATGCCCATTTTACAGAAAAGGGAGCTGAGGCACAGAGATGTAGAGAAACTTGGCCAAAGTCACACAACTAATAAGAGCCAGAATTCAAAGTTCAGCATCCAACCCTGTGGTCCTCACTACCTCTCTGAATTCTGGTGATCAGTTGGAAATGTTTTCTAGACAGTAAATATTTTTGGTTTTCTTTTCTCTTATATTCATGTCTTAGACCTTGGCCATGCCATTCCCTTGGCCTGAAGTGCTTTCCTCCTTTCACCTGCCTACCTCTTCCTTGTCTCTGGTGCTGGGGAGTATGGCTGGAGTTCCCAGGGATGTATGTACCGGCTCATGACAGCTGATTGTTCAATTCTCCAGAATTTTGCAAGTCGGTTGTAAACTCAGCCATTATTAAAATTTTGATGATATAAGCTTTCTATTAAATAAGTTATGTTAAAAACAAGGGCCATAACTACCTAAAACTCATCACTTCTTAATTATTTTCTCACCGTATACCCTTATCTCTGGCCTTGAGGTCATTTCCATCTGTTGCATCTGTGTGGTGGAACTGCTATAAAATGGCGTGCCCTGTGTGTTCTTCCCTGCTTGCAATGACGTCACATCTGTGGCCTAAAATTAGCCATGGTGAATGTTTACACCACAGACACTGGCAAATGCTATAGCTCGGGGCTTTTTGTTCTAGAGAGCCAGTTGTTAAATGTTTACAGACATACCACTGAGCCAGACCATCTTGGTTCTAATCCCAGCTCCGCCATTTCTTACCTCTGGGATCTTGGAAAAACAACTTAATAATTTCCTTTTCCATAAAATAGGGATAACAGCAGTGCTAACTAAAAGAGTTGTGAGGAATAAACGAGATGACACATGGAAAGGATTTTGGCAGAATATGGGGTAGAGAAGCAGCAGAGAACAGCCACTGTCCCCAGGCTGGGTGGCCCCATCAGAGATGATCTGTTACTTGACATTCTTCACAATGTACCGGGGTGGTCACTTTCCCTCTTTAGAAAGCCAGCTAATTGACAAAAGCAAGTTAAGTTTTCGCTTTCCAATACTTAACACAATGCCTGACACACAGTAGGTCCTCCACAGCTAGTTAGATTATATCCCTGGCCAAGGAAGTTCAGAGTTAGGAAACTTGGAGGCCTCCCCAATTACATTCCAAATTTTGTTAATTCTTTTCCACCCCAAAGCATTGCTGGAATATTGGGTTTAGGAGTTCTTGCCTTGGGGCACCTTAGAGTGAGATCATTTGGGAATTTCGGGAATCAAAAGCTCCTTGACTTGGGGCCCAGCAGGCCCGCTGCACACTGGACGCTGTTTTATAACAAAGCTCTCAGTGCATACCATATGGAGCCCCTGTGATGTTCCTAGCGGGCCAAGTAGGAACAGGACCAGTAACTTTCCAAACTGCTCCAATGTAGTCGGAACTGCTTTCTGCCTCAAGTATTTCGAGAAAAAAGTGCTTGGTATCACGTCCACAAACTCTAAAAGAGATCGCACATGCCTAGAGTGCTTTTCCTGGCCTGGGAGCCAGTGATTGGAGGCTGGTTTCAAGAGGAAAGGACAGGAGAGGCTGAAGGCATGTTGAAAAATCATTTTTTTGTCTGTGGTTCCTTTGTATAAGCCGCTCACTGGCTTATGCAATGCTCAGTAATTAAAATGGCTGGAATGCTTCGCATTTTTATGGCAACATGAAGGCGGCTCGGAGGTCTAGAGTTGGGGCCAACCAGAGGGGGGCCCGGCCACCTTACCCTGACTGCAAGGTAAGGTGCCAGCAGAGGCAGCCGGCATCTGGCTTGGGGCTGGCGCGGAGGAGAGAGGAAGTCAGTGTTGCTCTGACTCCACTCCCCCTACCCTGGTCAGGTGCATCCAGGTGCAGCACCTCTAGAATGAAGATACGCCTGGCCACCCACCTTCCGAAAGTCTGAAATGATTAGTGCTGATGCCTAGGAATGATAAACAATAGCAAAGCTCCCTTTCATTAAATATCTACCATGTGCCAGGTCCTGAATTAAACACTTTGTACATATATTGTCTCATTTCAAGATCATATCATTTTCCAGCTCAAAACTCTCTATTGGATCCTAGTACACTTAGGATAAATTCCAAACTCCTCACCCTTCAAGGCCCAGTCTGCTCTGGCCTCGCTGCCCTTATCCCCCTCAATCTCACCCTGTTTCCACCACACTGGCCTCCTTCCCATCCTTTGATCAAGTCAAGCTCAGTCTCAACTCGAGGACTGCCCTCCCTGACTCTTGCTTCTCCCTTCCCCAGGTCTTGCCATGGCCAGCGCCTTCTCATTATTCAGCTCAGATGACCCCTTCTCAGAGAGGTCTGCCCTAGCTGAGGTCGCACAGCCATCCCCAGTCACTTGTGCCTCCCATTGCCCGTTTTTCAGGTTTATTTTCTTTTCAGCACTTATCACTGTCTGGAAATATCCTATTTATTTCTTTGTTTCTGTGTTTATGGGTTGTCTTTTCCAAAGGAAGCTCCATAATGGTATGATCCTTGTTCGCTTCTACAACCCCAGCACTTAGATAAGTGCTCCACAGAGATTTTTTGAAATGATGAATCTTCACAACAACCCAACAAAGTAGACAGCATTGTTCTCATTTTTGCAGATGAGAAAACTGAAGCTCTTGGAGGTTAAGTCACTTGTCCAAGGTCACACCATAGAAAGTGACGTCACCGAGGTCTGACTCCACATGTCCCATTTTGGGATGGGTGTGCACAAATTTCCCCCAGGGACAACTACTTTGGATAACAGTAGAAAGATGATGTCTGTATTTCAAGGGAAGGAGCAAGCACTCAAGGCTAACTAAGAGCCTGTTAGTAGTATATGATGGAGGTACAGAAAAAGGTGGATGCAAGCTCTTGATGGGAACCCATGACACTGGCATGCTAGTCCAAGCTCTGCCACCTGTGTGACCTTGCACAAGTTAATTGTCTCTCTGGGTGTTTTATGGAATGTGCGGATGGTGTTTTCATCCACTTCCCCAGGGGTGGTTATCTGACAGTGCTTGAAACCCCAGCACTCCAAAGCCCCTTTCCTGTCCTGGGATGGAGAGGCTGGCATGTTGCATGGAGCACTGGAGTAGAAACCTCACGGTGCAGGGGAAATGTCTCCCTGACCATGTGTGTATGTGCCTGCCTGTGGGCAGAATAAGATGGCTGGATTTAGAAGCTGACTTTAAAAAGCTCCAGGGCACTCACGGATGGGCAGACTTAGTTAAGTGATGAGTGTGGTTACTGCTGCAATCAGTGTGCACACACTGCCTCATTTATTGATCACCTACACCAGACCTGACCCTGTGCTGAGTACTGAGATATAGCCACAAGCCAGAAAGATGTGGTCCCTGTCCTCAGAGAGCCTATATTCTCATGATGGAGAAAGGCCATAGATATGGAAACAGATGATGGACCATTTTACTGGTCCATAAGTGCAATGAAGAAGATAAAGCAGAGTGGGAGCGGGGCATGTGGAGATCTCCTTTAGCTAGAGTAATCGGAGAAGACTTCTCAGAGGAGGGAGAAGTTCTACAAGATCCTTTTAATCAAGGAAAATGCCCCCTGGAAACATGTCAGGCACCTCTTAGTTGCTCAATAAATGTCTTGCAAATGATGGAGTGCATTGTGGGATGGTGAGAATTGTAAATCCTCACCTAAGAACGTGATCACACGAGCAAGCAATTTCTGCCACTTCTCAGAGCAATGCACTTTACACATATCCCATCAGCCTTCACAGACTTCCTGTGAAGTCGGTATCCTTAGTTTCATTTTATAGATGAAGAGACTGAGGTTCAGAGAAGCAAGTTCATTTGCCCAAGAACAAAAAGAAAGTGAGGAGGGACCCTCTGACTGGACATTGTACCAAAACTCCACCTGGAACTAAGTGACAACCTCTTCATTCTCACAAGGAAGAAAATGCTGGTTTTTAATTTGAGCAAAGCACACTGGTCTGGGTATCAGAAGGCCTGGCCCTAACCCTGGCCATGCTACCTAGGAGCTGTGGAGTCTCAGTACAACCCTCCCTAACACATTTGTTTTCCTTCTTGCTATGGAATTTTCCTTGAGAAATAGTTTTGAAGGGGGAAAAAAAACCCAGCCCTTTGAAAAGATGGAAAGGGCAGAGCTAAATGGAAAGTGTCTTTGTCAGACAAGGAGTCCTTTGCTATTGCTTGTTGGTTGTATTGAAAAAAGAAAACTGTTCTGCACAAGAACAGAAAAAGGAGGAAGAAAAGCACGCTCTGCTGTAGATCGATGAGGAACCCGAATTCTCGTTGCCCAAGAATTCCAAAGCTGCCCTGGAGAAGGGAAAACAGATCAGAAAACAAGCTAGGAAAAGCCTTAAATAGCAGCTGGCCTTGGCTGTGTTGTTAGGTGAGAACATGCTCTTTTTCCACTAATTAACAATAATCATAATATCTAACACTCAGTAGCACTTACCCTGTGCCATGCACTGAGGAAAGAAAGTACTTTTTCATTCTTTTAAGCCTCAGCACAGTGCCATGGGATAGGCACCTTAACACAATCTCATTTTATAGGTGGAGAAACTGAAACCCAGAGAGGTTAGGTAACTTGCCCAAGGCCACACAGCACAGAAGTGACTCAGCCAAGATTGAGACCCAAGTAGTCTTGCTCTAGGATTTGTGCCCTAGACCACTACCTAATCAGGCCCTCAAGGATTCATTGTGCATGGGGGTGAGAGGGAGGATGAGGGAGGAAACAGGAAAGAGCAAGACCCTAAAAGTTGGGTTTCCCAGCTCTTCTACTTTCTGGCAATGGGACATTGGGCAAGAATGTGAGCTCCCTGTTGGACCATGAACTCCTCAGGGTAGCAACTGGGGCCTTAAAGGTGTTGGTAGTTTCAGTCCCTTATATATATATATATATTTTAAAGGGAGGGAAGGAGGGATGGAAGGAAGAAATAGAAGTAAGAATAATATTAATAATAGCAACTAGCTCTTATTGAATGCTTATGCTAGGTATTGCTAAGTATCTACTTATTTTATCATTTAATCCTCATAATAATGACCCTGTGACATGGTTAATATATATTACCTTATAAAGGATAAAGAAACCAAGGTACAGGAAGCTCAGTAGCTTGTCCAAGGTCACAAGGTCAGAGAGCTGGGATTCTAACCAGGCAGGGAAATTTTAGTGCCCAAGCTCGTAGCCAGTAATGAAAACAGTAAATATTTGAGGTCAAGGTGTAATCCCTCCCATTTGCAGGGTGCTTGGTGAATTACAAAGCTCTTGGTGGTGAGGCTCCCAAGGGTGGAGATGGGGACAGAACTT
Source organism: Tolypeutes matacus (assembly GCA_026826555.1). Lineage (NCBI taxonomy): Eukaryota > Metazoa > Chordata > Mammalia > Cingulata > Chlamyphoridae > Tolypeutes > Tolypeutes matacus. Next base: position 4,869,431 of record JAKSZT010054303.1, on the reverse strand, counting down.
TCTGGAATCCTAACCAGCACTTCTCAGTTAACACGTGGGGATAATACGAAGACCTGCAGGGATGTGAACTGGGAGTGAGAACAGCCAGCAGTGAACTGCTCGGAGGCCCCATGCCTCTCTCGTCCGCTCGGGCGCTGCTCCATTGGGCAGCAGCAGTCCAGCCATCTGTAATTTTCCTACCCAGGACAGACTCTGAGATACCCATCTCATTTACCTGCTGCTTTCCCCAGGGCTGGCTGCAGCCCGTGAAATTCCAGCTCCAGCACAGATCAGCTTGTGCCACGTCCCACATCAGCGAGCTGGCAGCTGCCTAATCTATAGCCAGGCAGGTGGGAAAAAGAAAGCCAAGACTCAAGGCAGAAGGCTCAGGGGGTTCAGCCAGGGCATGGGTCTTCCTGTGTTGGACTTGGCAGTGCCTGGAGGAAGAATCCATAAAGATTTGCACAGCCTTACCCCTAGAGGGAGCTCTTCCTCCCAGTTCCCTCTGCCCATCTGGCTTTCCTGTTCTGGTCATCCCACTGCAGACTGGGGCTTGGAGCACCTGCCCTACCTGCATCATCGATGGTACTGAGGATTAAAGGAGCTGAGGTGGATGGCTTCACACTTGTGACCTGCAAAGCGCGATGCAGCTGGTAGCTACATTTTTCTTATGAATGGGGAGAAAGTGCATCTTGGGGGAAAAGCATAGGCTTGAGAGTCACACATTCCTGGGTTGATTCCCAGATCTGCCACTAGCCAGCTGTGTGCCCGCGGGGAAATCATTAAACTTCTCTGTGCCAGAGTTTCCTCTCCTGTGAAGTGGGACTCCTAATGACTACTTCAGAGAGTTGTGGTGAAGATTAAATGAGAGCTCGCCTGAAAGGGTGGAGCGTGGTGCCCGGCTCATGGAAAGGCCTGGACGAGGAATGACTAGTAGTGTTCCGCTGTGGCCATTCCATTTCTTTACATCCACAGTCCTCAGCCATTGCCATTCTTTCAAGGCAGCCTTTGCTGACCTCTGGGACTAGATCAGAATCTGCTGTTATAACCCAGCACCACGCATCAGTCCTTCCTAGCACACATCACATCCTGCATTTCTCTAGATGATTATCTGATGAATGTCAGCCTCCCTCACTAGCATTATGGAGACAGGGACTATGTCCTTCTTGGACCATCATTCTAGCCAGTGCCGGGCACAGACTAGGTGCCCAATAAATACTTGTGGAGTAAATTAATGAATTGAGTGAGTAGTATGCCCAACACTTTGGTGTATCCCATTTTTTGGAAGTGGGAGGGGATGTTACAGATAAGCTTTTGTTATTGATAGCAAATCCTTGAGTTTTGTCTTTTATAAAAAATAAATTAAAGCATGCTCAAGGATATCTCTTAAATGATGTCATCCTCTTTGGCTTCCTTTTTGATATGCTACAGTTAAGTAGGGGCCCTGGGGGTCACACCAGCGTAATCCCATGAGAATGTCATTGGTCACTGGGTCTTGATGGAAACAGGTCTTACATCACAGATCCCCTTTGCCTGTAGCCTCAGGTCTGTAGCCTCTAGTCTAGAAAATTGGAAATGGGAATGGCCTTGTCTCTCCCTTAGATGGTGTGAAAATTGAGACGTTAATGCTTCTAAGATTGTAGAGTGAAAGACATAAAATTATCTGCTTCCTGCCATAAAACTTCCTGCTTTGAGTAGCCGCTTATCAAACTGTTAACCCTAACGTTTCCTGACTTGATAGGATAAAAGCACTTTCTTCTTGGCAGGGCAGCCTGCAGGTCTCTCTCATAGCACATCCAGCCTCCATTGCAATAATTTAGTGTTTCCCCCAGGGTGGTTCACATATCTCAAGTGGAGCATGAGATGGTTTTAGGTGATATCCCCATGAACTTTTTAAAAAATAGATAGGTACAATATGTAGTAGGGAAAAAAGCCTAACAAATTAAACCCATGAATTCATGGATATTATTGCATGAATAAAACCAAAGAGGCATTTAAGGAAGAGGAAAAAAATGACTCAATTAAAAGAAAACACTACGTATATATGAATAGTAAACTGGTACAAGAAAATGGCAATACTCAAGAAAGTGAAAAGCTAATGTGAGAGATCCAGGAATGCTGCAATTAATTATTTCCTTACCTCTCTTCACATTAATTTGTTTGTTCCTTCAGATAGATACTATGTTTTATTCTTTATATCCCAAGCAGCTAGCACAGTACCTGGCATGTGGATGCTCAGTAAATTCAGTGGATGTGGGATGAATGACAGAACAAATAATTGAATGGTAAAATAGGCTTGAGATCCTGGACTCTGACAAATCCACTATTTTAGTCTGCTAGGCTGCCAAAAGCAATATACCAGAAATGGGTTGGCTTTTACAACAGAGGGCTATTGGCTTACAAGCTTACAGTTCTGAGGTTGAGAAAAATGTCCAAATCAAGGCATCATCGGGTGATGCTTTCTCCCCAAAGACCGGCTGCCACCCATCCTAGACTTCTCTGTCACATGGCAAGGCTATGTAGCAGTATCTGCTGGGCTCTCCCTTCTCTTCTGGGCTTCATTACCTTCAGTTTCCTGTATCTGTGACTTTCTAGCTGCTTCTGTGGCTCTCTCTTTGTGTCTATCTCCCTATTCATCCCATTTATAAAGGACTCCAGTGAGAGGATTAAGACGCATCCTGGGCCATGTCTTAACTGAAGTAACCTAATCAGAAGGCCCTTAACTGAGGAAGCCTAATCAAAAGGTCCCACCCACAATAGGTTCACACCCACAGGAATGAACCATTTTTAAAAACATGATTTTCGGGAAGCGGCTGTGGCTCAATCAGTAGGGCTCCCGTTTACCATATGGGAGGCCCCGGGTTCGGTTCCCGGGGCCTCCTGGTGAAGGCAAGCCCGCCCGTACGGCATGGTTAGCTGACCCAGTGAGCACAAGCAGCAAGGGGGGGATGAATGAATAAATTAAAAAAAAAAAAAAACATGATTTTCTGGGGGACATACAGTCTCAAAGTACCACTTTCGTTGAGGTTGGGTCCTTCCTGATGCATTGGGAACGACATTGCTCTAAGTGAGGACTTTTATTTCTAAATTGGGTTTCTGTGGGATGATAATTAGAAAAAGGAGGGTCAGGCTGACTCTAGGCCATGAAATGTAATCTAATATGACCAAATGCCAGCTTTCTCCTTCTTGGATTATTCCCACCAGACAGAATTTCCAGCTTCCTGGGATGAATGGGGAGCAGAGAATACCAAAACCCACAGCTAGGAGCAAAGGACACTTTGGACAGAATGCACTAGCTCTGCAGCCTTGGATAGGTCCCTAAATGTCTCTATGTAATGAATGAGTCATTCCAGCTAAATAAATATTATGATTCTATGAGGTGTTGGGGTCTGACTCTGAAACCTACAGGGAAGGTGGGATAGGAGGAGGTGCTGATGAGCTGGTGCAAGGCTGGACTCAGGTTTGAAGAGCCAACACCATGATGCCCTGTGATGATGCTGTGAGGTCAGCATTGTAGCCTGGGCAGTGACATCTCTGAGGTCACCAGGTGTCTACCCATGGGCACTTGCACGTTTCGGGAACTTTCCAGTGTGTGCTCAGTAGTTGGGGCATAGAGTGGTTATGGTTTCTGCTGCTGGGGCTCCTGCCTACCTCAGAACCATAATCAGGGTCTCTTTGCCATGCCCAGCCAAGAAGGCAGGTTTGCTTCCACTTTGAAGTCTTATGTTTCTCTCTTGGACCACACTTTATGGTTTACCAAATACTGTCTATGTCCTCTGTCCCATTTGGCACTCACAGGATCCCAGAGGGAACGTGGTAACCAAATGCCCAAGGCATTTGTACCTCAGCAGAAAGAGTCCCAGCTCTGAGACAGAGAGAACACAGTTCAGGGTGGCCCGGGGCAAGGGTGCTCAAGCCAGACCCTTGCAGTCAAAGCCCATCTCAACTACAAGCCAGCTCTGGAACCTAAAGCGAGCAACATAACTTCTCTGGGGTACAGTTTTCTCATCTGTAAAATGGGATGATAGCAGTGTCTACCTCACAGAGCTGTTTTGAATATTGATAAACACTGCCCAGTACAGAGTAAATGATAATATCTAATTACCTCATAAATTATTTTGAGGATTTATTGAGATAATGGGTATAAAATACTGCATTAATTTCCTGTGGCTGCTATAACAAAATACCATAAACTTGGTGGCTTAAAACAACAGAATTTTATTCTTTTATAGTTCTGGAGGCCAGAAGTCCAAAATCAGTACCACTGGGCTGAAATCAGGTGGTGGCAGGGCCATGCTTCCTCAACAAGCTCTAGGGGAGAATCCGTTCCTTGCCTCTTCCAGCTCCTGCTGGCTGCCAGTGTTCCTTGGTTTGTGGCCACATCACTCCAACCTTCAAGGCCAGCATTTTCATCACCTTCTCCTCTGTGTGTGTAAAATCTCCTTCTGCCTTCCTTGTATAAGGATACATGTGCTTATACTCAAGGACTGCACGGATAATACAGAATAATCTCCCCAACTCAAGAGCCTTAATTTAATCACACTGCAAAGATCTCCCTCCCTCCTCTCTCTCTCTCTCTCTCTCTCTCTCTCTCTCTCTCTCTCTCTCTCCATGCAAGGTAAGATTCACAGGTTCCAGGGATTAGGACATGGATATCTTTTTCTTTGGGGGGGGGGACGATGACATTTTTCAGCCTATACAGACATTAAATGCTTAGTAAGTACTCAATAATAATAGTTATTATTATTAATCACCTTGTTTTACAGAGGGGAAACTGAGGCTCTGAGGGTTTAAGGGAATAAGCCCAAGGGGGTCTCAGCTAGGAAGTGGCAAAGTGTACCCTAAGTAGCAGGTCTTCTGATTCGACAGCCAGGGCTGTTCACTGTGCCACCGTGGCACCTTGAGGTAGGTGGGTTACTTGGGTGTTGCAGAATCAGGACCACCGCCATTTCCCATTCCCTGGGGCCACCCTTCTATTTCGCACAGCCTAGAGGATGCATTAAGCTAAGGTGGGTCATTGCTCCCTGCTTCCGTGTGAATGTGAAGGGTGCCTTTGCTGACACTTCTTGGCTGCAGGGATGGGGAGGACCAGGCCACCACTCTCCTGCCATCCCACAGAGACTTGAGGCTCAGATGGGTCAGATGAGGAAGATGGTGAGCTCCTCAGAACAGGCTCCAAGGAGGCCCTCCATGGGCATTTGTGGAATTAGTGACTGGACACAAACCTCTGTCTGCTTTCTAAAATGCTGCCCATCTAAAAATGCAAAGGTTAGAGTAGAGGAGAGAGAACCTCAGTTCAGGTCCTCAAAAGTTCTTTTCTGTGCTGTTACATCCTCCTCCTAATTGGCCTCCCTGCCTCTGAACCATTCCCTCCAGTCTCTCTCCACCCGCAGCCAAAGTGAGCTTTTAAAATGCAAATCTGATCATGCCAGGTCTCAGCTTCAAACCTTCATGGCTTCTGTTGTCCTCAGGATAAATATGTGATCCAGTCTTGGCCTGCACTTCCTTCCTTCTAGGCTCATCTGGCACTGGCCCCCTTCTTTTCCATCTATCTTAATATGCCTGAGCTGCTATCACAAATACCATGTCTTAGTTTCCCAGCTGCTAAAGCAAATACCATTCAGTGGGTTGGCTTAAACAACAAGAATTTTTTGGCTCACAGTTTTGAGGCTAGGAGAAGTCCAAAATCAAGGTGTCAGCAAGGCAGTGCTTTCTCCCCGAAGACTCTGATATTGTGGGGCTGACTGCCCGCAAGTATTGGGTCCTAGGTTTTGCTGTCACATGGTGATGTCCGCTCCCTTCTCTTCCAGATTCTACTGACTTCCAGCTTCTGCTGCTCCATGTGACTTTCTCTTCCTAAAGCCTCTAGTAATAGGATTAAAGCTCAATCTGATTCAGTTAGGCCACACCTTAACTAAAATGACCTCTTCAAATAGTCCTATATACAATGGGTTCATATCCACAGGAATGAAGTAAGATTAAGAACATGTTTATTTTTCTGGGGTACATAATTAAACCTACTACACCACACAATGAGTTGGCTTAAACAATGAGAACTTGTTGGCTCAGGGTTTTGAGGCTAGGAGAAGCCCAAAATCAAGGTGTCAGCCAGGTGATGCTTCTCCCTAAAGTCTGGACATGCTGGTCCTGGCTTGCTGCAGTCCTTGCAACTCACCTTTCATCATATGGTTATGTTCTCTCCTTTCCATAGCTTCCTTTTTATAAATCACCTAGTAATCCAGATTAAGACCTACTCCCATTCAGTTGGGCCTCACGGTAAGTAAAAATAACACCCCCAAGAGTCCTATTTACAATGGATTCACACTCAGAGGAATTTGAATTAAGATTAAGCACCTGCTTGTGTTGGGTCCGCAATTCAACCTACCGCTCCACGTAAGGAAGCAGCATGCTGGAATGCCGTGTTCTTCCTCTGGTCTCTCTGCCTTTGCATCTGCTGTTCCTTCTACCAGGAGCTCCATTTCACCCCTAATCCACTTCCAAATCCCAGCTCAGCTTGCAAGACTCACTTTGGACATCAATTCTGCCTGCAGCCCTTCCTCACTCTCCCTTCTTCTTCTCCTTCTGGCGGAAGCGACCAATCCTCCTCCACTGTACCCTCTACCTAATTCAATTGTGGGCCCCATGATACTTCACAGACTTTATGTGTCTTTCTCCCTCAACTGACTAGGAATTCCTTGAGGGCAGGCATTGGGTCCTCCATGCCCTGCCTAGGGGCCAGCACACTACAGACCAGTGCGCACAAATTGGCACCCCATGAGTGTTTCAAATTTGCACAATATTAACCAGAATTTAAAATAGCTGCCAACAATTAAATTCAGAAAATTGCTTATAAAAATCTGGAATTCCAGCTTCTCTTGAGAAATTAGAGGATCTGGCCATGTCATATCCCCATTTAGCAGCACTGTTCCGGAGCTTGAATAAATGCTGCTTTCTTCAGACAGGGAATGCACTGTCTAGTTCTAGTGCAACACAATCAGGCCATTGCTTGCATATTGCCTATGGATGCTTTCACACCACAATGGCAGAGTTGAGTAGTTGCAACAGAGACCATATGGTCCACAAAACCTAAAATATTTACTATCTGGCCCTTTACAGAAGACTTTTACTGACCTCTGTTCTAGAAGGACAAGGAAGCCACTTCTGGACTGGTCACCTCCTACACTCTGACTCTGTCTTTCTAGAAGTCCCTCAGCTCACTCTGTGCCCACATCCGGCCCACCAGGGTTTTCCATTCTGTTAAAAAATTCCTAGGACTGGCTTTGTTCCCCTCATCCCTGCCCACATTCCCCTGCAAAAAATATTAAAATACCACCAACATCTGCAGCATTTCTTGACCTTATGTTCCTGCTTTTATCTCTCCTGTAACCCAGCACTGTCCCTAGGGACAGAAAGAATGAGAGAAGGTTTCAGCAGGGAAGTTCTGTTTTCCAGTGGAGGACCCTGTCTTCACCTTATTTTGTAGGCTTGATGGTTTTTCCACATGTCTTAGGCAAGTGTCGCCCCCATCCTCTGTGGGCTAAAACTGCTCTCCAGACATCTAAATCCGGCTTTGCACAAACAGCCAGTTGAACACCTCTGCTCCCCAAGCATCATACAAGCCTGCCTCTGAGTAGCAGCTCACCAGGAAATGCCCTCTCCTGCCTTTCTAATTTTGATCGTGGATTTAGAGGTAAAGTAGTTCGTTTCTGAGTGACCTCCTTGGCTGACAAACCCTAGCATAAGCATGGTGATGAATGAACATTTGCTGTGGGAATGAATGAATGAATGAATGCCACACACGCTCATGAGTAATCTACTTTTTACACAGTCAATGAGCTTGAAAACAAACCAAGGACATTGTTAATCTTATCATGACATATTTGAAACATGGATCATGTATACTGAATATGGGTGCTCAAAGCTCTTGGGCATCAATATGTCATGCTTTGTTCCCTGTGAGAGAAGCAGGCAGATATTATTTCCATTTTAAAGAAGAGAAGCTCAGGTTCAGAAGGTCAGGTAACTTGTCTAACATCTGACGGCTAGCATGCAGCCGACCTGGTCCTGGAGCCCATTCCCCACCTCATGTTGTTTCCACCAGCATGGGCAGGAACCATTGTATGACAGTGTGCAAAGAGCCTGGCCTGGGAGACAGGAGGCTACTTCTGGTGCCTTCTCCATCGCTTATTCTTTGGGTGAACTATTCTCTCTGGACCTTAGTTTTCAGAATTGTAACATCCGGGTGGTGCAAAAGTTCAGGGGGCCAGACTTTGGGGCTGGTCAAGTATAAGGAGTTGCCCTTAACTGAGATGGGGAAATCTTCAGGTTGAGCAGTCACGGAGGCTGGTGACATACTACCTAGCAATGTCTATTAGGTACACAAGCGGAGATATTGAATTGGCAGACATAGATGTTATTTAAAGTCATGAGCCTGGGTGATCATCAAGGGAGGGAGTGTGGATGAAAAGAACAGAGCCTGGGGTGCTCTACAGTTTGTAGGTTGGGAAAATGAGGAGGAATCAGCAAAAGTGACTGAGATCTAGTGGTTGGTGAGAATCAAGACAGAGTCGTGTCCCAAAAGCCCAAGTTAGGAAAGTGTTTCACGGAGGAAGAGTGATCAACTCTGTAAAATGCTGCTGCCTGGTAAAGTAAGATGAGAGCTGAGATTTGACCATTGTATTTAGTAACACAGAAGTCATCAGTAACCTTGACAAGAGCACTATCAGTTGGGGGTGGGGGGAGGAAATACCTGATGGAAGTGGGCTCAAGAAAGAATGGAAGAGAGGAAGCAGAGTTCAGGAGTATAAACTTCTTGCTTTAAAGGTGAAGAGAAAATTGGGTAGTAATTGGAGGAGACTATAGAATCAAGGAAGGATTTCTATTTTTAAGGGAGATGTTAATTTAGCATGTTTAATGCTGATGGAAATTATCCAATAGAAAAAGAAGAGGTGGTGCAGAAGAGAGGAAATATTCATGGAGCAATTTCCTAGAATTGGCAAAATGGGGTGAACTTAGAGCACAATTAAAGGGCTCTCATGAATAGAAGCTCCCAGTTCATCCAAAGGAACAGGAGGGGAGGCAGAGCACATGGGCACATATCCTGGCAGATGGGTGCACGTGGTGTGGGAGCTTCGCTAGTTCTCTTCTGATTGCTTCTATTGCCTTTAATGAAATGTGAAGCAAAGTCATCATCACTGAGAATCTAGAGGAGGAGGAGGTTTTAAAGTGTGAGAAGAAGGAATATACAATGTAAAATAGTTGCCTAGAAGAGTGGGGGAGAAAATGGGCTAGAGAAATGCCCTAGGATGGCAGGGATGTCCTGAGGACCCAACTGAAGTTAATGGTCACATTTTTTCTAGCCAGCTTCAACTATGCTACATTGCATCTGAGGGGAAAATAAGAATGAATCAAAATGAAGTTTGTTGCAGAAGGGCAGGATCAGTCTTGAACATGTGTATAAAGTACCTATGTGACACCCATGTTAGATGGTCAGGAGGCAGTTGATTATCTATCTATCTATCATCTATCTATCCATCCATCCATCTAGAATAAAGTAGAGGTGAAGTCAATGCTGATGGAATCTGATTTGAGATGAGAATCCCTTCTACTCCACAAGGCACAAGCCCTTAAATAATTTGGATTCAGGAGGAAGGGACAGAGATAGGAATGGTGGGAAGGCGAGAGGAGGAAATAGAGAATGAGGGACAGATGAAGAAATGGTCTACTGAGAATACCCAATGATGTATCAGAATTGCACACATAAGGCATGTATTTTAACGTATGTGTACTGCATCATGTAACCTAGGAGTGTAGCCCAGTCAGCGTACCATCCAACTGGGATCTGTCTGTTATTACCCATTGCTGCACAACCAGGGTAGGCCTGTGAAGGAAGGAAGCAAGAACTGATAATAAAAAGGATGAATTAAAGCCTCTCTGGGAGTCCTAGGTACCAGGGGAAAAGCATCAAAATGTTTCCTTGTCAGCGGCATGACAGGAGTGGGAAAACCCCAAGAAGGCAGGGATGGGAATCTGGGATAAAATCAGGGAACTTTACGAAACAGCATTGCTTAAGGATGGGGCTGACTGCATGATACAATAGGCATGGACTTCTGAGCCACAGAGGTTCAAATTTTGGCTCTTATTCACTGTGGGACCTTGAGAAAATGATGCCACTTCTCAAGGTCTGTGTCAGCCTCCTCATCTGTAAAAGAGGACAAAAATACCTACCTTGCAGAGGTTTTATGAATATTGCATTCATTCAGTAGGCTGTTGTTGAAGACCTACTATGTGCAGACATTATTCCCAGGTTGGGGATTCCTTGGTAAAGAAAACATTCCAAGTTTCTCCCTCCTGAAGCCTCCATTCTAGTGATCATTCCAGATAAAGCCAGAAAAGTTGAAGGCATAGAGCTTGGGGCATGACAAATTCAAAAGGTGCTCAGGAGATATCCAGTTCCATCCTTTCCCTTCCCCAAGTAGCTTTCACAGAGGTTTCACGGCTCCCCCACACCCCAGCCCTGCTCCCCGTGTTTGGCACGGGCTGTATGACTCGGAACACCTTCCCACCGTCCCCATACCACAAAGGTGCAACCTTCCTCACTTCTCAGGAAAAATCCCCGATAACCAAGATCCCCCACCTGGACAAAGAGTTGGAGAGGAATGCTAGTGCTTGGATCCCTGGGTTTACAGGGTCAGAGTCTCAAGGCTGTCTTATAAGGAGCCATTCCCTCCAGGTCTCCTGTCTCAGATTTTGGCTACTTTTGGCATTCCTCCACATGGTCCACACAGCTTAAATCTGATGTATACGAACCAGTCACCTGGAAACACAAGCTCCCAAACTCAGTACGATTGATTTTTCTTTAAACACCCAATCTTTGTATCTGTGCAAAGGAGTCCATTGGCCCCCAGCCCTTCCTCCTCCCCTTCCCCTTTCTCCAGCCCTTTCCCAGGCTGCTTCCTCTTATCAGCCAGGCCTGACATCTCCCTCATGTGTCTGGCTCTCCCAGGGGACATCCTCGCGCCCGGAGCACCCTCCTTGCCACATGACCCTCCTCCACTGTCACCCTCTCGCCTGGACAGGCCTGTCATTTTCTCATTGTCATCACCACCCCAGACCCAAACTTGTCCTCTACTTTCCTGTTTCCAATTAAACCTTGTCCTGTCAGGAATCCTAGGCCACACTGTTCTGTGGTTACTAGAGAGGAAGATGACAGAATGCGGAGGGGAAATTCCCACTGACCAGCCTTGAGTACGAGGAGTTGGCGAGAGATGTTCTAGGGGTGGGCTGAAAACTGTGGACACCAGGGAAGATGGAGTGGGAGGGCAGAGGTTTGTGGTAGGCGTGGGGTATATTTTCTTTCCTTGTCTTGTGCTTTCTTTTCACAGCTGTTGCTCTTTGGAGACCCCAACATTCCAGTTCCCAGAGCTAATTTTAGGTTCTTGTAACTGGCTTGTTCTAAGTACCCTTGCCCCGCCGTCCCCCTTCCCTCCCTGGATTCTTTCCGGTTCTCTCTCACACAGTCCCAGCTCACACACGCTCTCACTCTCAAAGAAGTGACGTGGAATTGTAATCCCAGCCAGCAAATGGGGAAGTCTCCCCACCAGCTCAAAAACCCTCAGGAAGCAGGAAACTGAGTGGAGGGGGCTTGGGATGGGAAGCCTGGAAGGACAAATGGGGTGGGGAGAGCTTCCTGCCTCCCAAATAAGGAGATGATGTTTATCCCGCCAGTCATGAGCTCACAAGCTTCTTAGGGCCTTTAAGAAAGAAAGGGATGACAGGGAGGATGGCTGAGCAGGCAAGAGAATGAGGGCAGAGGGACAGATGCTTGCCTGAGCTGCCTCACCCCAGTATTGGTACAGCATGTGAACCTGGGCCTACTGGAGTGACCGAGTTCAGATTTGCACTGGGTTCTCCAATCACAAGGCAAGATGCACTGAGTTTTAGAGTGACTTCATGCCGCTCATGCCATAGCCAGGGGAGCCAAGGCCCAGAGATGAGAGTGACTTCCCCAAGGTCAGGCTTTGAGTTCAAGAATGCAGGAAACCACAGCCTGGGCCAGGGCTAGCCGCTCGGCCTCCTGCCTTCCACCCTAGAGTTCCTTCAGGAGGCCAGGGGGCCTGCTGCTGAAATTCTGGTCCATTTCTTGTGACCCGAAAGTGGATCACCAGTTCCTCTGTCACCTACAGTAGTGGGACCATTGTGTGCCTGCCACACAAACCTGCTTTCTCAGCCCAGCCTCTGCTGCCTCTTTACAAAAGGTGCAGTGGAGATTCTGGAAGGAAGTGATATACATGGGGCAGTGAGTGGGACGCCTTGCCATTGGCCCCAGGCTGGGAGCAGTGAACAGTTATAGAGAAGGGGGTGGGGGCCTGGGTGCAGTCCCTTTCTGCACTTGGTCCTCGTCCCTGCCAGTCCATCAGGAAATTTGGTTAAGAACTGGGTCTTCCACCCCCAAATTCTGGAAGCCATCATCATCACAAACCTTCCCTGGCCATCAGCAGTGACTGTCACCTTTCTCCAAATTATTCCACTCCTATGCAGTTGTTTTTCCAGGCCCTCTTCTCTTTTCTCCTTCCTCTTTCCATTCAGCTGCATTCACTCCTTTGCCCTCAGTTTGGGGCTCTGGGCTTCCTCCACCTGGGGAAGTACATAGAAGGCTTATCTTGGCTTCGAGGTAACCTCTCAGCCTCCCAAGTCACTGAGGACTCCAGGCACTCATTTGATGGGCTGGATCCCTGAGGCAGGGCCGCATGGCTAAGAGCGTGCACACAGTTGGTCTGGAATTGAATCCCAGTGCTGACTGTTTCCACATCTGTAAAGTGAGAATAGACAGTATTGGATAGTTGTGAAGATTAGATGAGCTCACCTGATATATATAAATGTAAAAATTTACCAAGCAGTCCTGTTAAGATATGAGCCCTTTAAAAATTTACTGTATATCTGCTATACTTAAAAAAAAAAAAAAATTAAATAAGCTCAAGCATATAAAGCACTCAAAACAGTGTCTGGCACATAGGAAGCATTCAGTAAATGGTATTTGTTATTGTTATTGCAGCTGCTACTATTTTACATTGGTCCTTCTGAGGACTAAGCTATTCCTAAGTGTTTGGAATAATGATTTTGCATAATTGACTCATGCTTTCCGTTTACTAAGCACTTTCCCGTGCATCCTTTCACTTTAGGTCACCACAACAGGTCTTGGCAATGGGTAATATTTTCCCCACTTAACAGGTGGGGAAGCTAAGACTCAGAGAGACGGAATGACTTGTCCTAGATTGTCCAGCCAGTACATGGAGAACCAGGACATGACCCAAGTCCTTGGGCGAGGGCTTCCACCACAACACAGCTGACCTTGCTCTGTCCAGCAGGTCTTCTGTTCTCATTTCCTACCAACTTCCTGGTTACAGACTCCCACTTTTCCTGACCCTGGAGATCTCTGTGTTTTTAAAGAAATGACCTACTCAAGGTCCCATGGCTTCATACATCAAAGCTGAAATAGAGCCCGGGTTTCTTGAATTCCTAGTCTGGCAGTAGGTTTCTACCATACCTTCCATCTTTTGGCCTGTTTCCAATCTAGATATATTATAGGAAAGAGAAAGATATTTTTTTGTTTTTTTCTAATGAATTAAAGGAACCAAAGCCATTGTATTGTGAATTGGGATATACTATAGCTTGGGTGAAGAAAATATGAAAACAGAGCAAGAAAGATCCAACTAATATTCTACTGCTAACCATGGTGCCTGTGCAAGTCTCTTCTTGTGTCCTATGGAGTTCAAACTCTTGGCTCATTCCTTGTTCAGGAAGATGGTGCCCTCTGCAAAGTAAGCCCTGAAATCTCTGAGATGGGGAAAACCAAAGCTAAGACACCCGCCCAAGCTCTTGCTGTGAAGAAGAGGTAGTCGGGTCAGTCTGCTGAGTCCTTCATGAGCTCCACGGAGCTGTTTCCAAGTCTCCCTCTTCCTCCACTCCTACCTTAACAATCCCCTGATGCAGCTATTTTAAGGAAAGTTCCACAAGGCGAAACCTCACAAGGACACTGATGTTTGAGGGTTTAGTTCTTCCTGCCTCCTATTGGAGACTGGTTTTGAGGTTGTTTCGCTGAATCACTGGGCGAAAAGTAAATAAATTAATGGAGGAAGGAAATCTTGCTAAAAAGGAATTCTGTTGTCTCTCAAGAAAACAAAGCATCTGTCATCACCAGAGGACTCTGCAGGAGACCTGGTGTCTTCAGAGGCTTTACTTCATCTTAGGGGTTCTGAGTCATGCCCACCGGGAAAGAGCCAACCCAGGCACTCTGTGAGGGTGCTCGAAACTGGGCTGCCACCCCTCAAGGGCAAGTGGACTGCACCCTTGGGCCTCTGAGTGGCCCAGCCTCGCTGCAGTCCACCCAGGTAGGAGAGCACCAGGGGTGGCCTGCTCTGGGGCCTGTGTCCTGTGTGTCTGCTCAGTTGCCTTGGCATGGGTCACCCACTCCTTCTGGTGACTTGTGCACATAGCTTCCATCCACAGGATACCCTTCACCTCTCACTCATGCCCTGTTTCTTCCCCGGGCTCCTCCCCACTTTTTAAAAATAAAATGATAGGGGGCTCTTGATAATTGACTAGTCCAATCCCCTCATCTTGCCGATATGGAAACTGAGGGCAGCAGTGATTTACTCTTGGTCCATCGTTGTTAGTATAATCTTCTTTTTTTATTATGTTTTAAAAAGATTTATTTATTTATTTCTCCTATGTCTCATTCTGTGGCCCTGAGCAAGTTACTACAAGGCTGGATTACTGCTCCCTATCCCGTGCCATTGTGATAATGACAGAGCGAAGGAAAAGTAAAGTTCCCTGTACATAGGACGTGTTAAATAAGTGTTAGTTTCTCTTCTCCTCACTGGAGCTGGAGGGCTAAGGCTCAGAACGGTGTGACAACTCTCTTCTGGAATTCGTTTAGGCTCTAGTGAAAGACGGGCTTCAGGGGGCCTGGGGCGCGGGCTGGTGGTGGGCGTTTGAGAAGTGGGCGAGGGAGGCTGAGCGGGAGCATCTCTCTTCACCGCCAGCTCTGTCTAGACAAAAGCCTCAGAATTACTACACCTCTGTGTGAGGAGGAACCGCTTTCAAAAAGGTCACAAACTCTAGTCAGGGGCTGATTTGAAAACACTCTTCTGTTAGTTTTCCCATGATACAGAATTTCATCCCAGCCAGATTGTAGCAGGATCGTGATCTTAATTATTAACTAACTTTTACTGAGTTCATATCACATAGCCAGTGCTTTCCCATATTGGGTCTCATTTAATCCTTTCAAGAACCCAGTAGAATGACTGTCATTCTACTGTGAGGAAACTGAGGTTCAGGCAAGTTAAATAATTCTCCTAAAGTCACACAGCTAATAATTTGATTCCACAAATACTTTTCGAACACCAGCTGTTGGGGATTGAATCTTGTTCCCCACGAAATATATGTTCAGGTCCCAACCCCTGGTCCAGTGGGTGTGATCCATTTGTAAATAGGACCTTTGGAGATCTTATTAGTTAAGGTGAGCCCAAACTGAATGGGGGCGGGGCTGTAATCCAATATAGCTAACGTCCTTAGGAGCCAAGGAAACTGGACAAAGGACAGAAAAGCCGTGACAGCAGCCAGAAGCTGGAAATTAATGGGACCTGATAGAGAAAGGAGAAGACCCCACCATGTGCATTGCCACACAACAGAAAAGCCAAGGACCAAGGATCACCAGCAGCCAGCCCCAGAATGCCACAGTCTTCGGGAAGAAAGCATTGCCTCGATTTTGGACCTATAGCCTCAAAACCACAAGCCAATAAATCCCATGTGCATGCCAACCTGCTGGATGGTATTTGTTTTAGCAGCTGGGAAACTGAAGCACCTGCTGTATGTCAGCTGGGCCTGGAAATACAACAGCAAGCAAGGGAGCCTGGGTTCCCATCCTCATGCAAGAGCTCTGACAACCTTCCCTTGCTGGCTGCCTCTTCCATCTGGACTCCACAACAAAGTATAGCCCTTGAATAACTTTAAAGGATATAAAGAGATGGGAATATAATCCCTTATGAGTAAAGTTTAAACATGTCATCCGTGGTTCTCCACTGGGGCAGTACCATCTTTTGGGGTACAGTTTGGAAAAGCATGGGAACCCTTTTGGTTGTCATAACAAGCGATCGACTGTGGACACCTAGTGGGAGGGGCCAAGAATCTGCACAGGAGAGTCCTGCACAACCGAGAGTTGTCCTCCAACCCCAGGATCATTGACTGTCCCATCAGACACTCATATAGGTAGAAATCCATTTATAATTATCTGAGCCCAGAAGCTAACTCCATACTAAGTTGAAACACAAAGCATTTCTAGGAGGACAGTTCCAGGAAGCAACTACTATGTAACATAAGGAAAGATTGCTTTTTGTTTTCTTTGACCTTTGCTGAGAGTTATTGATCATTTTAAAAAATCATGTCACCAGTGGCAACTCTACTTCTTGCACTTGATTGCTAACAAAACTTTTTAATCAGTCCACATTTGTAACTGTTAACTTCATGGTGATTCTATATATAGATGCAAGCATCAGACTATTTAATTGTATTTCCACTATAGTCTTGAGTGAGTATTTTGAATGGAAATGCATGCTGTTTTATTTGAGTTTCATTATAAATTATTTCTACTCCATTTCTCCTTTGTGTTACAGTTGGGGCAACCTATTGATATTTTCTAAAATTATGTGTATAGATAAGTTATATAAACTATGAATTTGTGCAAGGAGCATTACAAGATATTTGCTGTAGAAAAGGGGCCTTGAGTGTGAGGGGTGGCAGGCCAATGCAGTAGGTGCAGGGTCACCAGCTGCAGAATGGTGATAAACTCTCTCGTCACTCCTCTGAGGACAGAAGAGTGGAAGCTGGGCTTATGGGATTTAGGCTGGACTTGGGGCAAGAGTTCCCAGCTATGAAAGCTGTTTGCCTTTAGAGTGGATAACTGAAGAGAAAGGACCCTGAAGTCAGAGCCAAAAAACCTGAGTTTGAATCTTGCTTCTGCCACTTTCTGATGTTGAAACCAGGCAAAGCCTCCCTGGGCTTTGCTGCTCCAACCTAAAGGGGGCACTTTGGAGCAGAACTTGGTTCCCTGGCAGTGTAACTTTCCGTGGTTCTAAGACCAGTCTTCAGAAGCCTCTCAAGATTCCTTCTCTTTCTGGATGCAATGGAGCCAGAGGCAGGGGATGGAAGGAACAGGAGGCGTGTAGTGGTGTGTAGTGAAAAGAACCTCACCTTGGTTTGAACCTAAGAGTGTCACCTTGGACAGGTAATTTTATTTCTCTAAGCCTCCATTTCAACCTCTTTAAAATGGGAATTATAACAGTCCTGCCTCATTGAGGTTATGAGGTTTAACAAGATGACTTTTGTGAAAGTTCCCAATAGGGTGCTAGAACTCAGTCATTCTCCATAAATGGTAAATGTTAGTTCCCTTCCTCCAATCCTCCCCCGCCTGCCCCCAAGTTCTCCAGACTGGTTCCCAACCTCCGCCTCTCTGCCCTGCTCTCCTGTGCCTTTGATCCCAGAGCAGGGCTGGGGAGGGAAGGAAATGGAGTCCTACTGAGTCTCCACCTTGTCCTTTGCACAGAGAGCAGAGGTTAGAAGTCCCTTCCTACATAGGGAGTTTCCATCTCCCTCTCTGGGCCAGCTGTGGGGCCCATGGGGAGAAAAGTGACTAAGATAGGGAGAATTTCTGGAGGCCTCTCTGGCTCTGGCCCAAGGTCCCACCCAGTGGGAAAAACAGAGGAAAGTGTTTTCTCAACCTGGAGACTATCGAAAATGGCTCCAGCCAATGGCGGAGCCCACAATGGCTGGCACCCACAGCCTCTGAGCTCCAGAGCAGGGAGGACAGAAAAATACCCACCAATCGTGGTTTTGTCTCTGCTCTGTCGCGTCATGTCTTCTTCAGGGACAAAGGCATGTGTCCCATGTGTGCACCCTTAGTTGCTGCTTTTGCTGCCTCTAGTGGTTTGGCTGGAACCAGGTACCTCCCAGCAGCCATTGAGAGTATGACCAAAGAATCCAATCCCTCGGCTGGACTCGTGTTCCTATAGCTGCATTCTCCAGCCCTGGCAGGTTGTCTTTGTTCCTTTTATCGGGGTTTCCATTCCCTTCCCTGGGGATGGATACAACCCAGAGCTCAGCAAGAGCCAGGGACCTCTCCACTCCAAGTGGTGGAGAAAGCACTAGGCTTGGGAGAACTGCTTTGGAGTCAAACAGACCTGCATTTAAATCTCTGTTCAGCCACATGGAAACCATCTCCAGCTCTAAGGCTGTTTCCTCATCTGTAAAACAGAGACTAATTCCTCACTAGCACATAAGCTGCATGAAGGCAGACAGCCTGTCTCACTTGTTCACTCCTATAAATCCAGGGTCTTGAACAATGCCTGCTACAGGAGAAGCCCTCCCTGTGCTTGTTGAATGAATGATTGGATGGATGGATGACACAGTGCTTGTAAAGTGGCTGACACAAGGTAGATGCTCAGGAAGAAAGACATGTTTGAAGCGTGGGGTTCAGAGATGATTCTATAGACAAGAACGAAAAAGTGGAGGAGGACCTTGGTTGCAAGAAACTTGGACTTTATTTTGTGAGCAATGGGGAGCCATAGAAGGTCTCTGAAGGAAGCCCAGTGGTAGCTGGGTGTAAGCCCCTGCTATTAGGGAGTCTGAATGAGCCAACCCTTCTGATGACCCTTTCCTGGAAAACTCTCCATGTTTAGAAGTCACAGGACAGTCAGTGTCTTCCAGAGGCAGCTGGGGCCCCTCTGGAGACAATGTGAGTCAGGAATTGGGAATTTCTGGAGGCATCCAGATGCCGGTCCCTCAGGGTTGGTCCCCAGAGCTGAGATGAAGCACCCACTGACCTGAACTTGGAGTCACAGCATCCTCAGGCCCTCAGGACTCATGACCTTTGACCCTCCCATGCTTCCTGACCTCTTAACCCTGCCAGGCTCAAGTGTTGGTTTGCTGGGAGAAGAGGAGTGCTCAGGCTGAGGTAGTGAGGGACAGTGCCACTGACCAAACCTCCATCACATGGTTCTTACTCAGGGCCCCAGAATTCTCCTTTGACCTCGGGGGAGGCTCTCAGTTGGGCTCACCACCAGGAGGAGGTACCTATTGTTCGGGGTCAACCCCTGATGCTTCCCATGGTTTAAGAGGTCCTGGCTCTGGGGCAGGCTAAAGCTTTCCTGGGGCGTCCACTCACCCCACTCCATTTCTCTGCTTCTCACACCCCTTCAGACCTGTAAACTTGCACTGAGAAGATTAGAGGGAGGGTGGAGGCAGAAACAGACAAGGTCAATCAGGGGTGGCTGCCTGGAGGCGGTGAGCTCATAAATGAGTAGGGAAGGTATCTGCTTAGAAGAAGGAAGAAGAGGAATATTCTAAACTGAGTTGGTGGTTGGGAAACAGCAGCCCCAGGGTGGCTCTGGGATCTAGACCTGAGGGGTACTTAGAGAGCACAGGCCTGTCACTTAGCTCACAGTCAGTGCTTAATAAAGACTTGCTGATGCTCCCGGGGATTCACAGTGAGGATTCACAGTCCAATGCCAAGAGGACTTAAATTCATGCACCATTCAACAGGGATTTGTGGGACACCTACTCCATTTCCAGGACTGTTCTAGGGAGTGGGGATACAGCCTGGAGCAAATCCTGTCTAGGAGTTTACCATAGGATGGGGGAGAGATAGACAATAAACAGCCAATTTAGAAACTGTGCGATATGCCTTGTTTTTCCTCAGGGAAAGACTTATTTATGCTTCTTAAAAATTGGAACAAATATAAAGTACTTAGGCAGTGCCTGGCTGCCATATTGTAAACCTTTGATAAATGTTTCCTGTTATTTTAGATCAGGCCATCCAGTCTGGGAGCAAAAGATCAAAGAATACGTTTTCCCTGCTTCCACTGTTGAAACATTCTAGCCCTTGCTGACCTCTCCCAGAAGGTTCTGGAAGGATTTGTCACATGGGCTACTGGAACTTGTCTTCTTGGCAGACAGGTGCCGTTTTTCCTCCCGTTCTGATATTTCCACTTTGGCTCACCATGGTCAGGAACCAGGAATTTCTGGAGTGGTGATATCCTATTGCTGTCAACACCCTCTGTTAAGGTCATGGCCAGAACTTGCCCACAAACCAGTTCTGCCTGGCACCCACAGAAGCCCTTGTGGCTTCTGACAATGGTGGTGTCGAGGAGACAGTCCTTGTCCAAGAGTGCTGTTCCTATCCTTCCCATGATTGCCAGCTCCTGGGCTCCCTAAATCCCAGGGAAACATTGAAAAGGCACATCTTGTCGTATTTTTCCCATTTTTAAAAATCACATTGGCCTCACCCTGGAGCCCAGTTGGTCCACTGCTCCTTGAACCAGTCTTGGCACCTGGCTCCCAGGACGCCACCCTTGCCAAATTTCTCCCTGCCTGGTCTGTGTCAGGGCTTGATGCATGGTCCTCTTCTTTTCTGTACCTCCACCCACGCCTTTCCTCCTTTGTTGATCTCATCCAGTGTCATGGTTTTAAAATCAATCTGTAAGCTGCTGGCACCAAATTTATATCTCCAGCCGGAACGCCGGACTGATGAATCCAATATAACCATGCACTGTCACTTCTTGGATGTGTAACAGACATTGCAAGTTCATATGCCCAAAACCGAACTCCAGATCTTTCCCCTACAAACTTGGTCCTCCCTGGGTCTTACACATATGAGGTAACATAGGCAACTCTATCTTAGATTCCAAACCTTGGATTCTTCTTTGACTCTCACCATCTACTCCCCAATCTAATCCATCAGCAAACCCTACAATCCTGACTTTCAAAATCTATCCAGAATCTGACAGTCTCTCCCATGTATTATTGCAACAGCCTTCTAACAGGTCTTCCTGCTCTGCCCCGTCCACTTTCAGTATGTTCCCAGCAGAGCAGAATTACACTGAAAAATGTAAGTCACAGCACACCTTTCCACTGCTCCAAACCATTCAGTGGCTCCCATCCCACCTGGAATCACAGTAAAAGTCCTTACCAGGTCCTACAGGACCTACAAGATCTATACCTCCCCCTACAGTTATTTCTCTGACCTCATCCCCACTACATTAAAGGGGTTCGAGGAACAGGAGTCCAGGAACCAGCTGTAGTTTGAACACAACAAGCACGAACTCATATCCAGGCCATTGCCCTTGCTTGTCTTACCTGGAATGATCTCCTGGATAGCCACATGGCTCTGTCCCTCACCGGGTTGAGAGTTTTTGCTCAAATGTCACTTTCTCATGGAAGTGTTCTCTGGCTACACTATTTAAACGTGAACCCATCCCAATCCCTGTCATTCTCAATCCCCTTTTCTGCTTTATTTTTCTCCATAGCACTTGGCCCCTCCAGAATACTATACAGTGACTTTCTTGCGTGTCTTTTGTCTGCCTCCCATCTCACCTGCTTTTTGCACTACTGTACCCCCAGCACCTACAACAAGGCCTGGCTCATTCTAGGTGCTCAAAGATTGATTTGGGAAAGATACCATTCAGGGTAATCCCCACCACTCTCCAATCTTGGCCCATTGGACTGAACTCATCTTGTTGGTGTTGATTCTTACTATACTTAGGGACGTCTCTAGACTCTCATACAAATAGACCCTGATTTGGCCCTGGCTAGTTTTCCTCCAGGCACATTTGGCATCCAGAGTTTCAGCAGGCCTAGCTCTTCCCTCTACCCACAATTCAAAGCCTGCCAAAATAATGCTTATCATTTGCCAGAGAGTAGCTGGGTTGGGGGTTAGGCCGACAGTACTGTAAAGCAGGGATCTTTGGCTATATCTACCTGTTGTACCACAAGGGAGCTGAGGAAGGACAGCTATTTGGAGAAGGAATCGTGGGGGAGGGGGAGGGGGACCAGAGGTTTCATGGAACCATGGTGAAGGAAGCCCAGGAAAGGGAACCCAAGAGCATCAGCAGAGTCATGAAGCCCGAGCTGAATGGCGCCAGGGGATGGCTCAGGAAGGCCAAGGGAGACAGAGCCACAGGTGTTTGGGGGGAAACAACTGGAGCAAAGACCAGGGGCTGCTGATGCTCCATCTGAGCCAACTGCCTGTAGTCCAGGGCACCTGCAGGAGAATGAGACCTGGGTCCACTTGCTCAAAACCGCTTGGCAAGAGCACTTTGCCACACAGCTCAGTCTAAGCACCTTCCAAGTTGTATTATGATTTATCCACACGGCAGTCAGACTCCTCCCAGAAGAAAATGAGCCCCTGGAACTCATCTTGGTACCCCAGCAACAAGCCCAGGGCCTGTAATATAGAAAGCTTTTCTAAATGTTGGATGGATGGATGAACGAATGAAAACTCCCATTCTCCACTATAAGAAAAAGAAGAAGGGGGGACCAACTTTATTATTGTTGTTAGATACTTTTAATTAAACTCTAACTACACCCTCATTAGCTCTTGTTTTTACAACAGTTTTATAAGGTAGTTGTTGTCAGCTTTGTTTCATTGTTTCATTGTTTCATTGCCAGCTTATGGCTGGCAGAACCAGCATTTGGAACCACGTCATGGGGTTCCAAGTCCCATGCTATTTCTCCAGGGCCATCCTTGCTTGAATGAGAAATTATCAAGCCACTGTGTTGGATGCCTCGAGTGGGTTTTTCTATTTAATTCCCATACTATGAGACCCATATGAGCTCCTTTTCACAAATAGGGAAACAAAGGCTGAGTGAGGTTACTTACCTTGCCTGAGGTCACCCAGCTTCTAAGTTCCATAGCTGTATTGGAATCCAGCTTTGTTTGCCCCCAAAGACAAGCTCTTCCCACTCTCCCACAATGCCAAGATGCAAGGCAGTCTCCAAACTGGTTGACTCCTGATGACGGGCACAGGCTTGCTTCTCCCTTGTACCTGTCAGTTTGTATTGCCCCAGTGCTGCAAACTATCGTTCATGTAACCTTCACCTTGGCCAGCCCAGGGAAGAATCAAGAGTCCAGCATACAGGGTAGACCCAAGACAGCTCAGTCTGCACATAAGGAGAAACAGCCAAGAACATGCCTCTTCTTTGGCGGCGGCTCGTGGGCTCATCTCTGGGTACTAGGGACTGCTCATTACATGATTCCTGCTTTGGTGCAGTATGGTGCATGATTAAAAGCTCAGACTCTAAATGCTGAGAGTCTGGGTCCAAATCTATGCCACTCGCCAGCTATATGACCTTCGGTTGGTTCTTCATTCCCTCTGAGCCTCCCTTTCCTTGTCTGTAAAATGGGGTTATTATTAGAACCTGCCTCACAGAGTCATATAGATTAAATGAAATAATGCTGATAAAGTGCTTGGAACAATGCATGTCATCAGCGTTCAATCTATGGCAGCCATAAGCCATATTCAAATAAATTTTTCATATGGATGGATTGAGAAAGACTGAACAATTCATTAAGCCACCAATGTATCAGGGAAACAATCCAGACCTCAGGAGGGCCACCTCTCACTTTTTTGTTGGTATTGGAGGAAGATCACTGATCCTGGAGTCCAAAGATTCAACTTCAAGTCTGGTTATGTGACTTCCAGCAAATCCCTTCCTCTCTCTGTCTTTCTATTCATCCAAGAGAAGAAGAAAAAGAAAAAAAAAAAAAAAAGTGGTGATACTTGAACCTTCCCTATTTAGCTCCTGGGATTCTCATGAGACTCAAACAAAATAGTATCTATGGAATATTATGTAAACTGTAAAACACTGGAGAAACGTTAGGTATTGTGTTAAGATGAGTCCCCTACCCTCTTGTCCCTCAACCTGCCCAGGCTCTCCCCAGCCATCGAGTCTACCTCCCACCCTTTTTGGCTCTCAGCTGCCCTGTAATCTCAGTTGGCTCCCAGAAAGGATTCAGAGCACAGCACATATTGTCCAAACGTTGCTTCCAAAGCCTTTGGCAGCTAAGCCTGGCTCCAACCTTTCCTTGAAAATGTCTGGCCTCATGTGAAAGAATGTGGGCTGGCAGTTCAGTCCAATTCAAGTCCACAAGCATCATTGAGCTCCTGTGATATGCCAGGCCCTGGACACTGAGGATCCGGAATCAACCAGGTAGTCGCTGCCCTGAGAAGCTCATAATCTAGATGGCCAACAGTTATAGCAGAGGCAAAGACAATAGGATGCAATATGATAAGGTAACATGTGGCCAGGAACCCAGAGGATGGCAATGGACCTGACCTTGGAGAATCAGAGAAGACTTCCTGGAGGAAGGGATATCTGCTAGGAGCCCGGCCCTCCTCCAGTCTTGACCAAATACCACACGGGTAGGCCATTAGCGCCTTTTCATTCCTGTGATCACAGACTTGTAGACTCTCTGAAAGGAGGCTTAATATGTTACTTAGTCTAGCTGTCATTTCAAAGAGGCTCAAAGAGCTGGAGTGACTTTCTCAGGATTACCCAGTGAAATCTGCTAGAGATATTGGGCAGCCTTTATGTGAAGACCAATCTGTTTCTTCTTGGGCATCCGATTCCAATCAAACCAATTCCCCGAGAAAGGACACCAGTGGGTCTTCGAAATAAACCCAAAGGGGAATCCTAAGAGCTCTGTCTTCTTCTACCCTTAGACCTTTAACCTCAAACCTCACCCTTACACTGCACTTACAGTTTACACAGGGCTATCGCCTCCCACTCAGTCCTCACAACAACCCTGTGAAAAAGCTATAATTTAACGCCCTTTACAGATAAGGAAACTGAGCCTGAACAAAAATCCTTAAGATGTGACTGTGAAACTGAGAAATTGATTTCTGAAGTCAGGAAGCCCCAAGCCAACATCAAGATTGACTTCAAACTGGAAAGTCAATTTTATCACTCAGGAGTATGTAACCCTTTCCTTGCCCTCTCCTCATTTCTTCTTCTTTCTTATTATTTTATAAAATTGCCTTCTAAGAAGCAAGAATTACTGGTTGGCACACGGTTGGAGTGTGCTCTCTGGGCTGGCTCTATCTTTCCGGCCTTTTGGTCCTGCCTTCTTCCTCCACAACCCTCTCTTCATTCTCTCTCTCTCTCTCTCTCTCTCTCTCTCTCTCTCTCTCTCTCTCT
>JAKSZT010054303.1:4808931-4844413 GCA_026826555.1 Tolypeutes matacus | reverse complement strand
TCTCTCTCTCTCTCTCTCTCTCTCTCTCTCTCTCTCTCTCTCTCTTTCTCTCTCTCTCTCCATCCCTTCTTTGTCCCTTCTCCATCTCTGTCTTTTTCTTCCCATCCTCTCTTCTCTCCTCTTTCTTCCTTGTCTATCACTTGGTCTCTCTCCCCACATTCTCTCCCCTGTCCCTGTCCTTCTCTGTCTCTCCCAATCTCTATCTCTCCCCATCTCTCTCTCTCTCTCCCTTTCTCTGTCTCTCTGCCTCTCTGTCTTTCTTGGTCTCTCTGTCTCTATCTTTCTCTTCCCCTACCTCCTCATTCTCTCCCCTGTCCCTTCATTGTCTTTCTCTGTCTCTCTTTCACTGTCTCTCTCTGTCTCACTCTCTCTTCTCTGCCCCTTCCCCTCCCTAGCAGGCTTCACTGTTTCTTAGAGGTGCCACATAGCTTTGCTCTGACTAACCCAAGGCTCTGCAGTGGCTGCTTTTCTGGGTTCCCCAGCCTCCAGTTCTTGGGGCAGGCGGAGGAGCCCTGCCAAGGAAATCTGTCAAGGCCCCTGCCCAAAGCTGTATAGTCCCTTGGCAAGAAAGGAGAAAGGATTTGCAGAGAACAAACAGGAGGCATTGGTCAGCAACAGACGCCTCCCAGCCCCTCCACCCCTAAACATCTGGTTTGGGAAAGGGTGGAGCCCTGCCTCCCAGATGTGGGGCCTGAGGCTGGGGCGGCTTTCAGAACACAGCCTGTTAAGTAGAGGGAGTGGAGGGTGTGCACAGGGAAACAGGAGTCAATCTTAATAAAAAGCAAAAGTCCAGGCTCTCTATCTGCTTTGGACGGAGAGCTGAGTGCTGGGATCTCGGGGTTTAGAAGAAAAAGAAAAGTCCAACTAGCTTTTCATCCCCGCTTGCCTGGGTTAAACCCCAGCTCCTCCCCTTTTGTAGCACTGTGCCTTTGGACCACTGGCCTTCCTTTCCTGGCTCTTAATTCCTCACCTGCCAAATAGAAACCATAGCCCTTCCCTGACAGAGAGGTATCCCTGCTTTCTGTCCATCTGCAGCTCTTGGTGCATCTTCATTGTCCCATGTGTCCTCCCCAACAGGCTGCCTTGCTGTATGTGTTGTCATCATCGCTACTGCTATTTTTAGCTGGGATATTAGACCAATTGTTTCCTAAAGGGGTGACTTTTCTATTACAGCTTGTCCTGGACAGGGGCTCCTGGGATCACCTGCCTCTCAGACTCAGAAGGCTTTCCAGAATCACCTAGATCTGCCGCTCAAATCCACATTTAGAAGGGGGAAATGAGGCCCCAAAGAGGGAAAGAGGTTTTCTGAAACTTTATTAAAAACATATTCGTGGGGTAGTTTTCTGTCTATTAAAATGCAGAGGAGATAGCATAGAGGGCTTTGTCTGTGCTCAACTCCTGAGGGTAGCAATGGACAAGCTGCAATGGATAGAGGAGAGGGCGTGAGAGCAAGGAGTGGCCTGGGGTGGGGCACAGGAATGGGTCATCTCATTACCAATCCCTCCACCACACTGGCAAGGGATATCCTGTTTGCTCCATGAAGCTTACTTTCTCAAGGTCACAACTAGTGGCAAAGTCAGAATTCAAACCTAGAATTCTAGCTCTGACTCTAGAGATGGGCTTTTTCCATGACATCTGGGGCCTCTGGAGGAAAAGAGTGCCATCAAGAGAAAAGGGGGCCCCAAAGAGGAGGCTTGGGCCCCAGGAAGACCAACGCACTGCTCCCCAGGTGCCTCTGGTTGCCCCATCCCCAAGAGGGAGGGAACAGAGAGGATGAAAGAGGTCAACAGCCTAGCATGGACCTCCAAGCTCACCTGTGATAACTAGATCCTACAGCGTGGGATGGCTAAGGACTCTTGTCACCTGAGACTCAGGGATACAAACAGCCCTCTCTGCCTAGGGTGGGAAAGTGGCTTATCTCTGCTACTGACATTTTCAAGCCTGTAACCACTTTATGAAATTCATGGAACCCCCATCCGTGAGACTTAAGTCTTCCTGGAGCAGGTGGGCAGCAGCCAGTAGCGACAGCTGGCTCAGCCTGCAGCCTCTCCTCCATCTCTCTCTTCCCCTAATGTTCCCCCTCTGCTGTCTCCATTCCCATTTCCCCTGGCTAGAAGGGAATGCAGGACGCCTCAGAGTCGCCTCCCAAGGCCAGGAGAGGATTTTTTCTTAAGTGCTGTTCTGCTGGTGAGACATTGAAAATTCAGAATCAGAAGTGGGATATTAGGTATTAGACTACTATGACTTCCAACGTAGGCCACACACCCACCTACCAGCCATTAGGATCCATGAGCAATTTCCAATATTTCCCAAAGCCATATATGAATCAAAATTTCCATTTATTAAAGGGATTACTGAAATAGCCAGCATTAAAAAGGCTCATTATCTCATATTGATCAACTGATTGATAGTTGTAGAGGTCTTTGATTAATCCAAAGTGATTGTTTCATTATGATTCATTGTTCATTCATAGACAGTTAACTGTGTGACTTTGGGCAAGTTACTTAGAAGTGCTTGTTTCCTACTCTGCAAATGGAGGTTACCGTACTTCTCTGGGCCATTGTGAAGATTCCTGGCCCCTGGGAACGCTTCTGTGAGCCGTTATTATTGTGAAGTGTTGCTGTTAATGTCATGATTCGACCAAATATTTTAATACACAATGTGCATTATGGGGAGAGTTCGGAATAAAGCAGACTTCTCATTTACAGGTGAGAAAATAAGCCCAGGGAGGTGAAGTGGGAAGGCAATGTGGCAGAATGGAAAGGCATGGAGTCAGGCAGAGCTAAATTCAAATCTCACTTCCTCTGTGTGTTTGCTGGGTGCTGGGAGGAGTCACTTATCTTCTCTGACCCCCTGTCTCCTCATCTACAGAGTGAGAAGGAGCATGCTTCTGTCTGGCACATGACAGGTATTCCGAAAACAGTCTCCATGGTGACGATTTTCATGCCATTTCCAGTCCCTTCCTAACCTTTCTCCCCTTGCCTCAACTTCCGAGCTAGCATGTACAGAAGCCAAGTGTTCTGCCCTCTGTCCTCTGCTTTTCATGAGGTTTCCACGAGATCCCAAACCAAGACCCAGGAGTCATTCCAGGCTGTGTGGCCAAGTGTTTGGTACTTTAACTTCCTATCTGGTAAAATGGCAAATTATCAACTAGAATTGTAAATATCTGGGTTTAAAAAAACTAATTTCATATTCACTTTATCTTAGTTATTGATTGGGAATTGAAATTGGCTTGGGATACTTTACTATACTCTGATGGGAAGATGCTACTTAAAGAGATCCTGTGTGAAATCCATCAATGAAGTGAATACTTTCTCCTGCTAATTGATCTGTTGACAAACAGAGCTTTGCATTAAGGCTTAGAGTTCTCTCTAGTAATATAAAAGCCTCCTCTGTGAAGGGAGAGTACATACCCATATGATATATTTGGACTCTGAAGTTCAAATGCTTGGGTTTGAATACCAGTGCTGGCACCTCAGGTAAGTTGCATAACTTCTCTCCGTTTCCTCATCTGTAAAATAAGGAATAAAAAGAAATCACTGCATGTGGCTGTCGAGTATTGAAGGAGGTGGCCTATGTAAAAAGCTAAGAACAGCAGTTCCTCTGTCAGTATGCACCAGGCTGCTATGGTCACCTCTGCACCTCTCCTTTTGTTGTGGTGAAAGACATTTGGAACCTATTCATGCTGCCCAGGGTAGAAAGCCAGTATTCCCCTTGTTCTGAGCCAGCTGAAAATACAAAGCCCAAATGGGAACATTTATCTACAGATACCCCCATCCTGGGCCCCAAACCTCCTCCACCCAGCCCCTTTGCCTGCTGCCCCCATGAGCTTTAAGAGCTGATGTTCTCAGAGAAGCTCAAGGTTGGAATGAACCGTGAAGCTGATCTCATCTGATCATTCTTTGGATATTAGGGTCTGCTCACTAACATCCATTCAAAACCGCCACCCCATCTGTCTTTGAACGCCTCCAATGAGGGCTCACTCATCACATCTTGGGCACCCCACCTCACTGCTGGATAGCTCCCATTGGGAGGGATAAATCTAAGTCACCACAAAAGCCAATCCAATCATGTCATTTCCCTATTGGTTAACCGCAGCTGTTTCCTCATTGCCCCTGAGGTTAGGTCCAAACTCCTATGACCCCCTCACATCCAAGGCCCCTCACTGTCTGGGGCCATTCTTCATCTCCAGCTGCACTTCTGCTCCATAAACATATTCCAGCCACACTCCTGGCCTCACCTATTTTCAAGTGGTCCAAATCATTTTACAACTCCATTACTTGCAAATGCTATTCTCCCTGACTTCCCATCTCTGACTGACAATCACCTGCACATTCTCTACGACTGATCAAAACCCATCTCCCACAGGAACCCTACTGGTTCCCAAAGGGTCTCAGGGTTCTCTTCTCCAAACCTCTCCAGCACCTCTCATTTTGCACTGTAACCATTTATTTATGTATCTGTCTTCCCACTAGAATGGTAGCTCCATATTCACCTTCACTTTTATGTCCCCCAGGCCTAAATTGGCACAGAAAAGATGCCCAGCAAGCACATGAGGACTTAATTGTCTGGTAATTCTATTCACTGGTGCAAGTTATATCCCTGAGACTAATCCTCTTCCCCACAAGTGCCTTTCAAATACTCGAAGACAGCTCTCATGCTCCTGGAAGGCTTCTCTTCTCCAAGTTAAACATCCCCAGTTCTGCTGACCTTCCTTATATGACGTGGTTTCAAATCCTCTATCCCCATCACTCTCCTTTGGACAAATTCTAGGTTTTTAGTGTCCTTCTGAAGAAATGACTTCCAAAGCTGAACCCTAGGCCCCACGGTGGTCTGGCATATGCAGGGGTTGGCAGAACTGTTCCCCATTTATTCGGGACATGAAGGTACTCCTAGAGTGGGAAAAGTGCTGGCATTAGAACCAGCTGGACATGGGTTCAAACCCTAACTCTGACATCCATAGCCATGTAACTAGGGGCAATACTCAAAAGATTTAACTGGCAAATCAACTGTAGCTTTGGAGCAGGGTCAAGAAGCCCCTGCTGTACCTGGTGTTGGCCTCTTAATTGCTGGAGCTTCGGATTGGGTTGGGGAGGGAGCTAGGTCAACGGCTAATTAGCAGCCAATACAGAACTATCTCAACTATACCTCTGTGTACCAGGTAAATGTCAGTCCTGGGTCTAACCAGATTCAACTTACTTCAGCACTCTGAGCCTCAGATTCCTGACCTGCAAAACGGAGTTGAAAGTAACATTGGGGTCTTTGAAGGGACAATAAGTAACACCCCTCTTCCTGTCAAAATTCAGAACTTATTAGGAAATAAGGAACAAAATGAGCAGATGGGGGCCCAAATATTATCCTTGCTACCTGACAAGAGTTAGGTGGGAGCATTTGGCTTCTATCTGTAGGGAAGTGGGCCTCCTGATTAAGGTCAGGATTAGACACAAACACTGGGAGGTTGCAAGCCACACTGGACCAGGAGCCGCCTCCTTCAAGATGCAGTCCCCTCCTAAGTCTCCAGCCCCACCTCTGCTACACACGTTATTTTCTAGCCACACTGAGATTTTAGACAAATTTTTAAACATGCCAAGCCTTCTGCTCACTCCAAGTCTTTACTTGCTGGGCTTTCTTCCTGGAACGCTCTTTCCTTTCTCTCTGATGAACTCTTACTCATTTGGGCTCACGTGTTACCCCACCTGTGAACTTACACTTAACTGGGGGCCCTGGATGCCATGCTTAATCCTGGGGAATTTGGAGCCAGCAGGAAGAACCTGATAGGAATCACCTTTACAGAAAATCAGGTATCAGGAATAATTGTCTTCACATTCTAAGTCATCCAACAAGAGCTATAAATTAACATTTACCATGCAGTGAAGGTGGGGGTGGGGGGGAATTCTACTTAAGAGGTGCCTTTCTTTCCCATGTAGTATATTCAAAACGCTTTCAATTTCATGCTCCTATTTGAGCCCTATGTTTCTTGCTCCTTTAAGAAATGAGTGTGGGTTCTATTTAGTGACATAGTGTATATCCTCTTGGGAGCAGGCATTTTTCAGTCTTGTGGCTGTATCTTCTCTCTGGTAATGGAGTTGCTTAAGCCTAAGAGTCCTGCCTCCCAGGGAAGGTTTCTCCCTCATATGTCATTAACAAATCCAGAGTCTATGTGAGACCACATTGTGGGGTATGACTCTTAAGGTTATAGATACACTGTTGAAATTTAAGGAACTGACAGATGTATGTATATTAGTGCTTATCATTAGTGCCTGGTACAGAGTGAACATTAAGTGGAGGCAGTTGTGGTTATTACTGTATTAGTCAGGATAATTCACATTTAGCTGCTAAAACAAAACCCTTAAAACCTCAATATCTTACTACAATAAAGGTCAATGTCTTTCTCATGTGATGTCTGATGTGAGTCAGAAGGTTGTCCTCCATCTGGTAACTATATCACCTTGTATATGTAGCCTCCAAGGTCACCACAATAGGAAAGAAAATAAAGATGAAGGAGGTACATCAGCTCTTCACTGCCTCCACCTGCAAGTGACACCTCATCCCATGCACCCAAAGTTCATTGCCCAGAACTAGTCACAAAGACACAGCCTGACTTCAAGGGAGGATGGTAAATGGAGGGGAGCACTGGAATATTTCATGGTCAGTACTGACTCTGCCACAATTATTTAGGTAGGAATGAATAGATTAGCTTCCCCACCTTGTTCCAAAAAGGATTCAGGAAAAATGAGACCATGTATAGAAAAGATTCATGAAATGACTCTGTGTAATTGCTTAACCTCTCTAAACCTTACTTCCCTCTTTGGGAAAGTGGGAACAATAAGAGTATCTATCTCAGAAAGGGTTGTTTTGAGGATTGGATGATGAATATGACAGTACACGGGACAGGGCTGGCCTATTATGACTGTTCCATGAAATATTGGTCCGATCTAGGTGTTAGGTCAAATTGGCTCTTTTGCTCTATATCATTGAACTTAGCATCCACAAAATGCAAAACTGTTGTTTGCAGCTCTCCCTTTTCTGTGTTTCTGCAGCTGGATTTTTGGACCCATTGATTTATTTTCAGAGAACTGTGTTTGCATACTTAACTGGTGCAACTCCAAGGGCTCGCGATAAGCTGGTACTCAGTAAATGCTTGGTGAGTAAATATTGTGGTAGCATTTGAGTTTGGCATAAGCATGCTCAGCTTCAGGCAAGGAAGGAAGAGGCCAGTGGGGTGTTGTGCCCTCTTCAAGGGAGACCACATGATCTAATGACGATCTGGGCCCTTGGGTTCTCAAAATATTCTGCTTCTGACTTGAAGTCTAATATTGGTCAAATTGCTTCCCTCCTTGCTTCTGTTTCTCCATCTGTAAAATGGGCAGGTAGTAGAGCATGGTTCTTAAGGATGCAGATTCTGTAGTCAGACTGCCTTGGTTCAAATATTGGTTCTAACATTTACCCATTGTGTGTTTGGGGACAATTACGTTATCTCTCTGAGCCTTGGTTTTTCCATCCATTAAAAGGGCATGCTTAGAGTACCCATCTCATAAGATTGTTGTGCAGACTAAGAGAGAAAACTTGTGCAAAGCATTACCACTGTCAGGCATGAATTCAATAACATTATTAAAACAAGGGCATGATGTCCTCTACTATGGAATCCCACTCTGCAACCAACGGGAAGGAACTCGCGATAGAAGCAACAATGTAGATGAATCCCAAAACCTTTATGCTGAGCAAAAGAAGCCAGATGTGAAAGAATACATACTATACAATTCCATTACATGAAACATTAGAAAAGACGAAACTAACCTGTAGTTACTGAACACAGGTAAGTGCTTGCCCAGGACCTGGCGTGAGGAAATCTGACTGCAAAAAGGCACACAGGGATTTTGGGGGGTGATGGAAATGCTCTATATGTTGGTCATGGTTCCTGGTCACATGGCTGTATCCATTTGCCAACATTCATGGAACTGAACCTTTAAAATTGATGCTTTGTTACATGTAAATTAGACTTCAATAAACTTTTCAGTGTATAAGACTTGCACTTCTTTGGTAAAATTTATTCGAGGTATTTTATTATTTTTGATGTTATTATAAATGGAGTTATTGCTTAATGTCCTTTTAACATTGTTAATTTGCACTTGTACATAAATACAAGTGAGTTGTGTTTATTGATCTTGTAGCCTGCAAATTTGCTGAACTCATTTATTAGCTATTTTGTGGATTCTGTAGATCTTCCGATAAAAAAATCATGCTACCTGCAAATAGGGATAGATTGTGTGTGTGTTTAATTATTAATTTATTAATTTACCTGCCAATTGAGAAAAAAAAAATTAAAGAAAAACACACAAAAATAAGAGGGTTGGACTAGATGAGTTCTGAGTCCAGAAATTCTGCCAGGTGTGGCCTCCTGCTCTACCCACCAAATAGGACCTGCTGGCTTGGAGCGCTTTTTCTCTAGCTACCCCCTCCTCTGGGCCTCTGCCCCCTCCATGCACATCCTGGTCCCATTCTCCACCCTCAGGCCAGCAAGCTCTGCATTCTCACATAAACTGAGATAAGGGTGTGGGCTGGGGCGGTCCCAGGCCCCAGACGTGTGGGAGCCTCACAGATTAGTTTATGATGGGAAGAAAATGTCAGCAGCCTTCCCCGACTTCCCCGCTGCACTGGGGGCACTAGTGATCCCGCTGGCTACCTGGGTCTGCTGACCATGATTCACCAGTCAGCGTAGGAGAGTCAGCTGATGGTGACGCTTTAGGGTCTGGCCTTCTGTGGCTGACCATTAGCAATCATGTCGAGAAAAAGACAGGCCCCTTTCGGGATAATCAGAACTCCCAGAGCCACCAAATTCCAGAAGGGAAGCTGGAAAGGGGGCAGGAATGATATTCCAGCCTGTGCTAGGTGATTTGTACAAATGCTTTTGCTCGTCCCAAAAACATAATGAGTTTGTATTGCTAATAATAATAGTAGCAATAATAGCTAATGTTAATTGAGAATTTACTGTGCACTGAGCATGTGACAGCCATTACCTCAGCTAACCCTTATAACAGCCCTGTTTGGTAGATACCATTGTTATTTCCATTTTACTAGTGAGAAAATTAGGGCACAGAGAGGATAAGTAACTTGCCCAAGGTCTCATGGCTAGAAGTGGCAGAAGTGGGACTTGAATCCAGTCCGTCTGACTCCAGAGCCTGCAAAAAGCAGAGGCTTTGTGTCCTGCCCCTGAACACACACAAAGAAATGGGGGCCCAGCCAGAGTGTGACCTTCTCCTCACTTTTACTCCCAAATCTTGCACCTGATCAGGAAACTTTAATCACAACTGAAGCCATAGCTCCAAGGCGGTCTGGGGAATATAGTTTTAGCTTTTTCTGCATCTTACAGAACAGGTAGGCACATTCAAAGGGGTACAGTGGATGCTGAAGACCATACCTTCCTAAAGAGGCAACTTTGGGGTGGGGGAGTCAAAGGCCATGGCGGCTGTTAGATATGACTCTTGGATAACAAGTAATAGAAACCAGTGTAAGTACGTTTAAAAGGGTGGTTGGATGAAGACATATGGGGACTTTCTCATGGAATCCAAAGGTAACTCTAAATCCAGGGCCCAGGAAAGGCCTGGAGCCAGGAAACACTGCCAGGAGTTTCTCTGCATCTCCAAGCTCAGTCCCTCTCTGTTCATCTGCTTTCTTCTTCTCCTTCCTTGCAAATGGGCTTTCTCTGCTTCTCAGATTCATATGGCAGGAAGCATGGCTGACTCTTGCAGGGCCAGTTCCACAGAATAACTGCTGTTTGTTAACCTCTTTCTCTTTCCCTCCAGCAATTCCATGTGGTACAGGTTGGGTCAGGTGTACCATGATTGCCAGGACAGTCCGGGACATGGTGTACAAAAGAGCAGCTACCGATCCTCTTTCCTCACCCATCTCCTGCCACTGGAGATGACGGCATTTCAAGATGGTAAGGAGAGGAGCTGTTGGCCCATAGCTTAGAACATCCCCAAAATATATTCAGAACACACCATTACCTGGTCTAATCGGGGCTCAGGGAATTCCCAGATTGCTTCAACATGCAAGGAACCATCTAAGTTGTTGACACTCCAATGAGGGGTTGCATCTGTCTGGGGCCCTTTAAGGCAGCAGGTTCAGCCAGTCTCTCCATAGCCCTAGACAGACTTTGTTTATTTCTGGACCTTTTCTCACTCAGATCACATCTTCTCTAGGATCTTGGCTCTTTGCTCCTCTCACTCCTGGCTTCTGGTCATTTAGACTAATCGTCAATCCTTCATTTCCAGACTGTAAATCAACTAGAATCTGACTAAGCTTGGCTCTGTGATCTTATAATGCCCCTCCTTGTCCAGAGTTTCCTCAAGAAGGCCACTGCCCGGTGCCTCAAAACCCAACCTCCAGCCATCGTCAGTCAAATATCAGGGCTGAGCCGATCTGAGATACCTGTGTTTGGGGACTTCAAAAGCATCACATGGGGTTTGGTCTTTTGTATCTGAAACTCTTGCCCTTTGGGTCAGCATTCTGTGAGCCTGTGCTATGCGTCGAGCCCTGTGCCAGATGCCAGGACACAAAGATGTACAACATAAGCTCATTGCCTTCAAGGAGGCCACAGATATGGCAAAGGCTGGGCTCCAGCAGGCTCTGCCCATGTCAAACATTGGGTAACAACCAAGAGCCAGCTACAAGGCACCACTTTTCTGGGTCCAGACAGCCAGAAGAGAACTCACAATGGCCCAGAATGTCAGAGATAATTCTGACCCTGGCATAGGAAGCCGGAAGATAAGAAGTCTTTGTTAGTTCCTCCTCCATGGGTACAATGAGGTATTCATGCTGTTCCCCTCGGGACTTGGGAAGCATTTTAGGCCCAAGAAAGGTCTGTGCGTCATCATAATTGTGTAACATGGCTGCCGTCTTTCCACCCCACCCCTTGACATATCCTGGTCAGGCAAGATAAAGTTCTGTTGATTCTGCTGCTGCAGTTGCCACCATCAACGAAGCTTCCTTCAGGGTGCATTGATTTTGATTTCCAAGGAGCTGGAAATCCAGAGGCCACTTCTCTCCATCACCCCCTTCCATCACCATGAGCCACTATGTGACAGAATCAACCAAGTCACCAAGTACTCTGGGTACCTAGCCTATTGTGCTAAAAGGAGCATGGCCTTTGAAGTTTGGCCACCCTGAGTTTGATTTGCTTGCCAACTGTGAAGGTTTGGACAATCTACTTAACCACAGTGTACCTCGGAATTTTGTTTTGTTTTGTTTTTGTCCAAATGTGCAAGACCAGATTTATGGAAACAACTTCATATAGTTTACATCAGGATTAAATGAAACAGCACATGTAAAACCCCTAGAACTTTGCCCCTAGTAGGTGTTCTGTAAACATGGTTCCCATGTCCAGATTCTAAGCAAGTTTGGTTAAGCAAATGGATATGGTCCCCACCTTCAAGAAACTTATGATCTTTAGTGATTAGACTCACCTGTGTGAAACAGCCTCATCTGTAAAATGGGACAATAAACTCTACCCCATGGGATATGTAGGTACAGCTAAGCCCCATTCTAAAGATAAGGAGGCTCAAGGAGATTGAGAAAGTAGTGAGGTTGAGGTTTGAATCTGCCCATCCTCTTGCCCCTGCACTTTGCCACCTACACTGTATTGCTGGGCTAGGTGAGCTTGAGTCATCACTGGGAAACAGCAAGCAGTGGGAAGAGAATAGAATATGGAATCTGACTTCACAATAACTGGCAGCCGTGGGAAAGTCACTCAATTTTCTCAATGCCCGATGGCACCAATAATAACCCCTGCCCCCAGAATTAAATCCATTGGTTCAACAAGAGTTTGTTGAAAGCCTGCTGTGTGCCAGGCCTGTCCTAGATGCTGGGGATGAAGCCTTGACTAACGCAGGCATGATCAGGGCTCTGCCTTCACAGATCAAGTCCCTGCTTTACAGTCCAATGAGAGAATAAGATCACAGACTTTCCAAAACAGAGGTTTGTTATTCGTATTCAGCAAGCGGAAGTGCTTGCAGCTCTACAGGGACTTGGTGATAGTAAAAACAACAACAACAATATCAATATCATAACATGTATTAAGAATTTTCTCTCTGCTAAGCTCTTTGCATAAATTTTCTCAGTAATCTCCTCAAAACATTGTATGTAGGCATCATAATTCGTCCCCATTTTACACATGAGAAAACTGAGACCCAGAGAGATTAGCTGACCCAAGTTCAGATAGCCAATTTAGCAGTGGAGCTGGTTTTCAAATCTCACTGGTCTCCCCTCAGGGTCTATAAGTCCTAGATATGTGATATCATGCAGCCTTTCTACTTTGTCTTATTAATACTTCTGTTTAGTTATTTCTCAGTAATATATTTAGAAACATCTGAGAATCTTGTAAAGGGCTTTATCATTAACCACGGGGAATTTAGCCCACAAGTCTCCATTGTCCAGTCAAGCCTGGACTTGGCCCTGCACCTAACGTAGACCCAAAGCCCCTCAGCTGCAGGGCTGGGGAGCAGAGCACCATGGCATTCGCTGGCAAGGCCTCCAGCCTTGGCGGTCACCTCACTGCTGGCCTTTACATCACTGCTATGCAAGCCAGGAGCCTGGGTTGTGTCCTGAATTTAAAAGCCCAGCCATGGGCTTTTTAGAAGCTCTATCTTTCTGAGAACTTCCTCAGCATTACCTCACTTGTCCTCTATCAGCTTCCCCAGAAGTCGTGGCCAGGCGCCTCATCCCAGATTTATGGATTGTGAAGCTGGAGGCTCCAGAAAGAGGAGGTGACTTTCTCAAGGATGCTTAGTAAAGGTGGGTGCAGAGATGGCCCCAACACCCAGATTTCCCGAATCCTAGTCCCAAGAGGATGTCTGAAGCGTTAATGGCCAGAGAACTCAAGTCTCACAGCTTGGAGTGGCAGAGGTTAAAAAGGAAGCCTGCTTTCCTGACTTGGGATCCCACACTCTTTCCACAGCACAGCACCGCCTTCGTTCTTTCACTGAACAGGTATTTACTGATCACCTACTATGTGTCAGGAGCTGGACTCAGCACTAGGGATACCCTGGTCCCTGCTATGATGGAGCTGTCAGACCAGAAGGGAAGAAAGTGATTAACAAGTAATTACAACTGTGGTGAGTGCTATGAAAAGAAAAGCATAGGGGGCTCTGGGATCATATATTAGGAAACATATCTTGTCCAGGGAGTCAGAAAAAGGCACCCTAGAAAGTACCATTTGTGATGACACATAAAGGATGAGGGACAGTTTTCCAAGTAAAGGGAAGGGCAGAATATTCCAAGCAGAGGTATTGCATATACAGGCAGAGAAAGGCTCATTCAAGAAAGGGTGAACAGGAAAGTGCAAGAGATGTGGCTGGTGGAGTAGGTAGAAGCAAGAAGAGGAAGGCCTTGGGTCCTGTATTAGTTTTCTGTGGCGCAAAACAAACAAAAACTAGTCTTAAACCAAGACTCACTTATTATACCACAGTGTCAGTGGGTCAGAATCCAGACACCATTTAGCTGGGTGCTCTGAATCAAGATGTCACCAGGCTGCAGTCGAGATGTCAGCCAGGGCTGGTGCTTATCTGAAGGCTCGACTGGGGGAGGATCTGCTTGCAAAGTCATTCAGGTGGTTGGCAGTTTTTTACTTCCTTGCAGCTCTAGAACCCACAGCAGCTTGCGTCTGCAAACCCAGCAACAAGAGCAAGGCTCTAAAGACAGTTGTCTAGCAAGACGGAGTCTTGTGTAACATGACACAGTCACAGGAGTGAGATCCCACCACCTTCACCATGCATCGTAATGTGATCATGGGAGAGACCTTCTGGTAGCTTCAAGTAAGACCTGGGCTCCCACACACACACCCGAGGGGAGGGGAGCACACAGGGGCGTGAACACCAGGAGGCGGTGATGAGGAGGCAGCCTTAAAGTCTGTCTGCCACAAGGTTATGTTAGGATTTTTGGACATTTTGCTAAGGGTTTAAAGAAGGGAAGTTGCTGAATTATTTCAACTAAGACAACAGCTAGCTATTGGCAGGGGAGGCAGAAGTTTTTATAAAGAAATAGCTACTTGAACTGAATGATGGGAGATAGAGTTTGTATGGGATAAAGTTGTTAGAAACCAAAATGGGTACCCAAACCTGTATTAATACTGGTAATATGATTGGGCAAAAAGTTTCTATAAATACAAGAAGTGTACTATACTTGAAGTGATGTGACCTAGACTCTTATCTAAGTTCTACTACTAAGCTATAAGACCTTGGTAAGTCACTTCCCCACTTGGGATATCAAGTCCCTTGTTTGTTAAAGGAAACTTCCCTTCCTGCGGTCAGACATGATTCCATTAAGTTTTGGAGATCGCACAAAGTTGTTCATGTAGAACTTCAACATTTTTAAAAGCCTGGTGCACACATGCTCAGGTGACAGATGTCAGATGTAGGAGCTAGGAGGTTGTTGCAAATGCGAAAGGCTAGCTGACCATCTCCAGGGAGGTTTCACAGCATAAGTACATGGCCTGGAGGACTTTGTCGTGATCCAAGATGTGGCCGTCAGCCTTATAGGCTTAAATTTCTGAACTTATCAACAAATCACAAGCAAATACACTCTTCAGAGATGGATACATAACCAAACTCACAAATTATTGTAAAAACATGAAATGAGGATCATAGTTAACACCTGTATCAGAATACACCTGAATGAAAGTTCATCCCTTTCCATCAAAAAATGTAGGTAAACGAATCAAGATCAAAATGCCAATCTATTAATTAGCAATGTAAAAATTAGCTGAAATACCCCCATCACACTCAGGTGGCTGCTTAGCCAGTGAAGTGTCTGAATGACGGGAGTTTCGTGGCAGCAGACTGAACAACCTGATGCAGGAAGCTCACAATAGGTTTGATTAGGTAATGTGATGGAAAATATTCACGGTATGCATTCAGTAAATGGTAGCCACTATCAGAACGATTATTCTTTGTCTCAGACAATATCATTATCTAAGTGTGTTGATCTGGGTGACTTCTAAGTTCTCTTGTAAGTGCTGGTGTGCTGTAGTTCCCAGAGCAATTATTGCTTATTCAGGGATATAGTCTGGAACCTGATTGCATTACCATCGTGAGTAATCTAAGCCAAGAATCCCAGCCTCTACCATCATCATCAACATCATCTTCATCAGTAGTAGCAGTAGCACGGACTCCTGCCTCCATTAAGTGCACACATTTAATAACCCTATGCGGTAGTTATTCTCACCCTTGTTTTGCTGATGAAGAAGAAACTGAGGCTCAAGGAGGTAGTGTAACTTTCTCAAGGTCACTCAGTAAATGAATGGAAGAGAAAGGATTCCACTTACATTCAACACACTAGCCTGCTGCACCACAGATAAAATGTGTCATGCTTCATGTGCCTGCTGAGCAAGTACGTGCTGTAAATTCAACCTCTTCTCTCCCACTCAAGGAAGTATATGGATTGTGAGTCAGTGAAAGTGATATCATTATAGGTGTAACCTTGAACCCACTCTAATTTTTTGTTTGTTTTGTTTTTTCATTTCTTTTTTTCACTCTAATTTATTAAAAGTGGAAGTGTTTTCACAAACATCAGTATTCTTGAAAGCTCCCAAACACATGTTGTAAGACCTCAGGCCCCATCAGTGTAGACCCCAATTATTTGGAGGGTCCCCCAAAAGTGCCTATCAGCTGTGATTATGTGTGGGCATCAATCACACTCTTTCTCTCCCACTGTCTCTGCTATCCATTTGTCCATGTCCATCTTCCCACGTGGTTGCTTGGAGTTGACACTCCACTGAATCGGAGCCATGAATTTGCACCCAGCCTGTGAAACAGCATATTCATTCACTCACTCATTCATTCAACTGCTACTTTATTGAGGGTCTACTTTGTGCCAGGCACTGTTCTGGGGCTTCAGGACAAATGGTAAATAAGACTGAGAGGTCCCTGCTCCTCTTTAGCTGATGGGTCTAGTTGGGGTATTGGGAATAGACAATAAACAAATAAGTACCTGAATACATGAGCAAGAAAATCTCAAATAGATACAAGAACTATAAAGAAAATAAAAGAGTGCTTGGATGGAGAAACAAGGACAACAGACTCTGTTGATGCCCCACCCCACATCTCCTCAGCCCACGTCTGAGTTCACTTGCACCTGCAGTAGTCAGTTTCCAGGCACACAGACATCCTCTTCCCTCGAGCACCTGCATCTCTCTGTCAAGGGTTTCTCTGGTGCCACAAGAGTGTGTTCTGGCCACAACAGGAATGTAACAACTCTAGGGCAACCCTCGGCCAAAGAGGGCCAAGAGCCAGTGTATACATACTCCAGGTTCTCCATCCCTTAGTGGCACAACTTTGAAGCATGTGCTACATGATACTTCAAGAGTTCCCCAGTGGGACTGAGCCTCGGTCACCCTCAGTGGTACCCAACTCATTAACGCACTCTGTTAACATGCTCATCCCTGTTCTACTTTCCTGACGCCCTCACTTGTGCATCTTTGGATCACCTTGTAAATAAGTCACTTGTACCAAGTCTTTGTTTTAGTGTCTGTTTGGAGGGAACCCAAACTGAGATACATGTTTAAGGAATGTAATCTTTGAGCTGAAACCCAAGTCATGTGATGCAAAGATGCAAAGGTTGGGGTGGGAGTGGGGGATGGTTTCCA
Organism: Tolypeutes matacus; assembly: GCA_026826555.1. NCBI lineage: Eukaryota > Metazoa > Chordata > Mammalia > Cingulata > Chlamyphoridae > Tolypeutes > Tolypeutes matacus. Next base: position 4,827,774 of record JAKSZT010054303.1, on the reverse strand, counting down.
GGGAAAGAGAAGAGCAGGAACTAACGCTCTAAAGCAGGAAGGACTTGGTGTATTCAAGGAACAGAAAAAGTGCTGCTGTAGCCCGAGCACAGGGAGCAAAGAGGAGTGTGATGGGAAGTGAAGTTGGAAAGATAGGCAAAGGGCTTGGATTTTATTCTAAAGTAAAGGGAAGCATTATAGAGTTTTAAACAGGAGAAGGACCCATCCGATTTACATTTTCAGAAGATATCTCTGGGTGCTTTAAGAGTCCTGGGGTGGCAAGATTGGAAGCCGAAACCTCTTAGGAAGCTAGCTTTGATGTTACCAGTTTCAAAGCCGCCTTAAATAGTTGCATAGGACTTTGCCTCTGATGTCCCTCTCTCCTTTGAGGATGGAATCCAAAGAGATCAGGCAAGCCCAGATGCTATTCCATAGCTTTTAGTTTTCTGGTTTCCTAACCATGTACTCCACCAATTTCCTGCTACCTTGCAAAACATAAGCTCCCCTACATGAAAATGGAAACTGATACAGATGTATATGGTGGGGAAGGACATGGAGCTGTATCAACAACATTCAAACCAAAATGCCTTGTACTGGTAACCCAGATGCCAGCCACCTCCCTTCCAAACCCTGTATCACACACACGGTGATCATTGCTGGTCACATATGGCCATGTGGTGGCAAATGCCCCATCTCATAGACACAACATTTTAAGCATGAATGCAGAATTAGGAACCCCATTGAGTACCCCCAAAAGAATCCACAAGGGGCATTCGGAAGAAACAATTGACTATTTCATAGGAAATATAAAGAAGGGCACTTACATTGTACATCGCGTAGATTCCGATCTTGCCAAGACTTACTCTCTCTTAGGATAAGAAAGAGGTGCAAAGGAGGCTGGAAGGAGCTGGTTCACGCAAGGCCTTTTAAGGCATGCTCAGGAGCAATTTTTTGTATTTTTGGGACCATGCTAAAAATAAAATCTAGCTACACATAACAGAGGACAGGGCCGAGATGGCAAAGTTCAGATTAAAGCAGACTAAGTGTTGACTAAGTATGTTAGTTTCCTATTGCTACTGTAACAAATGACCACAAACTGATTTATTATCTAAGTTTATTAACTTACAGTTTTGGAGGTCAGAAGTCTAAAATGAGTCGGCAGGGCTGGCTTCTCCTGCAGGCGCTGGTTGCGTATACAGTTCCTTGCCTTTCCAGCTTCTAGAGACCACCTGCCTTCCTTGGCTCGTGGCCCCTTCCTTGCATGACTCCAATTTCTGCTTCTGTCGCCACATCTCCTTCCTCTGTCTCTGACCCTCCTGCCTCCCTTTAATGGGGACCCTCATGATGACACTGGGCCCACCCGCGTAATCCAGGCTAATCTCCCCACCCCAACTTAATCACATCTCAAAGTCCCTTTTGCCATGTAAGGTAACATAGTCACAGGTTTTGAGGACTAGAAGAAGGACATCTTTTGAGGGGGGGGGTCATTATTTTGTCTACCACACTAAGTAAGTGGGTGTGTAATTGGAGAGAAGGAACTTAAATTTTGTGCTGAGCGTCATAAGCAGTAGATTCTGCTTTATGGCCCCAGATGGCATTTCCAGCCCTGGCCAGACAGTCCAGGGGAGCAGGCAAAAGAGCAGGCATGGCTCCGTGCAAATGTGTCCCCAAGCCCAGCAAAGCGAAGGGTGCTACAAAAGCAGCACAAAACCCTATGTGGCGGCAAGCACCAGCTGGACCTGGGTTCTCGTCGCTGGCTGTAAATAGTAGGCGTTTGACAGATGTTTGGCCCTCCTCGCCTATCAGTGTCTGCTGCCTTGCCTGGGTAACGGGCTCTGACTGCACCATTGCTTCCGTCTATCATAGCATTTTTAGCAATTTGTTAAAATGTACTTTTTTTGTCTCCCCCACTTGGTTGAGCTCTTTGGGAGCAAAGTTGCTGGTCCTTAGTGGGCATTCAGCACATCAGAAACTAAAATCTTTATTTGAGCTCTTACTACTTGTCAGATACTATAGTAAAAGCTTCACATGGATTATCACATTGAATCCTTCCAGCAATCCTATTAGGTGAGGAGTCTTATTATTCCCCATTTTATTTTTTAAAAAGAGAGAGAGATGCCAAGGCACAGAGAGGTTAAGTAACTTGCCCAAGATCACCCAGCTCAGTAAAGGCAGAGACCAGGTTGAACTCTGGTCTTCTGACCCTCAAGTTCAATTACACTATCCTGGGATGCATGAGCAGGTGACTGGGCAGATAAGCAAGGAGGCATCATTAAAGGAGCATTGGATTGGATTCTAGAAGATGTCGGTTCTTTTCTGGCTACACCACTCTTTGCTGGGTGACTTGAGCAAGTTGTTTCTCCTCTCTGGGTCTCAGTTTCCACAGATACACAAAAAGAAGCAGGTTTGCTCTAACTCTAGCTTTCTGTGTTTTTAATGCTGGTAGCCTGAATAATCGTCCCACCTTGCTTTGACCTTGAATTGCCCATAAGACGTGGCATTTGCTGTCACATGGCCACGGATGATCAGCCACACCAGGGCCAGTTTCCTCGCGGCCCCTTCACGTGGCGCCGCCAACATCTCGCCCATCCCCAGGGACCTCCGGCAGAGATCCAGCCGGCAGCCGGCAGCCGCAGGCATGTGCTGTTTCTGTGGTTTCAACTTAGAACAGTTTCCTGTTTCAACCTGCCAGTTCCTTAAAAGCATTAGCTTGAGGTTTTGCCGAGTGATCCAGTCTATTTTCATAAAGGGGTGGAGGGGCTCCTCCTGGGAGCCCAGCCCAGAGCAGAAATTCCACATGAATTAAGGGAATATAGAGGTTAGAAGTCCATCTCCTGAAGAAAAAACATGGCTGGGGGTGACTTTTAGAGGCTAGGGCCGGTTCCTCCACCAGCTGGATTCTTGGGCCCAACTTGCTTAGGAGGCAGCCTCCCCTCCCTTCCTCTCCCCAGGTCTCAGTTTCCCCATCTGTCCCTCTAGGTGGGAGGCATTCCCAGGTCCCTGAGTTAAAGCGCTCAGTGTGTGTTAAAGTAATTACAACAGCAGCAGCCAATATGTGTGTAGGATGTACCAGGCTGTTGAACTTTACAAATACTGATTCACTTAGTACTTGTAATAACCGCAGGAAGTGGGCACTCTTAGTACTGCATTTCATGGATGGGAAACAGAGGCATGCAAAGGATCACTCACTTGCCCCTCGTCACACTACCTATAAGTGGTCAAGTCGGGATGTGAACCCAGGCAGTCTGGTGCCAGAGCCGACCCCACTGGCTCTCTCAAAATAAGACCTTTCTGGTGGCAGATAGCTTAATATTGGACTGAGCACATTAGAATTAGTCTCAGAGGCCTAGGTTTGAGTCCTGGACCCTTGGAAAAGGCACTGAATTTCTTGGAGCCTCATTTTCCTCACCTATAAAATGGGTCTGATTAGGCCATGCACAAATCTCTCCGAGTCTGTGAGAAATCTAAGTTGATGATCGTTTATGAAGAAGCTTAGGAAGAAGACAAGCAATCTTCTAAAGGAGGCTTTTATTATTATTCCAAAAGATGCCCCAATATTCATCCCCACCTCCCTCAAGCCCTAGTTCCCTAGGCAGTCACCCAGATGTGCTTCCACCAGGGAAGAAGCGCAGTTGGAATGCTGACAGTTCCGAAGTCTGTTCCCGGCCTGGTTGGAGGTGGGAGGAGGGAGGTAGTGCCTTCTCGGCAGGCTGGAGGCAGCTGTCTGCAAGTGAATGGAGCTTGTGAGGGCTGGGCATCTCCTCCCACCCCTGTGAGTTTGTAAGCCGGCATCTGTCTATGGGCGGGGCAGCATGGGAAACCCGTCCTGGCCACTAACTCCAGTCTCTTCTCTCCATCTGCCTTCTTGGCGTCCTCCTGAGTATGTAAGAGGCATCTCCAATTTAATCTGCAGAAAACAGAACTCTTGATTTCCCCTCCCTGAAATCTGTCCCTCCCCTGGTCTTGCCCATCTCAGTAAGTAGCATGATCATCTACCCAGGTTGCTCAGGCAAAAGCCCTGGGAGTCATCCACAATCACTCCTTTTCTTTCGCAGCCCATATCCAATCCATGAGCAAATTATATTGAGTCTTTGGCTCTACCTCCAAAATGTTTCCTGACTCAGCCCTCTCCTGTCTACTTCTGGTACCATCGTCAGGGGCCAGGCCATCCCTCTTGCTTGGTCTACAGCAAGCTGCGGATGCACCCTGGTACTCATGTCTTTTACACACACACATCCTAAGTCTACCATCTATGTAGTCAGAGGGATCCTTTTTAAGAACACAAAACATATTGCCTCAGCCACCAGTTTAAAACCCTCCCTGGCTTCCCACTAGACAAAGGTTAAATCTAATCCCCTTACATGGTTTCTAGGCCCTACAGGATCTACTTAGCTGTCTGGGCTCATCTTGTACCACTCCTTCCTTTTCGTTCCTTTGCTCCTGCAGCACTGGCCTTCTTCCTGATTCTCCAACATTCTAAGCTCATTCCCATCTCTGTACATTTGCACTGGTGGCTCTCTCTGCCTAGAATGATCTGCTTTCAAATGTTCCTCTGGCTGGGCCTTTGGTATTGCTGAGGTTTCAGCTCGTGTGTTACCTTCTCAGAGAGCCTTCTCAGAATTCACACCACCTTGTCTAAATTCATTCTCTGCTCCCCAGTCACTGCTCTCAACACCTCTAGTGAATTCTGTATTAGTCTGCCAAAGGGGTGCCAATGCAAAGTACCAGAAAACTGTTGGCTTTTATAAAGGGTACTTATATGGGTAAAAGCTTACAGTCCCTAGGCCGTGGAAAGTCCAACTCAAGGTACCATAAGAGGTACTTTCTCACCAAAGTCAGCTGCCACATGTTGAAGCAAGATGGCGGGCCATCTCTACTGGGTTTCAACCTTCCCCTCTGGGCTTCCTCTTCCTCTTGAGACTCCCTGGGCCCAGCTTCTTCCTGATCTCAGCTGTAGGATAGCATAGGGCTTGTCCCTAAGGGCTTTCTTTCTTTATCAGTCTCGACTCTCCTCCCAAGGTCAGTTGTAAGCTATCAGGCAAATAGCTCATCTTTCCCCAGGGCCCTAGGATCAAAAATGATAGTGATCTCTCTCTTCCTGCGTGTCCTTTTGAGTGAGTGTCCATTTATATCAGCCCATCAAGGGTGCAGGGACTCAAGCTGAGTCATGCCTTACTGATGTAGTGGAATCAAAAGCTGTAAATTGATTTTATCAAGTAAACTTAATCAGAGGCCCCCTCACTGAATTTAATACAACCAGAGGGTGTCACACCTAGAGGAATAGATTAGTTTACAATCTTTCTCTTTGGGGGATTCATAAATAATCTCAAACACTTAAAACTTCTTTTCAGAGTTTACCATCATGTGAAATGATCATGTTTATTTATTTGTTTACCATCTGTCCCCTTCAGTAGAATATCACTAGGCTGAGTCATGTGCATGTTTTCTGAGCTATATCCAGTGTACAGAAAGTGGGAGTGGGTATCTGGCACAAAAACAGCACTCAATAAATATTTGTTGAATGAATCCATGAACAACTTGTTGTGTGACCTGGAACAAGTTAGCAAACTGAGCTTCCATTTTCCCATCAGTAAGATTAAGGGAATGAAAGAAGTTGTACCAAAGGACTCTCCTGGTTCTAACAATCTCTAAATCTCTGGACTCACAAGTTGCCATCAGGATGGGTGGATGATGAATAGATGATTTTGGGGAGTTCTCTTGAAGCCACCCAGAACACAAGAGGTTTCAGGAAGAAGAGGGGAAAGGGATTCTGTGACTCTGTTAGGAATCTGCTTCTCCTTCCCCAACTGAAAGAGGGGCCTACTCCCCTCCATCCCACCCCATATACCACCTTTCCCCATGATTGCACTAGTGGAGGTGGAAGCAGCATCCAAGAGCCAAGAGCTCTGCCCAAAGGATAAAAGAATCCAAAGGAATGTACTGGCAAGACTGGCATCCTGTCCTCTCAGGGGTGTAAATGACTTTCTTGCTCCCACAGGTTCAAAGAGCTCTTCATTTCACAGCAAAAGTACAGCTAATGAGAAACAGACTCTCTGACTCCAGCCACAACTCTGAGCCCAGGAGGCAAAGGAAAGACCTCAAGAACCTGGATGTGCATGTCTGTACTGAAGGGCCTTATCCTCCCCCTCTGCTCTGCGAGAGCTGTCTCAACAACAGAGGAAAGGGGCTGCTGAGAGATGGGGGTGGGAGCAAGAGCAGCATCTCAATAGGTAGTTGTGAGAGGCCTTGGGGAGGGGAGTTTCTCATCTATGGGTTTTGAAACCATCCTGAGTTATTTTTAGGTCTGGAAGCCAAGGTGAGCCACACCTGATAATAAGAATAATAGCTGCCTTGTACTGGGGTCTACAGGTACAAGCTGTGGGATGCCAGTGGGAAGGCCACTGGCTTGGAGGCCACAAGTCTCAGTTTGTGGAATCTGGGCCTCAGTTTTCTCAGCTGTCCAATGAGCATGCTGGTGGGGATCAATGAGGATCCCAGCATTGCTGTCCATTATGTATTGAAAATAACACTAGATTGAGGCCCAGAAGACCTGGGTTCTAGCTTCAGATCAGTCACTCACCGAGTGTGTGATCTTGGGCAAGGCAGGCTGGGGTTATGAATCTTGGATAACAAAAAAGTCCTAAGTTCAAATTCTGGTTCTTCTCACTTTACAGGGAGTTCTTGGGCAGGTCACATAGCACCCCTGAGACTATTTCCTCATCTGTAACCAGGAACAATAGTATCACTCTCAGTACATAGTGAGGATTAAAAGAGAAGACACACATAAACTACTAGTACTTAGTAGGTGCTTGAAGACAGGAATGGAGCCTGGTTTGCCCAAAGGTCTAGAAGGAATAGGGCAATCTCTGGCCAGACCAAAAGTCAAACCCAGGCTCGACCCTTGACCAAACAATGCAATAAATGTAACTGTATTAGCCAAAGAGGTGCTGATGCAAAATACCAGAAATCTGTTGGCTTTTGTAAACGATATCTATTTGAGGTAGAAGCTTACAGTTATCAGGCTATAAAGCATGAGTTACTTCCCTCACCAAAGTCGGTTGCCATGTGTTGAGCAAGATGGCTGCCGATGTCTGCCAAGAGTTCAGGTTTCCTGGGTTCCTCTCTTCCCGGGGCTTGTTTCTCTCCGGACTCAGCTGCCCTGCTCTCTCCACAAGGCCAGCTGTAGACTATCAGGTGACTGGCTCTGTCTCTCTCCCTGATGCTTGATTCTCTACGGGCCTAGCCGCTCTGCTTCTCTATGTGCAGGCTCCAACTCAAAACTCCCACTCTCTTCTCTGCCGTGCATTTTTCTCTGTGAGTCCCCGCCCACCAAGGGGGCAGGGACTCAACGTCCTACTGACGTGGCCCAATCAAAGCCCTAATCATAATTTAATCACACCCAGGTACAGACCAGGTTACAAACATAATCCAATATCTATTTTTGGAATTCAAAAACAATATAGGGAAGCGGCTGTGGCTCAATCAGTAGGGCTCCCGTTTACCATATGGGAGGCCCCAGGTTCGGTTCCCGGGGCCTCCTGGTGAAGGCAAGCCGCCCGCACGGCGTGGTTAGCTGACCCAGCGAGCACAAGCAGCAAGGGGGGGGATAAATGAATAAATAAATAAAATCTTAAAAAATATATATATATAAAACTGCTACAGTAACAGATAGTTGAGCGATTGCAAGGCCCCATGCTTTGTGCTAAGGATATTATTCTATACTCACAGAAAGCACATGGGACAGGTACTACTGTTTCCGTTAAAGAGCTAGTAGGTGGCAAAATCAGGTCTTGGATCAAGGAGGTTGGATTCCTGAAGGTGTGCTAAGTGACTAAGTGATCCTTCAAAGCTTCTCTCTGCAACCTTCTTCCCTCTCCTCTGAGTACCTTTCTGTGTCCTGGAGCCTAGCCAGTGCCCCATCTTCAGTGAGCCCAAAGGACCCAAGCACAAAATATGCCATCCTTCTCCTCCAGGGTATTAGGAAGAGTATTTTCTTCATTCAGCAAATCATTCTTGAACATTTACTATATGCCAGACACTTGGGATACAACAGTGAACAGAACAATAAAAACAAAATTCCCTGTCCTTATGGATCTTGTATTTGGTGGTAGTGGGGATGGGAGTGGTGAGAGTGGAGAAAATGAACAAATGAATAAGTAAATATTAAAATCAAGTCAAAATTTGACTTGGATTAGTTTATCAATGGTTAATAAGGTACTTTTTTGTGAGGCCCTAGGAGAATTTGGTTCCTGCATTATATATTCTAATATGTAATACCAGCTATTTGCTGGGAATTATGCTAGGAACTGGAATTAAAAAGATGACTAACATGTGTTTTGCCTTTGGTGAAGCCCTATTCTAGAAAGGGAAACAGACATGTAAAATAATTTTAATATATTGTGCTAAGTCCTGTTTGAGAGGAATTTCTCTCAGTACCTTAAGGAGGAGATGAGGGAAGAACCAAAGGAAGCCTAGGGAAGGTATAAGCAAGGAAGTGACAAATGAGCTGGTCCTGGAGGGATGAGAATGATTTGACCAGACCAAAATGTAGGGAGACTTCCAGGAAGGAAGGGAAGTGATAGAATCAAGAATATGCACAGCATATTTGGGAAAACAGAGTATTCCTATATGTGTGAAGCACAGGGTGAATGTAGGAAAGAATTGACACTGGAGAGTATGAACTCAGGTAAATAGTAAGAAGACATGGGAAATCTCTAAGTAAGGATCTCTAAGACCCAGTTAGACCTACATTTTACTCACTTATATTCCTCTTCACTAATCCTATCTTCAACTGTGTCTAAATTGATGTTAAAACTAGATTTTGATTACTTAAAATCAGTCATTTCACTCTTCAGTTTGAGAGTTTCCAGTTGATTTGGCGGGGGAAGCCACTTCTCTGTGGAAATTTTTCATCTTCCCTTCTATTTTCTTCAATATCTTACTCAGAGTTATTTTACCATCCATGGCTGATCACATCAATATATGGATATCCTATGGATCTGTTTATATTGTCTACTTTTCCCCCCCTGGTTTTCAGTCCTTTGGTCTTGATCCATAATGTGCCTGGCTGTTTTGGGTAAGGTGCCCACCTCTGGTCCAGTGAGTAGTCTTTTGTTTAAAGAAACAGTCCAGAGGACTCTTCCCCAATGAGTATTGAGGTCAAGTCAGTGTTCCTTTGAAGGGCATGGTGGACATAGGGGACACTATGATTGACTCATTTGGTGGGTAGAATGTGAGAGGGATTCTGGTGGAGAGGGCAGGGCAGCAAGAAGACATTAGGAAAGGAGATATGGAAGAATGTGGGGGACAAGGGTATGGACTCTCCAGCCTGGTCCCACTCTGTAGTATTTGCCTACTAGCCAGACTAGGAGCAATATAGCACCAATCACTTTCCACCCCACCCTGCTCCAGCTGGGAAAGGCATCCTGGCTGTGTAAACTAACGTTATGAGTATAACTCCAAGAAGGCCAAAGAATTTGACAGGAAATAGCACAAGCTAGTCACCTCACATCTCTGTCTGGACTTGATGTGATTGGATCTGAAATAGTTACAAAGAACCTCATTATTAAAGGTTTTGAACACACATAGATAGTTTTAAGATGAGGCCACGAAAAGGGTAAAGCTGTGCAGGCCTCCATATAGTAACTGAGACCAAGGCTTCAATTTCAAGTTAGCTCCCCAGTGGAGAGCGATTGACAGGTCTTGTCACTCAGCTTCCAAAAGTTTATCGCCACAGCCAAGAACTCTTCCCCTCTGTCTTTACTCTTCAGATTGACTCTTCTTGTCCATTGGAGGGAGCTCTAGAGATGGCTACTCTCAAACACAGAGTGAGCTGCCTCTACCAAGAGCTTGTCTTGCCAGTCACTGCCCTGGCCCCAGCCCTCAGCTTGCCTAAATCTCACATCACCCTTATCTCTTTATTTTCCAGAATAAAGAGCCACCTCAAAGGCTGAGACTGCCAGGCCAGGTCCCACTCCTTCCTAGGTGTGTCTAGCTGACAAGTCCCAGAGAGGAAGAATCCCTCCTAGCCACATCACAGTCCTCACTGCCCAGATTGTCTGGCTACCCCAGATCTCCTGTGCTGGAACCAGTTCATCTGATGCGAGAAGGAAGATGTCAGATACTGGGTTCCAAAGGCCTGGGGAGTTCCAGCCCTTGTCCAACCAAGAGTCTCAAGTGGCTTCATAGGGGGTGTTTCTTTTCGTTGAGTCTAGGGTGAGTTCAGCCACTGCCCTGAAGTAGGCAGGAGGGATAGCATCATGGGGTCAGATCTGACTGGGTTCACATTCTGGCTCTACTGCATCCTAGCTCTATGGCCTTGGGCAATTTGCTTAACCCCAGTTTGTTCACGTGTAGATGGAGATAGTTCCATCACAGGGTTACAAAGGTAAAATAAATGGAAATATGTGAATTGCTTAGAACAGTGCCTAGATCCTAAGGAGTGTTAAGTAATAGACATCATTATTGCTTGACAGTGCTACCTCCTCATGGAGCTCTAGGGTAAATGTGCATCTTTGCACACTGGAATCACCTTCTTCTTCAGTATAAAGAGTTTAGTTTCCAAGTTGGGCTTAATTCCCACAGACGAGAATTAAACTCCAAAGTCCTCAAGGGGTTCCATTAAGGAACTTGGTTGCCTGTTGTATTGGTTTCCTAGGACTGCCATAACAAATTCCCACAAACTAGATGGCATAAAACAATAGGAATTTGTTCTCTCACAGTTCTGGAGGCTAGGAGTTGGAAATCAAGGTGTCAGCTGGGTTGTGCTCTCCCTGAAGATTCTAGGGGAGGATCCTTTCTTGCCTCTTCCTAGCTTCTGGTGGTTTGCCGTCAATCCTTGTTAGTCCTTGGCTTGTAGATGCCTCTCTCCAATCTCTGTCTCCATCTTCACAAGGCGTTCTTCTCGCTTTGTGTCCAAATTTCCCTTTCTTATAAGACACCTGTGGCAGTTTGATGTAATTATGAATTCCAAAAATATAATTGAATCATGCTTGTAAACTGATCTGTTAATCTGGGCATGATTAGATTAGGATTAGGGCGTTGAGCCCCACCCCTTGGTGGGTGGGGAATTGAATATAAAAAGCAAGGCAAAGGAGAGTTGAAGCAGTTTTTTGAGAAGCAGTTTTGATGTTGGAAAGAAGGCCCCAGGAGAAGAGAAGCAAGCCATTTGCCTGATCATCTACAGTTGACCTTGTGGAGGAAACAGGAGCTAAGCCCGGAGAGAAACGCAGCCCCGGGAAGAGAGGAACCCAGAAGCCTGAACCCTGGCAAATGCCGACAGCTGTCTTGCTCCAACACGTGGCAATGAACATTGGTGAGAGAAGAAACTGAATGCTTTATGGCCTGGTATCTGTGGACTTCTACCCCAAATAAATACCCTTTATGAAGACCAACCCAGTTTTGGTATTTCACATTAGCACCCCTTTGGCTGACTAATACAACACCAATCACATTGGATTTAGGGCCTACCCTAATCCAGTATGATTTCATCTTAACTTGATTATATCTGCAAAGCCATTTCCAAATAAGGTCACATTCCCAGGTTCTGGGTGGACATGAATTTTAGCAGCACACTATTTAAACCAGTACCTGGGGACCCCTCTAAATCTCAGACAGACGCACAACATGCACACAGAGAGATGCTCAGTTTCAGAGAGATGGACCCACACAGAAACACACACAAGGAGGCAGACAGGAAGGGCAGCAGAAGGGATGAGGAAACCTAGGACAGACCTTTGCTCTCTGGAGATGGAAGCTCCCATTATTACTGGTAAATCCCTGAAGGAAATGGATGGAGGCGGGGGGAGAGGTCCTCTTTTCAGTGACCAAGCATGTGCTCATTAAACTTTATTCAGGCTCTTCCTATTTGCATAGCCTCTCTCTCCCTCTGGTGCTTTAAGGCTCGGCTGACGGCCATTTCCTGCAGAAAGCTCTCCCTGCTTCTCCAGCCTTCTCTGCCCCAATTCTGCCCTGAGAATCAAAGTCTCACTTTTTACTTAGCTATAACACAGATGTTGTTCCCCCATCTCCTCGTGTGCATCCTCCTTAAAGGTGGGAGCTGTGCCTTTCTTCTCTGCACTCTTCTCTTTACATGATGCCCCTAATTATGCAGGCCACACTTTCAGTATTTTTAATGATGGCGTGTTGGTGGATTTACTGAAAACATATATCTATCTTACATCAGCCATTCGGTTCCATAAGATGTCCAGAGGTATTATAAGAAAAGGGGGTCCCTACACTTGGGGAACACTGAGCCAAATAGAGCTAAACAGGTTTATTTATTACAAGACATGTAAGAAACTATGTCATGCTAGCAATTATTTTAGTAGCGCGCGAAGGCCAGCTCTTATTGGCTCAGAAGAGCCAATTCTGCAGAGTTCTTACCAATTCTGTGTTCATTGATGTAAGACTGGTAACCTGAAACCAGCCATGGTGGGATATTTACACCATGGAAACCAGCAAACTCCACAAATCTGAGGTTTTGTTTTTGTTTTTTCAGAAAGCTGGTTTATAGCACACTACTGAATACTTCTTCAAGAAGAGACTATGGCTTGCAGGTTTTCCTAATGTATTTGACCATAGAACTCCTTTATCACCTTGTGGGCAGCTCCTTGGGGCAAGTAGCATTCCACAGAAGATACTTCAGGGAAAGTTGGTGTGACAGTTTAAGATTGTTTATGAATCCCCAAAGACAAAGATTATGTTTGTAAACTAATCTATTCCTCTTGGTGTGATACCCTCTGATTGTGTTAAATTCAGTGCCTCTGATTAAGTTTACTTGATAAAATCAATTTAGGGCTTCTGATTGGCTTAACTCAGGTTGAATCCCCACCCCCTTGGTGGGCTGATATAAACAGACACTCACCCAAGAAGACACACAGGAAGAGAGAGAGCTCTGCCGTGTGTGATCCTGGGGCCCTGGGGAGAGATGAACCATTCACCTGATAGTTTGCAACTGACCTTGGGAAGAGACCAGAGCATCTGAGAAGGCCCAGAAAGAAATGAGCCCCATGCTGGAGACTGATATAGGAAGCCCTGAGAGACAAGCCCTATGCCAACCTACAGCTGAGATTGGGAAGAAGCTGGGCCCACAAGACTTGAGAGGAAGAGGAATCACAGGAAGGAGAGACCAGGCAGAGATCAGCTACCATCTTACTTCAACATGTGGCGACCGACTTTGGTGGGAAAGCAACCTTGAGAAGGACTCTTTAGGGCTTTGTAACTAAGCTTTTACCCCAAATAAATACCCTTTATAAAAGCCAACAGATTTCTGGTACTTTGCATCAGCACACCTTTGGCTGACTAATACAGTTGGCCTATGCAAAGATTCTTTAACTAAATGCCAAGGGGGGGTGAGTGGGAAGAACTTACATTAATTGAGAATCTACCCTGTGCCAAGCATGATGTTGGTGCTTTCTGTACATTATCTCATTTAATTCTCACAGCAACAATGGAGGGATAAGTATTACCCACATATTTAAGTAATAATCTTTGAATAGCTTGTTAGATGATTAGTAGACAGATCATGAGCTGTGCTTAGAATCCAGTCATTTAGTTTCAGGGACACTTCTAGAAAATAACAGAAAAGTTACTGAAAATCCCAGCTGGTCCATGTTCCTCAATCTACATCCTCCTTGTCCTCTGCCATGGGCTGACACTTCAGAATCTTCTGGGGGCTTTAAAGAAAATGTCAGTGCCTCAGCACCATCCTCTCTCCAAGGCAATTCTAATGTTGCTTGAGAACCACTGAAAGTAATATGGATGGGCTATTTCACAGATGGAAAAACTAAGGCCCACAGAGGGGGAGTGACTTGTCTAGAGTCACTCAGCAGTCAGTTACAGAACTAGAGGCTGGGTCTCTTCACTCCTATTGGATGCCTTTTCCCCTTACTATGAAGAGTTTTCAGGCCTCACTGCTTATAAAACAGTGATTTCAGCTGAAATCCAAACCCATTTTTATTAACTGGTGGTTGGCTATTTTTCCCCAAGGAAAAGCTAACCTTATCAGCTAAGGGCATTCAGGAAAAGACTCACTTCCTTGCAAAGAGGCCATTATGCTGAGTTGCCTACAGAATCAGACCACTTAACTCTTTCCATGATTGCTTTTGCTGACCTTGGAGGAACCCTCCATCCTAGTATCAGATAGCACAGGTTACTGTGCTACGGTTTCCCTTGATGTTGACACAGATTTTGATTGCTCCCTGGAACATCTGTCTGGCAGGACATCCTATCAAGTCTGAGTAGAGGTTCATCCTACCTGGGCAAGGGGGTGGGTCAAAGTGTAACTGCAGAGAGGCTCAGGTGATCTTCAAGAAAGAAGCAAAGCAAGGTCCTGCAGGTCCTCTCCACAGAGCATGGAGGCACTATGAGCCTGGAAAAACTTAAACTTTTGGTGAAGCTGAAAGCCCATAAAACCTTTTCTGTAAAGCATGTCTATAGCTTTCTGATGTACCCTTGAAGGTGATTGGAATGCAGAAATCATCTGGTAACTGAATGAGTTGATTTGACAAACATTGGAGGTGGTCTATTGAAATGCCTGGCTCCAATGTTAGATAGTCTGTTCATTCATTCATCCATTTAACAAATATTTATTGATCATCATTTTTCGGGTTTGGGGATATAGTGATGGACAAAAAAGATATGGTCTCTTCATTCATGGAACTTAAAATGTAGATTGAGGATGGAGGGGCTGGCAGGAGAGAGTCACACAATGTAAAAGTAAATGAGCTTTATATATATATATATATATAAATAACATTTTTGTAAGCAAATGCATATATATGCATATATATTTATATATCATTTTGCAAATGTTCATATGTATTGTGAAAATTTTGATTTTTACCCACAATTTAAAAAAAAGTCTAAGGAAAAAAAAAAAGTAAATGAGCAAGTGAGTAAGGAAATATAAGTAGTGGAACATGCTGTGAAGGACGTGAACAGGTAGAAGTGAGAGAGGCCAACCCCAGGGAGGATATGTAGATACCGTTGATAAGAGGGTCAGAAAGCTTCTCTGAGCAGCAGATAAAAAGAACAACCAAGGGGAAGCACAATCCAGGCAATAGGAACAGTGCATGTGAAGGCCAGGAGACCAAACAGAGCTTGACTCAAGGAACTCAAAGAAGGCTGGTGGGACTAAAGCAGACTAACAAAGGGGGACCATTTTGGCTAAAATAGGAGGTGTGAGTGTTATTCCAAGTGCAGTGGAAAGCCTTTGGAGGGCTTCAAGCAGACAAAGCATGCCAGGTTTCCTGGAAAATGCATCAGGATCCCAAATTCAGACAGTCGTGTAACCCTGGGAACTTACCAGCTATTGTCCTTAGACTGACCATGATGAGAAGGTCAAACCACCTTTGCTGCAGCAAATTTTCTTTCCCTGTCAGTGATTAACTCAGTCAGTCAGCCAGCACCTGCTCACCTGCCAGGCATTATCCTAACTTTGGAGATTCAGTGAGCAAGTCACACTAGACAAGGAGGAGGAGACAAACCATAAAAATTAATCACATAGTTTTAAATTATGATAAATTCTATATAGAACATAAAACAATGTAAAGTCATGAAAAGTGGCTGAGGAGGTGGGAAAGAAGGAAGCCACATTAGATGAGACAGCCTGAGTAGACTTCTCTGAGGAGCTGATATCTGAGATGAAACCTAAATGATGAGATGCCTCTGGCCATGGGAAACTAGCCAGAACGCTACTGGCAGAGAGAACAAGGGCAAAGGCAGCCGTGATTGGAGGGTAAGGGTGAAATTCTTCCTGCTCAGCTACAGAGGTGAGTTTAAATCTGGGTGAGGTAATCAGACTGGAGTTCAAAAGCCAGGAGGACCAGGAAGTAGAGCACAAGCAGACGTAAGGGCAGTTGGGTCTCCAAGGCCAGAGCTAATGTTGAAAACCCAGGCAGGCAGATTCCAAGCTGAGGTCAGGAAGAGCAGACATCAGATAAACCATCAGAGAATCCAGCAAGTCTTATCTCATCCCTCACTCTTCAAGTGTCCCTGGCCTATGGACTAACTCCTGGAAGCAATCATTTCCAGGATGATGTTCAAACATCATCAAGCTATGAAAGTTCTAATAACTCTTCCCAGTTTGTCCAGGCCTTTTCTGGTTTAAAAACTGAAAGTTCCATGTCCTAGAAGCCCCTTGAGTCCTGGGCAAATAAGGATAGTCACCCCATGACTGTGGGTGGGACCATTCCCTTTGGAATTCTGGAAGGTCAGACAGAGTGGCAGACATCCATGGCATGTCAGTGTTGGCCAGGGTGTGGGGAAATCTATATTTTGTTCTGCTGATTATAGGAGTGAATATTGTTACACCTTTTGGGGTGGTCAGGAATCTGGAAATATGTATGAAAAGTAAATGTTTGTATATTTTTTTACTTAGAAATACTTTGGTAATTTATCCAAAATAAATGATTGGTCAAGGTGCAAAGATTCATATGTAAAGCCATTCATTTAAAGCATTATTTGCAAAAGTAAAATAGTAGAAATAACCTAAATAACTACCAACAGAGTTGGAATAGTGAAATAAACCAGGATATATAGAATGGCAATCTTTGCAACCATTAAAAATAATGACATGTATTTCAAGGTCCTGATATGGAGCATTTCTATGAGACATTCTTAACTAAAAAAGAAGCAGGTGATTAAATAGCCTAGGTGGGAGGGAAACAGGAAAGAAACAACAGGACAAAACAGGAAGTCCTCATTAGACTGACACTAACACTAGGGCACATTTATGTGATCATATTTATGTTAAAAGAGAATATTGGAAAAAGTTGTAAAAGTATCTCAGTAACGGGATTGAAGATGATATTGAGTTACATCTTTAAACTCTTTTAGCCTTTCTGAATGTTTTGCAATGACTATTATTTTCATATTTGGAATTTCTCCCATTTTTTAAAGACATACACAAAAATTTAGGTCCAGCAAACCTGGTGGAATAGTGTTTTAATTCAAAAAATGTTTTTATTTTCCAATTTTGTTCTGGTCCATTAATTTTAGAACACACAGAGATGTGATCCACTTGGTTTTTGCCTTGTTTAAAAACAGAAACAACTTTGGTTCTAATTGAATTGCATTTGTAGGAAATTAACACTGGGGTTTGCTTTAGGATTCAGCCAGTTGAGTTGTTGGTTCCATTCTTGGTTCATAGTTTGATGCATTTCAAGTCATTCCTTAAAATTCCCACAATAATCCCTTGGTGCCAGGGAGGTTCATCCCCAGGAGTCATTTCTCATGCTGCCAGGGGGAATGTAGTACATTTATATGCTGAGTTTGGCTTAGAGAGAGGCCACATTTGAGCAACAAGGAGGCTCTCCAGAGTTAACTCTTAGGCAACATAAAATACTATGCTAAGTTTCAATTTCAAAAGAAAGGTTCATAAGTACAATCATCATTATCAAGGGCTCAGCACAATGCTCCATCCTCCTCCACTAGACACCAGCCCTGTACTCAGGGGATTCTTGCTGTCCCATTAGAAAATGTAGCAGAACTCCCCAGGATGACAATTCGATATTCTTTTGGCTAGTGTGTGGATCTCCACCCACTGTGACAATGCCCCATGAACACTTGAACACATTCCTATGCCTTAGAGGCATGCCCCAGATGAATCCTCTACCATGCATCCCCCCATCACTGACACCCCACACCAATGATCCTCTCCTGCTACAGTTTTGTGACCCTTCAGTGATCTAAAACCTCTCCAAAGATGAAGCCAAGAAAATAACCAAAGAAAAATAATGCATGATCATAAAGAGGAAATGGTAAATACAAATGAGTTTTTGTGGCTAAGAGATTTCAAAGTGAGTCAGGAGGTCATTCCAGAGGTTACACTCATGCACATCTCAGCAGGATCTCATTGACTGCCACAGTAAATATTGCCTCAAATAGCAGGGCTCCTGAGGGCTCTGGAGACATCCAGACACTGTAGGCAGCACAGACAGTTCAGGAGTTTGGCACCCTGCCAGTGGGTCTTACCTTGGAATTTATGCTCCCCAGTGTGACAGAGTTGGACACATTTGTGGTTTCCCTACACATTCTATTTGAACCTATAGTTAGTACTATACTTGATAGATGTATGTACAAGAGACTTGAATCTTTGGTTCATCCATGTGCCAGTGGGGTCCTGAATCTCAGCAGAGTTGTTAACACCTACTTTCCAGTTCATTGGACTCACCTAGGACAACTAATAAGGTGATGATGATGGACAATGCCCATCCCAACAAATAGAGAGGGTCTGCAACTGCAAGCAAGATAGGTCCATCCATCTGCCCCATGGGATCTAAGCCCCCTCTCAATTAGAGGCAGAGTGGGCATCACCATCCCAAAATCCTCAGGACTGGGGAATGAACAATGGACTAAAGTAGACTTGCTATTATTCTACTATATACTTGTTATTCTGGCAATAGAAGAACTTTTTTCATTGATATAAAGGCAGTGGCCACCAGAAGCTCTGAAGAAAGGGAGAGCAAAAAATAGGTGTAATATGTGGGCATTTTCAGGACATTCGAATTGTCCTGCATGATGTTGCAATGATGGATACAGGCCATTATATATTTTGTCATAACTTACAAAATTACTTGGAACAGAGTCTAAACCATAATGTAAACTATAATCCACAGTTAGTGGCAATGCTTCAATATGTGTTCATCAATTGTAACAAATGTATCACACTAATGAATGATATTGTTAATGTGGGAAAGTGTGGGAGGGGGTGGAAGTGGGGGCATATGGGAATCCCCTATATTTTTTATGTAACATTTATATAATCTAAAGTTTCCTTAAAATAGCTAGATAGCTAGATAGATAATAGATAGATGATAGATAGATAGATAGATAGATAGATAGATAGATAGATAGATAGAT